>JAOTOM010004041.1:80000-214510 GCA_034440615.1 Ashinkailepas kermadecensis | reverse complement strand
TAGAGAGAGAGAGAAGTTGTGTTTGTCCAGCCTGCCACCTGTGGGTGATATCGGCTGTTTCCTGTGGTTGAGTGTGAGAATGATAGGAGGATTAGTTACCGGGTGGTGGATAGATTTTCGAGTAGAGTTGGAGTCGTCTTGAAGAGTTGAGTTGAGTTGATCTTGGAGTTTGAAGAGGTAGAGATGGCAGAGGAGAGTCGTTTGAGAGCCGGAGATGAAGTAGTCGAAAGAAGCTGTCAGTCCGGACGGTGCTAGATTGGGGTATGGGGTGTAGTGGGTGGGTTGGGGTTGGGTCCTCGCCGTAAATTAACATTGCAAGAACACGTTGTTTTGTTTTGTTTTTTGTTTTGTAGTTATGTTTGTTTTGTTTGTTTCTTTTTTTCTTTTTTTCTTTTATTTTTTGCTCGATTTTTCGATTGCCCGATTGTATATATATACATTTTTTTTTTTTTTTTTTTTTTCACAGTTGATCGATTAGGCGTGTCGTAGAAAGAAAGTGGAAGAGAAGTTCGTGTAATGCTGGATAGTCGTCGTTGAGAAGTGTAGTGATGTTCAGTGGAATGTTGTGTGTGTTGCAGTAATCTGTGATGTGTTGCCTGTCGGTGTTGTATTTGGTGCAATAGATGAGTATGTGTTTGATAGTGAGTGTTCGTTGACATGTTGTGCATTGTGGTCGTGGGCGTTGTAGTAAGAGGTAGGAGTGTGTAAGTGCGGTGTGTCCGAGGCGTAATCGTGTCAGAGTGCGTTCCTTGAGTCTGGTGTGTTGGTTGATGGTGTGCCAAGGTTTGTATATGGGGTGTATTTCATGAAGTTGTGTTAGTGCTGTGTCCCATGTTTGTTGTATGTGTTTGTTAAGTGCCTGTTGTATTGTGGGATAGTAGTCAGATTGTGAGAGTGGGCATGGTGTGATTTGTGGTAGTGTTGTGGCTATGTTCGCTTCCGTGTCTGCGTGTTCGTTGCCGTGTATGTTTGTGTGACTTGGTATCCATAGAAGAAGTGGTCTTTGTCGTGCGGTGAGGTTTCGGTGTATGTTGAGTATTTTCGGGATGAGTGGGTGTTTGTGTTTGGTGTATGGTGTGATGCTTTGTAATGCTGATTTGGCGTCAGTAGCTATGATGTTGTGTTCAATTTTGGTGTTATAAATGGTAGAGTAAGCCGAGAAGATTGCGTATAATTCTGCTGTGTAGGTTGATGCTGTGTCGTGCAGACGGGCACGAAGGATAACCCGCGGCGGTGCTGCATTGGGGTACAGCACCGCCGCTGTGCCCGTCTGCTGTGTATGTGATTTCGAGCCGTCAGTGTATATGATGTTGTAATTTGCATGTTGTGCTGTGAATTGGAAGAAGAGTTGGTGTATTTCTGCGTCGGTGTATGTGTGTTTTGGATGGTCTATGAGGAAGTGTGTTGCGAGTGTTTCGTGTTTCCACCATGCTGTGGGTGTTGGTAATGGTTTGGCTGTGGGTAGGGTAATGTGTAGTCTGTTTGTGTGTTGGTGGATGCGGCAGCCTATTGTGGTTTTGAGTCGTGATGTTGTCATGAGTTGATGGACACGTGTGGTGCGAAGTTTGAGGGCCTGTGTACATGGGTGTTGTGGTATGAGTTGCGTTTTGTAGTGGTATCTTAATAGTGCTTGTGTGCGTCTGTGCTGTAGTTCTGGTATGTGGTTGTATATATGTAGTGCAAGGTATGGTGAGGTGATGTATGCTCCTGTGGCTATAGTTATGCATTGGCGTTGGAGGCTATCTAGACGTTTGAGGTTTGTTTTTGCAGCGTTTTCGAAGAGTGGGGATCCGTATTCCAAAATTGGCCGAATGAGTGATTTGTAGAGGGTGAGAAGTGTGTTTCTATCGGATCCCCAGTGTGTGCCAGAAAGTGCTCGTAGTAGGTTGATTCTTTTTGATGCGCGTTTGTGAATGTCTAAGATGTGTAATCGAAAGGTGAGTAGGCGATCAAATGTGATGCCGAGGAACTTTGCACTGGTGACAAATGGTATGGGTGTCTGGTCTATTTTTAGTGGTTGTTCGTCTGTGTGTTTGTGGTAACCGAAAAACATACATTTAGATTTGTGTGGTGCGATGTGTAGATTTAGTAGGGCGAGTTTGTTGTGTAGTTCTGTTAGTGTGTTCTGTAGTATTGCTAGTGCGTGGTTTGGTGATTTTTGTGAAGTCCAGATTACGATGTCGTCTGCGTAGATTGCAATTTTGGCCGGAAGGTTGTCGGTGATGACTGAATTTAGACCTAAAATAAAGAGAAGGGGGCTAAGAACCGAACCTTGCATTAGGCCGGTTGTGGGGAATTTAGTGTCTGAAGTGTGTTGTCCTATTTTTACTTGGAAAGAGCGGTTTTGTAGATAGAAATGAAGGTAGTGTATAAGTCTGCCCTGTATGTCTATGTTGTGTAAGTGTTCTAGTAGTGCTGTGATGCTGATAGTGTCATATGCTTGTTTGAGATCCAGGAAGACGGCGACGGTGGAGCATTTCCTGGCCGCCGCTTCCTGGATGTGTGTGGTGAGATAGGTGAGGTTGTCTAGACATGAGCGATTAGGAAGGAAGCCTGATTGTATAGGAGAGATTAGTTTTTGTGTTTGAAGAATATAAAGAAGGCGTTTTTTGACTAGTCGTTCGAAGAGTTTGTGAAAACAGCTGGTTAGTGATATAGGGCGGTAAGAGTCGCATAGGGTTAAGTCAGTGCTTGGTTTAGGGATAGGGACGAGAAGAGCGTGTAACCAAGACTGTGGATATGTATGTGTTGTCCATGCGGTGTTGTATGTGTCGAGTAATGCTTGTAATGCTTGTATTGGTAGATGTTTGAAGAATGAGTAGTGTATGTTGTCTGGTCCTACGCTTGTGTTTCCTGTTTGTGCTATTGCTATTTGTAATTCTGTGAGTGTAAACCTAGTGTTGTAAAGGTGTGGCCGTGTGTGTCTGATTGGGGGTGGGGGGTGTCGTGGGAGTGTGCCTGACCTAGTGTGATAGTTGTCTGCGAAAATGTTTGCTATGATTTGTGGGTCTGTGATGGTGATGTTGTTGTGTATAAGTGTGATGGCTTTAGCTGGGGGTCGTTGTCGGTGGTGAAATGTTTTGAGTAGTGTCCAGATTTCGCCGAGAGGTGTGAATCTATTAAATTGAGAGCAAAATTTATTCCAGGAGGTCTTTTTGGCTTGTTTGATGGTGCGTTTGCATAGTGCTCTGTTCAGTTTGTATGCTGTGAGTGTTTCCGGTGTGCGGTGTCGTTCGTATCTGTGTCGTGCGTGGTTCCTCGCGCGGATCGCCCGGTGGCACTCCTCGTTCCACCAGGGAGCCGCGCGAGGTTTGTGTTGGTGTCGTGGTTTTGTTTGTGGTATGTGTTGATGTGCGGTGGTGAGTAGCATGTCTGCGTATTGTCCTGGTGTGTATTGTGGATTATTGGACGTCTGTGCTGCTAAGGATTCTGAGAATGGGGTCCAGGATGCGTTTTTAAGGTTCCACCGTCCCGTCGGGGTGTTGGGTGGGCCGGTGGTCGGGATTTGGTCGAAGGTTATGGTGATGGGGGCGTGGTCACTAAAGTGTGGATCGGAGTCGGCTATCCAGGATAGGGTGAGGGCTATGCGAGAGGAAGCGAGTGTTACGTCTGGGGTGGTAGGGAGGTGTGAACTAATTGGTACGAGGTATGTTGGTGATCCGGTGTTGAGTACTGTGAGGTTATGTTGTGTAGCCAGTGTGATGAGTGTGAGTGCTCTGTGATCGGGTCGTATGGTGCGTGTATCCCATAGTGGGTGGTGTGAGTTAAAGTCACCTACGAGTATGACCGGGGTGTTAATTTGATCAAGTGCCTTATTTAATTCCGAGAGGGTTTCTGTGTTTTGCGAGGGGGGTCATATACGTTAATGAGTGTGTAAGCTATGTTGTGTACGTGGATTTCAGTGAGTAAGATATCTGCTGTAGTGTTGAATTGTATCAGGCGGTGCGGGGTTGTGTTCCTAATGTATGTGCATACTCCGCCTGATCTGTATGTCTGTGTGTTGTTTGTGTCTTGTCTGTGTAGTGTGTATTGTGAGATGTTAAATTGATATGGGTCGTGAGGTTTAAAGTGTGTTTCCTGTATGCATAGTGCTGTGTGATTTGATTGTAGTGCGTAATGTTTGAATTCGTTCCAGTGTCTGATGAGGCCGTGTGTATTCCATTGTATGATTGTGTTCATGGTCTTTGGGTGTTGGCGCGCGTAAGTGGTCTGTTAGGTGAGGTCTGTCTTGGTATGTGTTTTGGTGTCTTCGGTGGTTTGTGGGCGGGGGGTGGTCTCTGTTGTGTGGGGAGTGTCCGATCTGTGTCTGTGGAAGAGTGTTCTATGTCAGTATGGTCCTCGGTGTCTGTGTCCTGATCTGTGTATGTGCGGGCTGTGTGTGTTGGGGATTGGTCTGTTGAGGGGGAGGTCTGTGGGTATGGTGAGGCTGTTGGCCGTTGGGGTGGTGGCGGTGGGTGTTGGGGTGGTGGTGGGGGTGCCGGTGTCGGTGTCCGTGGCGGTTGGCGGGTTGGTCGTGGTGGTGGTTGGTGTGCCGGGCGCTGTACTGATGTGTATGCTGGTGTTGGTGCTCGTGTTTTGCGTGTGCTGGTGGTGGGTTGTGGTCGCGTGTGATTTGTTTGTGGGTAAGTGTTTCTGTTGTGGTCGTATTGGGTGGTGGTGGATGTGTACAGAGCCGGGTACTCTGTGTGGTTTCGTGGTGGTGGCGGTGATCTGGGACCCGGCTCTGCGCGGCGGGTCGGCCACGCCGCCGGCGGGCCGTCCACCGCCATCCTGGCCAGGGACAGCTCCATGCCCTCTAGGTGGACCAGGCGGAGAATTTCTTTCTCCGCCATCCACCGAGGGCAGGAGCTGCTCCCGGCCTCGTGCGGTCCCCCGCAGGCGGCGCAGCAGACCTCGCCGCCTGGGCATGTTGTGGTGTCGTGTTGGCATGCGCATTTACCGCAGGTGTATGTGGTGGAGTGGCACCCCCCCCCGGAGTGGCCGTACCGCTGACATTTCTTGCAGCGTCGAGGGAGGGTGCGCGTGGCGTGACGGTGTAGCGGAGGTATCCCGCTTTGATGTGTTTGGGTGGTATCCGTGTACGAAATGTGAGTATGATGATATGTGTTTGTGGTCGTCCGGGTTGTTGAGCCGGCCGGAACGCGGCGGTAACCCCCTGGTTCTCTAGTCGGGAGACCAGGGTCTCCACCGCTATCCCGGCCAGCTCCCTAGCGTGTATTGTGCCCTGTGAAGTGTTCATCTTGGTGGCCGGGACGATGGTGATGGGTGTTGTGCCGATGATATGTATGGTGGGGAGAATTTTGCTGTCTATGTCCGAGTTGGCTTGAATCAGGAGAGCCCCTGAGCGTATCTGTTTGGCGTGTAGGGGCTCTCCTGTGTACTTGGCGATCTCCTCCTCCACCACCCAGGGGTCGAGGGTGCCCATGGGCACCCCGTCACCCCGGCGGCAGAGGAAGAAATCGCCGTATGGCTGTGCTGAGGAGTGCATGTTGGTGGTGATGTTTGCGTTCGAGTGATCTGTGGTGTTGAAGACAGGGTGTTCAGTGGCAGGTGTGTGGTACAGACAATCACAGTACAGTTTTTGGCGGAGGGTCCGGAGGGGCGTGAAGGAAGCCCGACAGATTGTAAAAGAGGGGCAGATAAAGATCAAGAAAACACAAAGAAATCAGAAACTGTGCGTGAAGAGAGCACGGTCAGAAAGATCAGATAAAGATCGTGCGGAGGGCACTAGAGGGAAAATAGGGGGTGGTGGTGTGGAGGGAACCCGGGGCGGGAGGGCTGGCTGCACCGCCGGACTGACCTGAAGTGTAGATGTAGTCGTAGAGGCAGAGAAGAGAAGAGCACTGGCACTGAGCACTAGAGTAGATGAAGTAGAGTGGTGAGTAGACTTGACGGGAGGGTGAGTAGAGGTGAAGTAGGTCTTGAAGATCGTGAAGGGTAGCGTAGACGTCGACGGTTCAGCAGATGTAGCAGGTGAGCTTGAGAGGGCGGTTGAAGGTTTGAGGGTTTGGATAGAGTTGAAGTTCAGGGAAAAAAGGGTGGTAGTACTGTATGCTTGAGAGGGGAGGAGAGATCAGTGGCGCAGTGAGGTGTGGTTTGGTGTGCTTGTCTGTGTGTATGTTGGCTGTTGGCTGGTGCTTTGTGTGTGTGGTGACAGGCTGGTGGCTGGTGGCTCGTGGCTCCTGGCTCCTTGTCCAAGGCTGCTTGGTAGCGTCCGCGGCGTCTTGATCCCGCGGCCTCTGGCGTCGCGCCGGCAACAATATCTGAAGTGTCGGCGTATCGGCGTCAGCTTGCTGCAGTGGTGAGACGTGCGTGCGAAAAGCGAAGCGAAGGGTTATTCTTTTTTTGGGGAGGAACTATTTTTTTTTATTTATTGTTAAATTTTTTAATTAATTTTTATTTTTCTCTCCCCCTGTTCTCATATTCAATTTTTTTTTTCGTGGGGGGGTGGGGGGCGGGGGGGGGGGTAGTTTTTTGGTGGGGGGGGGGCCTTTTTTTTTTTTTTTTTAAAAATTTTTTTTTGGGGGGGGGGGTTTTTTCCAAAAAGGGGGGGGAGGAAAAAAAAAAAAAAAAAAAATCATAAAAAAAGGGAGCAACAATCTTTTTTTAGGGTTTTTTTTTAAAAATTTTTTTATTTTTTTTTTTTTTAATTTTTCAAAGAATAAGGCGAACGAATGTTCAGCCAGCTACCCTACTTGTAGTAAAAAGCAACCATATAGCGTACGTTGTACGCATAACTGCAGTGGTGGGGACGAGTGGTCTAGGGTGGTGGAGAGATGTGGTGAGTGAGAGAGAGTGGTGGAGAGATGCTCGTCTCACAATCGAAAGATTGTGGGTTCGAATCTCACCTGTCGCTACTCTTCGCCCGCGACCAATCGGCGTGAGAGATTGGCGACGCTATATGACTCAACGGTCGACGTGTTGTAAAACTAATAACCAACCAACCAACCAACCAACCAACCTAACTGCAGTGGCGATGGCGTTGATTCCTGGATAGGGCGATCAGGGAAGTTAGGTCGGTTGGTTCCAATCGACGCCATAGGCGAAATGTTACATTTGTGAAAAGTATGGGGCGAGTTGACACGTCGCCCGCGTCTCACTCTCTCTCCGTGGCGCGGCACGACTTGTGACCGGCGCCTCAGACGCAGAGGCGTCCAATTCTGAATATCCATGGAGGAGGCTAATCAGGACAACTCCTAACGAAGTGGTCAACGGGGTCAACGAATGGTCACGGAGGGTCAACGGCGCAGAAACATACAGGAATAGGACACATTTTGTTGAAATCGGCAAATTTGGCCACAAATTTAACACAACATATCCGGATCATTGGTAATCTTCCCTCGCAGTTGGCGTGTTCAAATTAGCCAACAGTTAGTCTGGAATCTACAACATGAAACTTGTTGAAGGTGTCTGCCTGTTGGGGTTCTGTGTTAAAGCTGGATAATTTGAATGATGCTGTGAACACCATAGCATGGTGTAAAGAATGACAAACCGGGCGTCAAGAACATCCTGAACGGCTGTTGGATTTGAAAGGCGACACCTCACGATGGTGCCATAGCGAATAACTATTTCCGAAATGGGCGTCATAGGTGTCAAAGGGTGTGCCGCCGACACCCTTGACGGGAGTAGCTGGATTTCTAAGGATATTTTTAATGATGGGGGAGGGGGGGGGGGGGGAGCCGTCATATCCAATACTTCGGATGAGGGCTGCTGATACTCTTCAAGGCACATTCCCTACATGGTAGGTGCCTTCGCCGGTGGTAGTGGAGATGGAATTGGGATGTTGGGGATGTTGGGATGCTCAAAACACTCCTAACGTTGTTTATTTTGGGCTGGTTTATGGGTACCAGGCTGAGGTGTTTTTTTCGAGTGTGTTTCAGGGTATGTCAGTTGCAATCGCTACAATTATTACTCAGATTGAAGCAAAATCTGAGAACAAGAACAGCAGATATCAATGCAGGCAGATGGGAAACTATAACTAGATTCCTGATGGGCGACGGACCGGAAGCACATATTCGTCTTGCGCACATATTAGCCACCCAATTCAATTCTCCCTGCACGCGGGGCGATCAAAGAGATCAAATATACATCATCTTGGTTGGAAGTTGAGGAACAATGCATCACGTGACAGCTAGTACGAACACCTTCGGTAAAGTTCTCTCGGCATGGCAACCATGCTTCGATAATTAGGAAATTTGCATCATTGGCGTTAAGAGCCGGCGCCAGCCCGTGCGACGTTGTGACGCTACGCTGACCCAATTAACTTTGCTAATTTTCTATCAACGTGAAAGGATATTTCGCGCGGGGCTGGACATCTCTCACGAAGCCGGGGGGGGGATAGGGGTCCTACACCTTATTTTCAAGACATACTTTCAGATTGAATAGCGAAAATGATAAACAACATTGGCAGAGTACCAAACCAGAGGTCCAGACTCCGCGACCCACTCGGGATCTCCAGCCATGGGGAGGGGACAGAACATGATGTGGTACACTGATGGGCGCCGGCAGGACTACATGACAGGGGGACAAATGGCGATGGTTTTTCCGATCTTCTATAACTACCGGACCGGCTGATGCTACCTGGTTACCGCTGAAGATGTGACTGGTAGTGTGATGGAAGACATTTTGGATGTGTTATGGTATGGCAGCCTCACTTGGTCGCTTTTGAAACATAATTCAAGACGTCGATGGTGCGCATCGACACTGCAAGGTCGGACTACCGCGGTTTTGTAGTGATTGGTGGGGGGGGGGGTTATTGGTTTTACGACACATCGACCGTTGAGCCATATAGCGTCGCCAATCTCTCACGCCGATTGGTCGCGGGCGAAGAGTAGCGACAGGTGTTGTAGTGATTGGAAATATATTCGATAGCGTAGGCATTTGTGTTGATAACTGCGTGGCAGAAGAAGGGGAAGGGGAGATGACAACTGGAGAAACCGAAATTGACCAACATTGCACGGATGCAACGTACACAAAAATGGGACAAGCAATAAGTGGTCACACACATGGAATAGTGAAAAGGGGACACCCGCATTATGGAACCATGGCAGACGTGCCCGTCAAGTCCCACACAAATCCATTCACAATCCGCAGTGTTTTATATGAACGATCGTGGCCACCCACAGCCGCGTCAACTTCCCGTTGCCCCCGTTACTGTCGCAGCTCGTGCCGTCTCCTGCCAGTTGTGCGAGTACGACGCATCCGACCCGACGACCTATGTGGCCGCTGCTGTGGCCACAGCGGCGGTCATAGCAGCGGCCACAGCAGCGGCCACAGCAGCGGCCACAGCAGCGGCCACAGCAGCGGCCACAGCAGCGGCCATGGCAGCTGCCACAGCGGCGGCCAGAGCAGCGGCCACAGCAGCGGCCACAGCAGCGGCCATGGCAGCTGCCACAGCGGCGGCCATAGCAGCGGCCACAACAGCGGCCACAGCAGCGGCCACAGCGCGGCCACAGCAGCGGAAAGCAGCGGCAACAGCAGCGGCCACAGCAGCGGTCACAGCAGCTGCCACATCAGCGGCCACAGCGGCGGCCACAGCAGCGGCCACAGCAGCGGCCACAGCAGCGGCCACAGCACGGCCAAGCACGGCCACAGCAGGGCCACACATCGGCAACACAGCGGCCACAGCGGCGGCCAAGCACGGCCACAGCAGCGGCCACAGAACGGCCACAGCGGCGGCCAAGCACGGCAACACACGGCCACAGCAGCGGTCACAGCAGCTGCCACATCAGCTGCCACAGCGGCGGCCACAGCAGCGGCAACAGCAGCGGCCACAGCGGCGGCCACAGCAGCGGCCACAGCAGCGGCCACAGAAGCGGCCACAGCGGCGGCCACAGCAGCGGCAACAGCAGCGGCCACAGCAGCGGTCACAGCAGCTGCCACATCAGCTGCCACAGCGGCGGCCACAGCAGCGGCAACAGCAGCGGCCACAGCAGCGGCCACAGCAGCCATCCAGCGCCGGATGTCTCGCCGGACCGGACCGGACCGGATCGGACCGGACCGGCACCGGCACCGGAACGAGCCCGCCGGACACGGGCCGGGCCCAGAACCCACCGCCACGCCGATGCGTGCAGAACGCCGGGGCGGCGCGGCTCGGCGAGCTGCAATATTTCGCCGCCGTCCGACGCCGTCGCCCGCCCCACAAACTGCGCCGCCAAGCACCAATATCGGCCCGGGCGCCGATAACACGCCAGGCGGAAGTCTCAAGAGCGGCCGCGAAAATGCGTCCAACAGCACGCGGCCAAGCCGCAGGGGAGGCGGCGACGCCGTCCGCCTCGAACACTGCCCGGTGTGCGTGTACTTTTTATTTTTCGGAAGCGTCATTTTCGGCAGCGCCGGACACGGCGGGAGGATTGGTGGGGCGGGGAGGGAAGGAGGATGGCGGGAATGAGGCTGCGTGGCGCCGTAAAGGATGGTGTGGAGCATGACGCTGCAGAGGATGGCGGTGAGGATTGATGACACCATAGAGGATCGTGAGGAGGGGATTGATGGCGCCGCAAAGAATGGCGGGAAGGAGGCTCGGCGGTGCCGGCCACAGCGGGGTGCTGAAGGAGGAGGAGGAGGATGCTGATGCTTGGTGGCGCTGTAGATGATGGTGAGGGGAAGTATGATGTATGAGGTATCAGGTGGTAAGAGAATAGATGAGTAGGAGGGTATACCGGCGGTAATGATTCGCTGTCGTCAGATGGGATGACATGAAGCATGCGGCATGACAGGCGTTGCCGATCAAATACCAACTTTTTGGCGGGAAAACCAACTTTTCCTCAGCTTAGATAAATTTGCACAACTATCACCACCAGCATTCTTTTATTGTGGAACATATTTGCGATAATAATGCGACGCGAACTTTGTTGGCCGCCTCCAAGC
This sequence comes from Ashinkailepas kermadecensis, assembly GCA_034440615.1. Lineage (NCBI taxonomy): Eukaryota > Metazoa > Arthropoda > Thecostraca > Neolepadidae > Ashinkailepas > Ashinkailepas kermadecensis. The sequence goes on along the minus strand of JAOTOM010004041.1, from coordinate 203,644 downwards.
TGTGATGGTTAAGGCAACTGGAGGTGGTAAATACCAAAAATTTCGGGACCGAAGCCCGGGACTGGCTGGTCGGATGGGGCCCGGTTGGGGCCCGGTCAAATGGACAAATTTGGCTATGTACAATGGCAGCCTGGTAAAACAAAACAGTTCTTTAAATACATATTTTTTTGCACGCAGAAAGTAGTACCACTGTTTTTGTCGTGCTTGTTTTTGTTGTGCTAATACCAGATAGGCAGCTCACATCACTTTGGAAAGCCTCATTCACTCACAGAAAATGGATTAAAATATACCCCTTATCATGACTTCCTTTTTCAATTCACAGGTAGTAATAGCAAGAACATGATGGTTACAAAATAATTTGTAAAACACATAGGTTAATACCCATTACGTACAATCCTCAATCAAGGAAGCAGCACAATTAAGACCGGCATATATGGCAGGACCGGTCAAAAAGCCCGCCGGTTCTGACCGGGCTTTTTGACCGGTTTTTCGGTCCCTACATTTGCCACCTCTAGTGCCCATTGTTCACTGGTGCTAGAAATGATGATGCGAATTGCTTAATGCAGCTGGATAATACGATCGAGCATTTTTTGTGACTGACTATTTCATCAACTTGGAATGCATGGATATAAATAGACATATAAGTAAAGAAACAAATTAACACATATATCTAGATGTCTCTATTTCCTTCTCTCTCTCTCTCCCTCCCCCTCTCTCTTATATATATATATATATATATATATATATATATATATATATATATATATATATATATATATATATATATATATATATATATATATATATATATATATATATATATATATATGTATATATATATATATATATGTGTGTGTGTGTGTGTGTGTGTGTGTGTGGGTGTGTGTGTGTGTGTGTGTGTGCATGTGCGTCAATATGTTGGATCCGAATGTATGCTGGATCGCTTAGAATGATCATGGCCCATAATAAGCTAAGTTGGTTGCGTATTATCTGAAAAACCATCAACGTAGGGAACCGCACGTCAGCAGCAGAGTTTTAACGAAATCTCAACATGCCATAAATGCGTCGACACGACCACTTTACTGCCTTGTCCTAGAACTTGTTGAACCAGTTGCCAGCTGACCTCTCAGTCAGGGTCTACATACGAGCCCGAATTCCCCTTGGTCAAAGCCTGAGGGACCAACGCGTAAAGCTCCGTCAACCATCTGAAAACGCAATCATCCCTACACTTACCGGGTTTTCGTTCAGCAGCCTGACATCGTCCACGATGAACTCGTACCAGATCATCCACATCACGTTGTTGATCAGGAAGGAGATGAAGAGGTTTGCGTGAATGCGCACTCGTGTCGAATTCAGCGGCGTCCTGGAATGAGCGACAGGTCATCGAACGTGCCGCCGCATCGACACTGACCACATTTGACCTGGGTTTTGTCGCAAGGTCACGGACGCTACTATGGCAGCCACGAGTCGACCTGAAAAGCTGGCACTACCACCAGCCATGCCACAATATCAACCGGGCGTGGTCACATCCGGCCAGCCGATCCCGGGCTTCGGTCACGAAAAAATATATTGTATAATACAGCCTGCAATCAACAGCCACCCATCGTTACTCGTCGACAAGAACCCGCATCAGTGGCAACGATCAGAGGGGAACACTGAATCGACAGCGGCCTGTGATGGCCAATACCATTACCATTGACGTGTTACCAGCCGGTGTTACCAGCCGGTGTTACCAGCCGGTGACGCGTGAACGGTGTGCGGGCACGGCGCAACAGCGTCGGAATTGACTTGTCGAGCTGATGAGGAAGCGACACATTGGCTGGGATCGGCGAATTTTCATCCAACAATGAAGACAATTGCGAATCACTGGGGATCTTCTCACTCCCCCCCCACCTCCGCTCCGCCAGTTGGCATGCCAGCATAGGTACCGCTATTGCGCAAACTCCCAGGACCAGGCATGTCGGTAGTGCAACTATGCTGATGAATCAGACGTGCCGATGGTGCAGGCATGGTGATGGTGTACAGGTATTCTGCTGGTACCGGCATAGTGGTGGTGTGTCGATATGAGGTGGTGCAGGTATGGTGATGGCGTGTCGATATACTGGTGGTGCAGGCATGTTGATGGTGTACAGATATGCTGGTGGTACAGGCATGGAGGATAGCTAGTATACTGGTGATGCAAGTATGGTGGTAGCTGGCACCAGGTATGGCGGTAGCTGGCACGTGATATGGGCACAGGTGCCGCCAGGGATCGTGGTAGCTGGCACCAGGTATGGTGGTAGCTGGCACCAGGTATGGCGGTAGCTGGCACGTGATATGGGCACAGGTGCCGCCAGGGATCGTGGCAGCTGGCATCAGGTATGACGGTAGCTGGCACCAGGCATGGTGGCAACTGGCAGCTGTAGGGCGACACATCGGTAGTCGCGCATCATTGACAAGGCCGATACACTTCGGCACTCACCTGAAGAACAGGAAGATAAGCAGAGAGATCAGGATGGCAGCCAGCGAGAGAGAGTATCCGTACAAGTAGACCGTGTTCACCAGCTGGCGCAGCTGAAACACAGACCAGTCAACAGCGTGAAAATCGGAAAGGTAGATGTCTGTTCTTACGGACATGGGGTTCTGGGACGGCTGAAAATATTTCAGGATGAGTTGTTTTCCACGTTCGTAATTTGATTGCTGACAGTGGGGCCAGGCCGTTTGGATAGGGCAGCCTGACAGTTCGCGGTACGGTTGGAGCTGGCATATGTAACATACGCAGCCGACATAGGTCCCCTCAGAAGTCGATGCCGTCTGGAAACTAGGCGTGTGAGCTGAAGGCACTACACACCTTTCTGGGACTTGGCGATATCTGGAGCCATGGTGTCTCTGTAGTGCAGCGAGCGACTACCGCGCACACTGGTGACGGAGACGAGGAGGAATACCACACGCAAGGGGGGAGGTGACGATGGCGACTATCATACGCTCAGGTTGGGTTGGTTATTAGTTTTACGACACATCGACCGTTGAGTCATATAGCGTCGCCAATCTCTCACGCCGATTGGTCGCGGGGGAAGAGTAGCGACAAGTGAGATTCGAACCAACAATCTTTCGATTGCGAGACGAGCATCTTACCCCTAGACCACTCGTCCCCTCATACGCTCAGGAAAGGAGGGAGGGGGCGACTATTGTACGCACAGGAGGGGGAGTGGGCGACTGTCACATGCACGTCAAGGGAAGTGGAGGGCGACTACTGTACGCACGGAAGATGGAGGGGAAGACAACTACCGCATACACGGGAAAGGGGGCGGGGCACCACTGCATGCACGGGAGTGGGAGGAGAGGGCGACTGCCACATAACGGGAGGGCGGGGAGGGGAGGGCAACTACCGTACGCACGGGAGGAGGGGGGGGGGGGAGTGGGTGGACGACTACTGTATGCACGGGAGAGCGAGGGGAGTGCGACAACTGTACGCACAAGAGAGGGGAATGGGGTGGGGGTGGCGATTGCGGTACACACGGGAGAGTGGGGGAATGCGACTTCCGCGCGCACGGGAGAGGGAGGGGGAGGAAGGCCGATTGGTTCACGCACCGAAGGGGAGTGAAGAGGAGGAGAGGGCGACTGCCGCACGCACGGGGGAGGACACGTATCGAGGTGAGCGACAAGCGACAGGTTGAGAGCCGTTTGTCAGTGGTCACACCAGCGGCAACTTCGCCTGCGTAATTCGATTTCAGAATTTAACTTGCTATGAGCTCAAGCAGCCAGTAATAAAGTAATTTCTGGTGGCAGGAATGGCAATATAATCCAATTAACATTAACCATTATTTGATGGTGACAACGGACCATATTTTCCTGGGGAGGAATACACCATCTTTCAACTTATCTGCATGAAAAGAAAGTGTTGCTCAACCCTCGCCGGGCCGAGAAGGTAGGGGTCTCGCAAGCTCTCCCCCCCCCCTCACCTTCAGGATTTTCTTGGATCGCGACCGAATGAGCATAGTAGAGACACGGAGCTGCCAGCGCCTTGCGGTACATGAGGATTGGATGTCTCGTACACAATTGAGGTCAAGCTGACCCAATGCGACGAACATTCCACGGGTCAAAGAGAGCAATGCTCTAAAATCTCCGAAGTGACGGTATTCGCAGTAGTCGAAACACATCAACACCAAGTTCAGATCACGCTGTTCTTTCATCAGGACGAAGAATCTCTGTTATCTCTAAGTTTTGATTCCTGTCAAGGTTATTTATTTGAAGTTATGTCAAATTCCGCATTTTTAACGGCATTATTTGCTGAAGAAAATTGAATCTGGGCTAATGCTCCATGTAACAAATGATAATGGGTACGCCATGTGTATTCTAGTTTAAAATATGTCAAAGGTCAACAACATTAGGTCCAGTCAAATAGCACGTGTATTCTACAGAACGCCATCTTATACCGAATATTGCTGTTCCTCGTGAAGTCATATCGTAATTTGGCTTCAGCGTCACCCAAGTCATGCAACATGACATTGGATGGCCAATCAAAGACATGAGATGATCTGACCTCGTGTGGTTAGAGATTATTTGACTTGATTTGACCATTCTATGGACTTACTTTCCGAACAGTGTACACTTAGACGAAGGCTGAAGTGATCGCTTTATCACTATGTGCATTGTACCTGCGCGACCTAAGGTTAGGTCACGAGGTCAGAAGCTGAATAGCTTGAAAAGATGTGTCAGTATCATATCAGTTCTTCTTGGGAATAGAGGTTGCATGCTTAAAAACAGTGTCCTGAGGTATTCAAGGTTGAACTTACTTCACCTTACTATAAAGCGTGATCTAAACAGCCTTTACGGTTTTCGTATGTCAAACAGATGCATGCATTTTGCCTGAATATTTTTTTTATGAAAGCACACGAGCCATATATATATATATATATATATATATATATATATATATATATATATATATATATATATATATATATATATGTGTGCCTATATATATTCATATTTGTAAGGCCATGCCTAAACATAAAGGTCGTGTCACTGGGCTGGCCTAGTATGACATTTAGGTTGGTTGAAGACGCGTCAAGCACATCCCCAGGCCCCAGCAGCTGGGCGCTACATGACCAGTGCAGTCGATGCGCCCTAAAGCCCAAATAACTAACTAACTAACATCTCCAGCAGCCATGACATATATGGCAACGATGAAGTGTTGGAGGCCTGTGTTCAGTATGCAAGGATGTTGCGCATAAATCTCGGCATGCTCTGTTTGACTCATGTCTCCCAATAATCGAGCGGGCTATAAAGAATGATTACCTGACCACCTTTTTCTGGCGCAAGTTTCGCGTTACTGCACAAATCCAATAAAGCATATGAGGCAGTTCCGTTCAAAAAATTCCTACTTACACGGTTCAGAAAGATTAAAAAAGACAAACTATTCATTGGCCTTGAAATAGGCCTTCTATATTACACAACCGTTCAAATGCACACAGATCTATCGTGGCTTTTCGAGAAGAGTGAAACATGTGCCGGTACCCTGGAAAAATTACTCTACAATGACTGCGCAAAAAAGCACACGGCAGCTAATATCAAATAACACTGCAAGTCATCTGAACGTTTCCTGACATACCCCTTCCCTCCCCGTTTCCGGCCCCCTGAGAACGTAGTCGACCTGATGGACACGCAGCACAAATTACAAGTGGAGCAAATTGCCCTGAATATTCCTGCACGGCTCGCTACGCGCTCCGCCCACCACATTGCATCATGTCGTAGGTATTCCTGGGGTTCCAACCTAAGGAGCGATCTGAAGCGTTCTCGTTCTCAATTCGTGGCGGTTCAAGGTCATTCTCAATGACTCATTCTCAATTCAAGGTCGTTCTCAAGTCGTGGCGCCGTCTGTACCAGGCGTACAAGACGTTTTCTTTTAATGGAAACATGCCCGCTTTAAGAGCTATAGTGCATAAAGCAGAGTGTACCGAAGAGACTAAGTTTCGTTCCAGCTTCGTAGCGCGCACACAATGTATATTGCATCGCTGAAGTTTGAGAGGATAGCAGCCGGCAGTGAAGTGCCGTAGATGAAGCGAACAGCTTGCATTTCGAGGGTACTGTAGGCATTTCGTCCATTAGATGATAATCTTACAACACAAGTAGGGCAGGCTCTGTATGCTCCAAAGAAGAGGGATGACTTGGCTATTCTGCCGAGCGATCAGGGTAAGCCTGTGTGCGTGTGCGTGTGGCACATAATTAGCATCAGGCAAAGGTTGGTGATCTGGTGCGTCATAGTGGAACATCTGGACATTTGGTGAAAGACCTCAGTCGTTACTACGCGAAAAATACGGCGGCCTTGCAACACGCAGAATCAATGGTATTTCAATGGTACAATGGTATCAATGGTAAAAATACGATTTCAGAATCAATGGTCAAGTGTACAATAGGTCACTTTATATCCGTTTGATATATCGGCACCATTGCTTCACGGTTTAGTCAAGGAGCATACAGCAACGTACCACTTAAAACAAGAGCCATCGATAGGGTTAGTAGGTAGGTTAGTAGTCACTGAGGTGACGCGTGAAATTGCAACAAGGAAATTAGATAGCCAGATGGCAAATAAGGATTGTGATACATGCCGGCCGTGCATGAAAGTGGAAGATACGATACGCATGCTACGGCTGTACCTGAACACAACGAACCTCTAAGTCAACGGCAAAGTGCATAAGCAAAGTAAGGGCACTGCCATGTGAAATCCTGTCAGTGTAGTGGTAGCTAATTTGTTCGTGGACAAACCATAAAAGCGAGTGTTCGTGTCGCCCAGCACCACTGTAGATTGGCAGAAGAGATATGCTGACAACACGTTTGTCGCGGTCAAGGAACGCCTGGCCACAGTATTGCTCCAGTATCTACATACTTCCGGATAGTCAGCTCACAGTCGAGAGGGAGGCTCATGGCATTCTGCCCTTTCTAGACGTAGAGGTAAGTAGTTCACAAGGGGAACCCTAAGCACAGCAATGCTTAGGGTGGCAACGCACAGTGACAAATGTTCCGGCTGTAATCCGCAGCACAGCTTGCGACATAAAGAGCATAAGCAGTACGGGTAGTAGTACATAAGTAGTACATAAGTAGTAGTACATAAGTAGTAATACATAAGTAAACAGCGGCCATTTGACCAGTGCCGATGTGGACGTCCAAGAGGGAAGAGCAGATGAGTTGAAAGGTCCCCGGAGCGAAACAATTGCTCAAAGCAGTTTCTGACACATGCTGAGTGACTCAAGTCACTCAAGTCACATGTGTTACATGAAATCGAGTGAATAGGGCTGTATAGCTAAGGTAGAGAGACATTGATGAGTGCGGGAGATTTTGTGGGATGTCTTCTTTGGAATTAGGGATGTGGTGTTGGTTGGGGCGAATAGTTTTTTTTGCCATGGTTATAGTTTATTCCCTTTACGGACTTAACCTGGATGGGACCTTGCGGCTCTTATTAATCCGATCACATTATGACTGATGGAAACGCGTCACAAAGTGCGACGCAGTGCAAATAGGAGCCAATAAACCACCTTGGAACCACAAACCACCGGTAATAGGAACCACAAACCACCTTGGTCAAACCATACGTAAAGGGAGTGACTGAGATGGCAACTATAATACTTCAGCCACACGCTCGGGTAAGTCAGGGATCGGGTAGAAACGCTTGCAGTCAGCTGGTATTCGACCTGAAGACAAGCGGGACAAGATTTCAAACGCAGACGTCATTTATCGCTATGTATATACGCCAGCGCCAAAACGTTCATGTGGGGAACGAGGGGATGGAAAGCCTAAGAGGGTGATGAAAAGAATGGACGACGACACTACTCTGGGCTTTCAAAACACTGGATTGAAATAGGGCATGAGCCATGCCATCTCTTGGAGAGGTGTTGACATTTGGTCTACGAAATCAACTGGATAAAAAGGAAGATTAAGAAGGGTATCGTTAAGACAATGCCAAATTAGCCCAGGTACACCAAACCAGGTATTCCATTGAACCAAGTGTATAGGGTTTTACAGTAACTGGCGAAGCAGAAAATGGATGACGTAAATTAATTTCGCGAAATATTGATGCACACTTGCCAAACTCCTGTGTTGAAGTCAGCAGTAAGGATAATGAATCTAGTAAAGAACAACGGCAGTAAATTGATCTCTGTTTGATCTTAGAATAGGACACTGAAGTAAAATCGGGTGATATTTTAAACATCATTGAATTTTCGCACACATCAGAACAATCTCAAATCTCAAAGAGCAAATTGTTCACCGAAGAAAGAGTACAAACCAACACATGACTAAGATAGTTGAAAGCTCACGTCAGTGAAAAAGACAATTAGCAGCCAATTTTCCTCTTGCAAAAACAAATCACAAAACATCAAGATAGGTGTGGTTAAATCACAATTCGTATGATTTGTAAACATCGTATCTCATGATGGTAATTTGTTAACAAATTTACAAGCACAAATCCCAAAGTGCAAAAGTACGAAATACGTTTTTTGGTTAAAAAAACATGTTATTGTATCACTTGTGTGTCACAAAGAATTGGCATATGTGACAAATTATGCGATTACAATTGTGTTGCTACACACCCTTGTAGATGTGTAACTATGAAATATTTGTCAACAAGAACTTGCGTGAAGCCGAACATAATTTTATATACAAGCGGATAGATGAACCGAACATGTATTTTTTATAATCCACCACGAGAAAGGAGATGGAAAAAAACCTAGACGTTTTATATATATAATAAACATGTCTTTTGTGAGTGAACACTACTACACAGAAGGACGATTTCCGAAGATGTTTTTATTCTTTCCACGGAGGAGTGTCGCTGAGGGGTTTGCAATCAGTCCAACCTTCCACCCAGAAACGAAATCCTGGGTATGCCCTAGTGTGCTGCCAAGAGTATATTTAGCATAGTATTTCTGAAAGATTTCCATTACTTTGCGAGTCATTATCGTGACAGCAAGACATTTATTATGCACATATCATTCCGATTAGATGTCAGGTAACAGTAGCTGGCATCGTACAGATCGCGCTTGTCACACAACATAGCCGTTCAGCCACGACTCCACACTCGCCGCCTCCGGTCCCAGTAGCTGTCAACAGTAGGCAGTAGCCAGCTGCAGCAGGCTCGGCCGCAGCCACGACTCCACACCCGCTGCCCCGGTCCCAGCGGCTGCTAACAGCAGACAGCAGGCAGCAGGCAGCAGCCAGCTGCAGCAGGCTTGGCCGCAGCCACGAGAGGCCGCCGATAACTGCGCTGGCCGGGCCGGCGTCGCCTCCGTCTGGTGCTCCAACAGCGGCAGCGCTGGCAGCGCCATCTGTGCGTCACGGCGGCAGCTGCCTGGGAGGCAGCAGCGGCGGCGGAGCCCGGCCGGTGACGTCAACAGCTTTAGCAACTCGCGTGCTTTTAACATGGCACGTCTGACAAAAGCCAAATCTGCAGAGGCATTCGACGCGACTACTTTCACTTGTCATCGGTCTGTTTCTGAAGCGGCCAGAAAGACACATGCGATATTTTCACTCAGAGCAGCTCGCCGGCCGGTCGAGCTGTCGCCGGGGACAAGACGTTCACTTCTTTGCAATGGCTTATGTACCTGCAATGGCCTCACTTCCCATTACTAATGGTGTCTGCCTCGCGAAGCCCTCCACTAAGCGATTATCACCTTCCTTTATCCGGCCACTGACCAGTGGCACCTTATATCCTGCGTCCTGCGGTCTCACTCACCAGCAGGCATCTTGACCCGCGCTAAACGTCGGTCAGCTCCACGGCGCGCTGGCACCCCCCCTCCCCTGTAGGCTGGCCGATGCAGTAGCGCCCCGGGCCGACTCAGCTCTGAGACGGGCTGATTCCGCTCGATCTGCGCCCTCGAGGCGCAACTCGGCCCGGGTGTCGGTGAACCAAACCCGGCGGCGGCACTCATCAGCCGGCCACGCGGACCGGCCGGCACCGCCAGCACCGTCGGCGCCGACGCGCCGACTCGCCCGGACACGCGTCAGCCCGCAGCGCGTGTCGGCTCTCCTCGGCCGACGAGTGACGAGCCGACTCGGCCACCACGGGCCGCAGCCGCGCCGGCGGCGACGTCCGCCGGCGCTCGACAGACCAGACACCCACCCGCTCCGGCAGCCAGCGGCTCGCCACGCCCGTCGTCGTCGTCACGTCGAGCGGCGTCGCCGTCGTCGCCGCCAGCGGGCCGACGCGCCGGCCCGGCAGCCGAGGCGTCGCCCGTCGTGCCGGACCAACAGCTGCGCCGGTGCCAGACGTCGGACGTCAGACGTCAGACGCCAGACGCCAGACGTCGCCGGCCGACGTCCGACGACGCCGGCACAGCCGCACGCACGAGAAGTCGGTCCAGAGCTGCGATCGCCGGTGAAGTGAAGAGTCCAGGTCGTGTTCTTCACCGGCGCCTGCGCGTCCACTTTGTGGTGTGTATGCATCACCATTCTGCATGAGTGCTACCTGCATCGTCACCGGTAACATCTTTACATGCAACGCCACCTGAATGTGCTTTTTCTCTGACGGCGAAGGGTTAGCGATTCTCGGATTAACAACCATGCGCCGCGCAGACGTGACTCGGAGCGGAATTGTGTCCGTCCGCCACTGCCGCGCTCCGACGTGTAGAACACGACTACCGTGGTGTTGGTGTCAGCTGACACCAGCCGGACCGACTGCACCTGGCCCGTGTCCACCTCGTAGTCCACGAGCTGTCTGCTCAGGTGACCTGGGTGGTCGACTGACGGCTCACGTCGGCTTACGGCAGGAACTGCTGTCAGAGAGGCGAGTGAGATGTTCTTTGCCTCCTGCTCTACTCGGCTTAATGCTGGCTCCATGGTACTTGCAATCACCTGAGTCCCATCCAACTCCTTTCTCAACTGGCTCACTTCCCGCTCTGTTGCACTCTAGCGTCTGCCGAACTCTTCTGTGGATTTCATGGCAATATTACCCGAAGTTTCCAATACCTTGCTGCTTCGCTTCGGACACTATATAAATATCTGCAATGCACTACTTATTTTTAGCTACAATGACGGCGTTCGGGATTTCCATGAGATAGATGACCACATACGAGCGATCAGTGTGCTGCATTGCTCCTTTGCTATTCTTTGCTCTACCACGGGTCAGTCTTTTGCACTACATCCACGAAGTGGGGACGCCCTGGCACCAAACACACGTTCGTCAACGGAAATTCAAGCGGGAAGTGTCCGGTCCGGCTCAAACCTATTAAGTCCCTGTTTATGTGGATTGTTGAGAGTCTGCTACATTACGTTTTCCACACGCCAGTATTTCACGAAATGGCTCGCGTTTGCACTTGAACGCGCGGCCTAACCACCAGGACACTCCACGCCCAAAGACGACACAAAAGCGTACGGCAAAAAACACTCCAGCACCGCAAAACTCGTCAAACGTTTCGCTGCCAAGCGGACGCCGGCGACGACAGCCGGCGACGACAGCCGGCGCTCTCCCGCCATTAACAACGTTCCTGCCGAGTTTCAATCGATTGCCGCCATGCGATGTTGCGTCAGGTCCGGCGTCGGATATTTCCGTGACGGCGCACGCTCTTACGTGGCATCAGCTGCAGCCATGCAACTGAATTAGAACCAGAGACGATAGGCTCGCACGCCGCGGACACCACAGCCGACGTCATCGTCACGGTGGCAGGCGGGACAAACTCACCCAACAACAACATCAGATCACGTCGACTCCTTCCGCCTCCCGAAAGGAACGCGCCAAAATCGGAACATCTGCGCAGCGTAAGCTCAACCAGGGGTCCCGCCACGGTTTTCAGAGAGGGTGGGACGAACTTTCCTACTGGAGCCGCCACGGCTTTTGGCCTCCATCACCGTCCATCACCGAGACAGAGACAGAGACAGAGACAGAGACAGAGACAGAGACAGAGACAGAGACAGAGACAGAGACAGAGACAGAGACAGAGACAGAGACAGAGACAGAGACAGAGACAGAGACAGAGACAGAGACAGAGACAGAGACAGAGACAGAGACAGACAGAGACAGAGACAGAGACAGAGACAGAGACAGAGACAGAGACAGAGACAGAGACAGAGACAGAGACAGAGACAGAGACAGAGACAGAGACAGAGACAGAGACAGAGACAGAGACAGAGACAGAGACAGAGACAGAGACAGAGACAGAGACAGAGACAGAGACAGAGACAGAGACAGAGACAGAGACAGAGACAGAGACAGAGACAGAGACAGAGACAGAGACAGAAGAACAGAGACAGAGACAGAGACAGAGACAGAGACAGAGACAGAAAGAACAGAAACAGAGACAGAGACAGAGACAGAGACAGAGACAGAGACAGAGACAGAGACAGAGACAGAGACAGAGACAGAGACAGAGACAGAGACAGAGAGACAGAGACAGAGACAGAGACAGAGACAGAGACAGAGAAGAGACAGAGAAGAGACAGAGACAGAGAAGAGAGAGAGAGAGAGAGAGAGAGAGAGAGAGAGAGAGAGAGAGAGAGAGAGAGAGAGAGAGAGAGAGAGAGAGAGAGAGAGAGAGAGAGAGAGAGAGAGAGAGAGAGAGAGAGAGAGAGAGGGAGAGGGAGAGGGGAGGGAGAGGGAGAGGGAGAGAGGGAGAGGGGGAGAGGGAGAGGGGGAGAGGAGAGGGAGAGAGGGAGGAGAGAGGGAGTGAGGGAGAGAGGGAGAGAGGGGAGAGAGGGAGAGAGGGGAGATGGGAGAGGGGGAGAGGTGGAGGTGGAGAGGGGGGGGGGGAGAGGGGGAGAGGTGGAGAGGTGGAGAGGTGGAGAGGTGGAGAGGGGGAGAGGGAGAGTGAGAGTGAGAGTGAGAGTGAGAGTGAGAGTGAGAGGGAGAGGGAGAGGGAGAGGGAGAGGGAGAGGGAGAGGGAGAGGGAGAGGGAGAGGGAGAGGGAGAGAAACAGAACAAGAGCATGCACTGTACTTTGGATAAACAAGATTGTGACATATTGCTCACTCAGCATCGCTGGCTGATATGCCAAGTGCGCAAGGCCAAATATGACAGAGCACCAACTTGATGCGTTAAAATGCGTACAGCAGGAAGGGTTCCTAGTCGGGCACATTTCCTTTGGGAAATCTGGACACTTCAAGGGAGAATGAACGAATGAACAAGAAAGAATGAACGCATTTGGAACGTAAAAGGATAGCAGGGTATAATGTGTGCAGCATGCTGTATTCTCTCAGAGTGAGACGGTGGCTATCAGTCTGCTTATTAATAGAGGGGAAAATTAGCCGAAAATGCTTAAATACTTGACGATAGGGTTCGTATGTGGCTCGTCTAAGTATGCATGTCACCTGCATACATGAAGTGATACAGGTATTGCTGTCCTGCGACACGATAAAATAGGTGATTTGGTCATTCTTCCTCGTGAAACGTGCTACTGAAAATTAACTGACGGGTTGTTGGTCTAATCTTATCTGTAGGGGTGAAAAATCTTCCGATCTACTGGATATCATCGGTGACAAAACATCCAAGTTCTTCCAGTCCTGTTGTGACAAAATTGGACAGATGGAAGCTGAACTTCAACCTACTTCGCAGTTTTACAGATTATTCAAGCACAATTGGTCTGCATTTGTAAATGAGAGCATCGTCAGCTAGCAATGAACAGCTTTGCACGTAAAATTTGCCAGAATGGTAGTCGTAAGCGCAGAAAAGCATACCAAGCTGTGACAAAACTAAAAGAATGTACTATGTCGGAATGCGCGACACAAAATCGGAAGCGACACATGTATTCCGATGGAGACGAGATCGGTAGCTTGGACAGATTTCATAGCCGAGGGTTGGCGAATATGCCAAGCTGGTAGAAAGTACCAAATAGTTGGATGTTTTCTGGGTTAAAATCCCTACAGATGTGAATTCTTGCGAGACCAGTGGATCGTACAGAAACATTTGATGCTTGATTCTTACGACTATGCCAAGCTGGTAGGAAGTAATAGATAGGAAGAGGATAGGAATAGGAATAGAATAGGAAGAGGAAGATAGTAATAGAAGAGGAAGAGGAGGGTGAATGCACTGTATTGCCTTTCAGCAGACGATAGTCGACAAACGTAGCGGATAGGAGGGAGTTGTTCGATACCGAATGAAGATGTATCATCCAGCAAGCTTCTTGACGCCGATGGTAAACAGAAGCCATTTCCGACAACCCACTGCTTGCGAAAGAGATTTGCCAGCCGCCCGAGTGCAACAAAGGTGTATGGGTATGGGGGGGGGGGGGCGCACCGAAGACGCAGGACAAGCCGTCGCCTGAAGTGTTAGCTGGTTTGTTTGCCCACCGTTTCAAATAAACCGCAGACTATGTTTACAATACATCTAGCTGGCGCTACATTTCGGAACCAGTATCGCTCGGGCTGCCAAAACCGCAGGAGAGGCGCTGGGTAAGGTTTGTAGGTTCGCGTACTTTTAGGGACAAGCCTTTAGAGAACGTCGGACCTTTCGAAAAGAAAAGTAATTCGATGCATGAAAACTATACCCAAAGTCCAGATATCAGTGAAAATTACAAGCAATCGGTTCAAAAACGGCTTCCAGTGCCCACACAATATGCTTAGCTTTGTTCTGGTTTGTTCTGTTTTAACGTTGTTCTGTCGTCAATTACTTGGCTACGCCATGGGAACCAAGGTACGAACAACCGCGCAATCAATCAACAGCTGCTTTTCGGTAGGCGTCGTTTGCCGCAAATGCCTACTTGCCTTGTTTACATCAGAACTGCTGGTAGGGCTGGTGGCATGCACAATAAACAACCCACTAGCAAGTCTTCGGTCAATAATATTCTGGGGATTTCCCATGTTCTCGATTTTAAAATGATGGCTGTAGAACGGTATGGAGAACAGTACGCCAACAGTGATATGCTTCAGCTGTAATAGGTTGGCATGGCAACACTTTTGCTGTGAACAGTGATGATTGAACTGTAAATACTCGAGATTGCTCGGGATGATATGCAGATCGATCTTAGGACGAAGGCAGACGGCCTTGGATGTCACTGATTCAGCTATTGTTCATACATCTGCAGTAGACTACCTGGGACATCACTGATTCTGGTACTTCCATCCGTTCCGCTTGTTGATATTCCCATCCGATGCGTGATGGCACCACCGCGTCAAGTTCGTGCAAACAAACAGTCATCAAAGCCAGGTAGGTACTGGTGAATGGCAGTACTGCATTATGGCTTCTCCAAAGCCCGGTTAAATTACAGACCACAGCAACACAAAACATTGAGTTTTTTCTTTCTGAATGTCGCTTTGAACCAATGTTGCAAAGCCACATTTCTGACACGTGCACTCCAGTTCGATATCATAAATACAAATCCGTTCGCTCATCTTTCGGCATTCTCTCAAAGGCGCGGGGACCCGAGCACGCGACGGGGAGGGGGGCAGGATGAACAGCATCCGTCCCCCAGCTTTGGATGTGTTGAACATTATATATATAAACAAAATATATATATATATATATATACATATAAAAAAAAATAAATATATATATATATATATATATATATATATATATATATATATATATATATATATATATATTTGTACTAGTGGAGATGGAATGACAAATTGTGAAAACACAGAGCAATGGGAGCATAGCTTTATTAACAACGTTTCGGCTCACGCCTTTCTCAAGCTATATAGCTTGAGAATGGCGTGAGCCGAGACGTTGTTAATAAAGCTATGCTCCCATTGCTCTGTGTTTTCACACACACACACACACACACACACACACACACACACACACACACACACACACACACAACACACACACACACACAACACACACACACATATATATGTACAGTGTGTGTGTGGGTGTGGGTGTTGGTGCGACATTTCTTCATGCGTGATGTCGACATAACTAGCCGAGAGATTCCCAAAGTCGCATAACAAATTCGTATGATCAAAATTAGATTCAACTCCTGAACACACACGTACACAGGATACCCATGATGTGTGCCAGCATTAGGGATAAGGGGCTTATATCCCCTTAATATATTTATTTAATATTGCGCCTGTAGGAGTTCCATGGAAATAATGACCTAAGCATTGTAATATACCCTCGGCCATTTTTCTGAGCAGGCCCGGGTACCCAATCATTGCAATGTGACACAAATGATCAAATTACACGTCAATTATTGAAGATGCGCCCACTAATTTTAAATAACACATAGATCCACAAGAAATCTGTAAACCTGCTTCGAATTAAAGACCGATTTCGGACACCAAACATTAAACAGCAACATGTTTGCTATTGAACTACTTTTTCTCCTAGATTACGACTTTAACACCAAAGAAATATAAAGGTCGCACATCTTGGGTTTTGAGCTGAGTACCTAAATATACTTTCCAACATTAATGTTATAAAACATCAATGTTCAGCCATAACACTCGATGACCTGAAGTCATGCTGTCCGCCCTGGAGCGAAAGCATTTAAGAAGACCATTGTGATCAACGCTATCTAGACGACCCTTTGTGAAGCACTTAAATCCAAGCACTTCATGAACTTTCGAGGCCAACGGCCGAAATGGTTTTCCTGCGTCTAGCAACCAAGGGTCATGGCGAACAATCGCCCACAATTCGCGACTGAATGCCACGCGAATATTGAATGCGGTATGAATGTCAGCAACGTGACGGTGGGACCCACCAGCGCGGCAGTCAGATAGTGTTCAACAGCTGCTCAAGCCTCATCATCGGCACCAATCATTGTGCATGTTGTGCTGCGCGATAAAGTGGTGGTTTGTTAACGCATGCTGTGTGATGAGGTGCTGGTTTGTTTACGTATGATTGCAGAGTGAATACACGTGTACCATATGACTGGGATCATTTGTACTATCATTTAACGTGTCACATATTGCGCAGCGCATACCATGATCACACTGACGGTGAAAATTAATGCATAAAAACAGCTCACTGAAAGCACAGATTGCAGGGTCACTGACCTGGGCAAACACGAGTACGAGCCGGGCGGTAGAAACCGCACACCGGTAACGTGCAATATTTTCGGCCCGTTTGTCCTCATATACAACAGTGGTCAGAGTGCAGAAACTAGCTAGCTAGTTTTATTTCGATGAACCCAACTCACAAATACGATGGGAGAGGGGATACTTCCATGTAGGTCGTCAGGACCGATGCACGTGGTGTCGTTGCACAAGACGGGAGAGTTGAGTCCAAGGATAGATTTGTACTTTGTGATCCTGGATTGTTGGAGGGGAGGAACACTGCTGGGTGAATGAATATGAAGGGGGTGTTTTCCTTCAAACCTGTGACATCACAATATCTATTTGCACTTTCCAGTGAATTTTGAGCACATTATTATCGACATGTTCATTATCAGCGACATTAACAGCGACATTATACCTGCAAATTGGAAAATAAGAGGGAATATTTTGTGAAGAGGATAATGTTCCGGATGGCAAGCATCCAGAAACAGTCCGTTTTTCCAACCCTGGCAAGTCCCGGTGGGAGGGGGGGGGGGGGCTTACCCGCAGGTCGTCTCGGTCGATGCACGTGGTATAGTTAGACCAGCCTGGGGAGTCCGGCTTGAAGGGATGACGAAACCACTGGCCGTTGGGCAAGCATGTGCGGAATCCTTGATCTGAAAAAAAACGGCCACGCGAGGTCACCAGCAGGGTTCGTCTCCGAAGGCGCAGACCTAAGGTCATGACCAGCGGCCACGCGAGGTCACCAGCAGGGTTCGTCTCCGAAGGCCTGAAGTCCTGACGCGCCGTGCACGCTGATGTTTTAGCCCGGGAACCAGCCAAAAACGTCGCATTTGTCATGCGTTGCCGAAGTTTTCACCTGCACATTCGGCGAGAGAGCACATCCCAAGAGACGCGCGGGTCTGCAAACCCACCATCGGGCTTCCACCCAATGGTCACCGGCGACGAAAGCCCCTAGAATCGGCATCAGTGCCCGACAGCCAATAGTGACAAGTCACATATTCGTGATCAATGCCCGAACAGCTGGTGACCGAAACCACCAACAAGTGACCGCAGACCACTCAGCAAAGACGAGAAACAAACGGTTACTGCTGACCAGCCGCATAAGTGACCAGAAGCCAATGACCAGTGAACCTCGATCAGTGACCATGTCACGTTCGGGAGCAAAATCAGCGAAATGATTGAAAAGAATCGGTGGTATTAATGAGTTTTCACACATTTGCGTAGAAGAAATGTAGTTTTGGCTGCAAACTGTTATCGATAATGCTTAATTATCCACCGTTGATGTTGGTGCACCCGCAGTCACCCTCAGCATTACTGTACATAGTTAATGAGAACATGGTCAGGAAGCTGCCTTATTGGGCGGAACACGAGCCAGTTGTGATCATCTATAGCTGTCAGATGTACACGGACGTTGCAATGTATCCTGGCGCATTCAGGTCATCCTGCGACATTTTGTATTCAACGCAATAATTGCGTTGAGATATAGGACCCAAATTACCTGTGGTACCGCATAATGCATGTTTGAACAGACTCAATAGCAAGTCCCACCTCATTACACCTGGTATGCAATCCCAGAGAAAATGGCGTTGAAATACCAAACACTAAGACCACTTTCATCGCTGCAAACACTGTGTGATTAAACTAACATCAATGGGTATAGGCGTCAGACTTCCTACCCGACATAAAATCTTACCCAACCTAAAGTGGCGCAGGAAAGAAGTAGAGCAGCCAGCACTTCGCAAATTGAAATATACAGCTCATTTGTAAATTAGCTCAATGTCTGTGCTTGGTACGTGACTACAGGTCAGGTCGTTCCAATATTGCATGCTCTCAAAATCTGGATCGACCGGGTCGGGTAGGCCCGGCTGCCGAAATGTTTTTTCCTTCTGCTTGTTGGAGAGAACGTCAGCCGACAGCCTTGCTCGCAATAACGCCCCGCTTTACACTCACAACAGCTGTGCAGACTGACCCTGATATTAATGTGGTCACAATATGTACAAGTGTGGAGCTACCCACACAACGTGCACAGTGGAGGGATTTGGTCCGCATCAGGCAGCTGAGTTAGTTAGTTAGTTATTTGGGTTTAAAGGGCGATCAGGCAGCTGAAAGGGGCGGAATTCTCCAGTCACATCTCAACAACTGAGCCGGCAGGTGGTACTGCTTCGCCGTAGGTGATGACAAGGGAAGGTGGGAAGGTGGGAATGGAAGGGAAGGTGGGAAGATGAGAAGGGAAGGCTTCGTGGTTGGTGGGGGCAAGGGAACTCTCTGAAGTGCGTCGGCAAGGTCACAGATCAAGGCGATCCCTGGTGGGGGTCTGTATGCCGAAATCCGGAAGCCATGGAGCCTCCACCAAACTGGACCATATTTTTACAATAATTATCCGATTCGTGTGATGAAATTTGATTTCACACCTATGTCTATGCGTCAGAACCTACGCACTCTCCTGTAGCATCATCAACTCTTACCGTATGCGAACACTTCTCGATTGCAGGGTGCTCATATAATCACAACGACTCAAATATAACGAATGCAGCAAGTGAAACTGTCGGAATGCATAAATACAAACAATGCAATGTTGCTAACTTCACGAAGATCATTGGATAAACGCTCGGTCTCCATGCTACCACAGAACGGGGAAGCCAGGCTTAGTAAATCAATGTTACTCGGATTCCAACCGTGAATCATACAATTTAAAATATACGTAGCATAACGGCGAATCATAACCCTGAAAGACGACATCTGAAAGCGTTGCAGGCCGATCGCAAATATTCTTGCATCTCTCAACGACCAATTGAATGTTCTACAAATGCATTAAACTCAGGGTTCCTATTTGCATGTCTCGCCTGCCATCTGCGCTCGATCCCGAATTCACCTTCACGTGAGGCCCTGTCCCCACCGCCAGCTTTTTCTCTCCGAAGATGCTGAAAAATGAGCTGCAATTTCCCTCAAGTTATGTGATATTGCTCCACTCCCGTGTTTACATATCACCACATCAACGTAAAGGCGGCAACCAGCCGCTCGACGCTGCTTATTCACCACAAATGCCGAGGATTCCGCTAAATTGCAGTTTGCAAGCAGGCTCCCTAACACCATTAAGTGCTTCAGTAAGTACTGAAACAATTAATGGCGTTGGGTGAAATTAACGCCTTAATTTATTAATTAATGTGGGCGCTGGCTGGATACAGCGCTGTGCATACGCAGAGATGAAAAGGGTGTCCCGTCTGTCACGTACTATCGGATGCTACCAGGCTGCCACGTGTTGATGGCTAAAAGCAAAATCCCTAAGCAAACGTGTAAGCGTGGTTCTCACCTCGATAGATACTAAAATGGCTCAAAGAAGAATGCATTAGTCTCCATATGATATTCAATTTTGCATCCAATCATTTATATCTCATCATTCACCAGAATATGCCACTGCGTGACGACGTGGCGTGCTCACTACGTGACGTGGCGTGGTCACTGCGTGACGACGTGGTGTGCTCACTGCGTGACGACGTGGCGTGCTCACTGCGTGACGTGGTGTGCTCTCCGAGTGACGACGTGGCGTGGTCACTGCGTGCCGTGGCGTGCTCACTGCGTGACGTGGTGTGCTCTCTGAGTGACGACGTGGCGTGGTCACTGCGTGACGTGGTGTGCTTTCCAGTGGACGTGGTCTCCTGCGACGACGTGGCGTGCTCACTGTGTGACGTGGTGTGCTCTCTGAGTGACGACGTGGTGTGCTCACCGCGTGACGACGTGGCGTGCTCACTGCGTGACGTGGTGTGCTCTCTGAGTGACGACGTGGCGTGCTCACTGCGTGCCGTGGTGTGCTCTCTGAGTGACGACGTGGCGTGATCACTGCGTGACGTGGCGTGCTCACTGCGTGACGTGGTGTGCTCTCTGAGTGACGACGTGGTGTGCTCACTGCGTGACGTGGTGTGCTCTCTGAGTGACGACGTGGCGTGATCACTGCGTGACGTGGCGTGCTCACTGCGTGACGTGGTGTGCTCTCTGAGTGACGACGTGGCGTGATCACTGCGTGACGTGGCGTGCTCACTGCGTGACGACGCGGTGTACTCACTGGTCGCAGCATCCATACAGGCTGCATTAGACACTGATTTGGTGATCGGCAGTGATTGTCCGTCACAGGCTCGGAAGCTACAGCAGGCTGTGATTGGCATAGTAAGGGTCCGAGCCTGATGAGCTCAGATTGCTGTTAAAGGTGTTCGACTTCCTAATGAATGAGTTGCAGGGCTGCCAGGTCATCTCAGTGCCACGTGCAGAAAACAGTTACGCAGGCAGGGAAGGCTGTAAATGGCACATAAGGCACCCGTTGAGAGAATGGCAAATACAAAAATGACTAATATTCAACAGTGGATTTAATATTTCCAGATATTTGCCTTCAGTTTGCATATCGTCAATATTGAATCAAGGAATTGCATTTGTTTTACAATCAGAGTCCAAACGCGGGTGACTGTCTGCACCCCCATATTAATCTGCTTGACTTGATCCGTAAGGTGAAAAAAGAGATAGACAACAATGTTTCACGCAACTCTAAAGGTTAAAGAATGCAGCTATAGCATTTAGCCTACCACATCTCTCCATCTTGCACGAAACAAAAGCGACGACGGGTCTCACGCACTCCGAAGGTAGAAAATTTTCCCGCAGCGCGAGGGTTTATGACCTGCAGACCAGTGGGGCTGGAACCGAAACCAGAGCAGAACGCTTGGACGTCAGCGCTGTTCTGCACGCGGACATATGCTACCCGTACTTCGCACGGAGCTGCCGAATAACACCAATAAACCGCAGCTGCCACTCGCATACAGTGCCAAACAGTTTCGCTGACATTACGAAACGGTACCAATACGACACAAAACTTCCTACGATATCTGCGTGTTCCCTGGGTTATTAAGTCGCTTTTATAGTAATATATATATATATATATATATATATATATATATATATATATAAATGTGTGTGTGTGAGTGTTTGATGTTCATTTTATGATGTCAAAGTGCACAAATGCACCCAGTTAGGCATCTCATTTCCTGCGAGGTTTTCGCATGCATACTCACAAACGTTCGATGCCATATGCTTACATGAGTGGATAGTCGTATTACTTACATGAGTGGATAGTCGTATTACTTTTAGGAGTGTCTGTGTACCTCTGAAACCTGTCGAGCACAACTGAAGCCTAACATAGAATCATGTGGAAAAACAACCCTGAAAGTGCTCAAGGCCTGTATCAATAGAAACAGGAGCCTTGGCCTGGAAATGTATGCAACTCCCCACCAATGCACGCCTGCAGGGTAGAAGCTGCTATTCGGAGCTCTGTGTGGGTGATCCAACTGTGCCGTCCCGTTGCTCACTGAGGAACAGAAAGAGGTGGAGAGAACGGAATGCTCCTCAATTTTACTCGAGCGGCGGAAACTATCAACACCGCAAAGCAGCACATCACCATGAGCGAAGTGGACCTTGAATTTCACCGAGTCCCGCAGCGACGATCAGACGCTATTGGCACATACTGAACGGTAGCGATCGAAGATCCTGGACCAGAGCAGCAACCGAAGATCCTGGACCAGAGCAGCAACCGAAGATCCTGAAACAGAGCACCAACCGAAGATCCTGGAGCAGAGCAACAACCGAAGATCCTGAACCTGAGCACCAACCGAAGATCCTGGATCAGAGCAGCAACCGAAGATTCTGGACCAGAGCACCAACCGAATAGCCTGGACAAGAACGGCAACCGAAATCCTGGACCAGAGCAGCAACCGAAGATTCTGGACCAGAGCACCAACCGAATATCCTGGACAAGAACGGGAACCGAAATCCTGGACCAGAGCAGCAACCGAAGATCTTAGACCAGAGCAGCAACCGAAGATCCTGGACCAGAGCAACAACCGAAGATCCTGGACCAGAGCAGTAACGGCAGATCCTGGACCAGAGCAGCAGCGGAAGATTCTGGATCAGAGCAAGAACCGAAGACCCTGGACCAGGGCAGCAAATAGCACAGGACTGCCTGTTTTTCTGCTGGCCAGAACCTGCAGGCACAGACCAGCCTGCTTTTCTCAGCGCGCTTAGCTTGCCGCAGTATGAACAGTTTCAGGGAAAGCTCGACTTGGAGAGGAGGATAAAACTGCTAGATTATTACGGCGCGATACCAAATGTGAGAATGTATGTGTATCTAGGTCGATCAGCAGGATTTGAAATATGCATGCCCTTTGATGTTGACAGACTCGTTGCAAAATCGTATATAGGTGTCGTGAGGGAAACTTCACTCGTTATTCATGCATGGAGATACCGGTGCAGTCATGGGGACTTGCGGCCCAAAAATATCGCGCATCCCTCCTCCTCCCCAGCAAGGGAAAAGGGCATTCAGGACGGTAGGAAAAATTCGCTTGGGAGATAAAAATTATGAAATAATAACATATCATCGTCCGAAAACGTCTTCGGGGTCTGAATGCATTAGGACACCAGGAGCATTTCTTACCACTAGATGAATGCTATAAAGCCGATAGAAATTGAGAAAATTACACTATGTGTCTGGATGCATATGCTTTATATGCTTAGGGGAACAGTTTTCTGACTCCCCTGCATCCGCCAGGACCTTCACCCCACCCCATCCAAAACCGATAATTTTATTTCGTGCCGTAACTTCCTGTCAAAAATGTGTATTTCCAACTAGGTAGTGAGGACCATTTTACCTTGCATTCAACCACTTTTACTACAATACTGGAAATATCAATCAGCAAATGTTTTGACGTTTCAAACCTATTGCATGCATATCTTTCATACTATCCCTAAATTACGAATAACGATAGCGTTGAATTAAAACTACAATTTGAGGTCCTTCACAAGAGTACACAAATTGCCAAAGCTCACTGTCATACACCACACTGTCATATATCGCACTGTCATACATAGCACTGGCACACCCCACACTGTCATGCATCGCACTGCCATACATCGCACTGTCATACATCGCACTGCCATACATCGCACTGCCATACATCGCACAGTCATACATCGCACTGTCATACATCGCACTATCATACATCGCACTGTCATACAGCGCACTGCCATACATCGCACTGTCATACATCGCACTGTCATACATCGCACTGTCATACATCGCACATCGCACTGCCATACATCGCACTGTCATACAGCGCACTGTCATACAGCGCACTGCCATACATCGCACTGTCATACATCGCACTGCCATACATCGCACTGCCATACATCGTACAGTCATACATCGCACTGTCATACATCGCACTATCATACATCGCACTGTCATACAGCGCACTGCCATACATCGCACTGTCATACATCGCACTGTCATACATCGCACTGTCATACATCGCATTGTCATACATCGCACTATCACACATCGCACTGCCATACATCACACTGTCATACATCGCACTGTCATACATCGCACTATCATACATCGCACTGTCATGCATCGCATTGTCATACATCGCACTATCACACATCGCACTGCCATACATCGCACTGTCATACATCGCACTGTCATACATCGCACTGTCATACATCGCACTGTCATACATCGCACTGTCATACATCGCACTGTCACACATCGCACTATTATACATCGCACTGTCATACATCGCATTATCATGCATCGCACTGCCATACATCGCACTGCCATACATCGCACTGTCATACATCGCACTGTCATACATCGCACTGTCATACATCGCACTGTCATACATCGCACTATCATGCATCGCACTGTCATACATAACATTATCATACATAACATTATCATACATCGCACTATCACACATCGCACTGTCATACATCGCACTGCCATACATCGCACTGTCATACATCGTACTATCACACATCGCACTGTCATATATCGCACTGCATACCGCGTTGTTATACAACATACTGTCATAATGTCATACATCGTACTGTCATACATTGCACTGTCATACATCGCACTCTCGTGCATCGCCTTGTCATATATGGCACTGTCATACAGCACGCTGTCATAAATCGCACTATCATACATCTCACTATCATACCTCGCACTATCATACATTGTACTATCATACTGTCATACATCGCACTATCACACTGTCATGCATCGTCCTATCATACTCTCATACATCGCAATGTCATACTGTCATACATTGCACTGTCATACACCACACTGTCATACATCGCACTGCCATACACCACACTGTCATACATCGCACTGTCATATATCGCATTGCCATACATCGCACTGCCATACACCACAGTGTCATAAATCGCACTGTCATATATCGCACAGTCATACATCGCACGAGCTCATTCAATACCGATGAATCTCAGACACTGATGTTCTGGAGAGCAAATTATCAATGTGCTAATATTGAGTGAATATTAAAGTCTTACATCAAGTTTGACCGCTTGAAGGTAGTCTAATTCACCTTCGAATATTCTTTGCTGAGGAAGTCCTGGAGCATACTTACGCCACCGGTCGGTTAATGATGCTTAAGGCTTACAACTAATCGTTTCAATCGGTGGCATACTTTCAGCTGACTCAACCCTGACAGGTCAGCCAAGCTGGGCAAGCAGCCAACTGTCCTGCGGTCAGTGAACCAATCTGAATGTTGACACATCGTCCGGGCCAATCTGCACATGAAGCGGATCGTGCGGAGCAGGCGGCCGTGCCCTCCGCACGCCACGTGTGTGAACCGGCCAGCTGACAGCCAATGAGCGGCCGGCTTCCGTACGGCGTTGGCACGCCGCCAAAGGCCCACTCCAGCTAACGACATCGCCGTCTAAAAGCACACCGCCACCTCGAGCTAACTCAGTTATTGAGCTGGCATCAGTCCTGATGACGCGAAACGCTTCCATCGCGAAAGCGATTCGTTTAAATCGCTGCAGCCGCGCGGCCGCGCATTTTTACACGAACACCTCGAGCACCTGATCCGTTTCGCTGGCACGACAGCGTATCATAACCTCCACAGATCATAACCTCCACAGATCATAACCTCCACAGATCATAACCTCCACCGGCACGACGCACGCGGCGGATCAGCCGCCGCCACTGTCGGGGTACAGCTGCTGACACGTGCGGGGCGCAGGGGGCGTGCGTTGGGAGAGGGGGCAGCCAGTGTGCGGCGCGGCCGCCGCCAAGATCCGGGACCGACCGCACGCGCACGCGTCACGCTTCACACGGAGCCGCATCGGCGCCGGCCGGAAGCGCCGCCGTGCTCGACCTTGGCCGGCCGCGACCCGCACCGCCCCGTCGAGCGACAGGTCAGCGTCCACCCGCATCGACAGCGACGCTCGTCTCGAACGGGGGGGGGGGAGGGGAGACGGCGCCGCCGGCTGGCGAGCCGCGCCGGCGACCTTGACCGCCGCCGGGTCACGCGCATGCCGGACGCGCGGCGACGCAGCGGACGCGGAGCGACCCCCGCGGGTCCCCTGCGCCGGCCGGCCGCTCAGATTGGCTGCGGCCCGCTCGGTCAGCGGAGGCATCGTAAGCGCCGTGGCGCCGGCTCATTTATTCACGTCACGAGATGTGGTAATCTTCGGCCGCCGACGCAAGTCGGCTCCCGGCGGGCCGGCCGACGCGCTGTCCTCACTTCGCGTTCATCCTACTCAGGTGTGTGTGCGCCTCCGGTGTCGTCGTTTGTCATCCCGCGCGTCGGCCGTGTGTTTCTTTTGCTTTCATGTCGTCCAGTTATCACTCTCAGCTCTTGACGGCGAGAATATGGTGTGTCACTTATGCGAGCGGGGCCATGACACAGGTGATATGTTGGAGACCCCGCCAGGTTATCATGCAACATTGGTACACACGATGGCGTGGAAGCAGATTTAAATCATTCGTGGAATTGCCTGGGACAACTATGGAGTTGATAAACTGCGATTCAGCATACCAGCATATAGCGACTATGAGGACGATGGACGAGCGAGATCACGTGCTAAAAGCGCAGTGCAGTCGAATCTCCGTGAATATCAGCCACATATTGCACGCATTGCTTCGAGTGTTTATACAGCCAAGCGCCATCAAGCATGTATGCACAGCTGACGCAATTTCGAATGCGAAACATTCACCAAGTTGCATTCCTAAAAGCAGACATTAGCGGCCCGCCTCCCCCTCCCAAGACCGAACCCAGGAGGCAAGAATACTAATCTGAGGCGATACCACCCAGCTACGGGGACCGCACAGCGACCGCACAGCGACCCAACAGTGATCGCCGGCTACTCGCCACGCTGCCCAATCTATCGTCAGCTGCCGGCGCGAAAGGAATGTCGCCACAAACCCTTCCTTTGAACGAAGATTGAGCGTACTTCAGGGGAAACATTGTGGTGACAGTTTGCAGATGTCAACATGAAAAGATGAGGTATGGCTGTTGCGATAAAATTACAACTGGAAATGGTGTATTACACCGTGGAGTGCTGGTAAAAGTTGACGGTCAGCGGTTAAGCCGTCATAAACATCTGTCTGAGTAAGGATTCAATACACTGCATGGAGACCATTTGGATAGAATTGGCAACACCAAACTTAAAATAACACATCTGTCTGCGTGAAAAAAGAATCTGGGACGTTGTGACACAAAGTTATTACGGCTATAAAAGCGTGACGGCTACGGCTATAAATGTGGAGGCACAAGAAAGAAGGCTGCACACCGCGATCTGGCATTAGGTATCGTCTACGCTTCCAGGCGACGGGGAGGAAATTGCGGTAAACCCGTGTTCTTGCGCTGGTCTTTAATGAAAAGCAGCAAGCCAAAAGGCAATGATGACCATGTATGACACGACGCGAAAGATAAGAACCACTGCGACTTTTGCAGAGCTCGTGCAAAATAATATATCAATCAGCACACTTTAATATGCGCCGCGGACGGGGCGGCATACCCTTTCATGTTCGTTGCAAGCATTACAAAGGTAAATGGTGTCGAGATCTGCGTTTTGGTCCAATTTCGAGCGGTCAATTGACGCGTGTCAAAAATTGGAAATCGGTCCACAGGTCTCTGGGACTTCCATCGAGCGACGAAAAGCTGCGCAAGTCTGACTGGGTATCGATTGCTCTTTATTGCTCGGTTGCCAATTCCAAGCTCACCGTGCGGACGATACTCAGTGGACCAGATACACCATAACATTATCTCACCAAGGTCATGTTTGGAGCAGTTGGCAAAATGGTGACACATGGCCAATGTTTGTAAGTTGCATGACGTCAAGAAGTTGACATGTGACCTCGCCCACGTGGGCATAAAACACCACCCCAGCTATCCACATACACGCATCACTCCTAACTAGACATTCGTAGATTTCTGGCATTGTGATGTTACATGGGACCCAAGTGTATGTTTGTACTTCTGGATCGCATGCATCGCAAAGAAAATCGCCGATACAGCTGATCCCAAAGCCGGAAATATCGCAGGTTGACATGCAAACCCGGCAACCACGGGTATGCTTCTACCTTTACCCGTTACCGTTAAGTTACCCGATAAACTGAGAAACCATCTGTTGTTCAGATAAGGTACAATCCCGGTAACCATGGGTGTGCTTCTACCTAAGGTTACCCGATAAATCATCTGTTGATCAAATGGGATTAAACTGAACACCAATGCGCTTGCAAAGAAATGCTGCAGTGTTATGTTATGCTACTTAAAATGACTAATATACGTTTAATTGGCCAAGACGTCATAATTAATACGCGCACCGTCGGAGATACGGTCCTTCGCATTTCCCCCTGAGCTTTAGTTACTTGCGACATCGCAAGGGTCCGAACCACAATGGTGCCAATGCGTCGAAGCGTTTATTAATTTCTTGATGGCGTAACTATGGCCGGCTCCAGTCTGACAAGACACTACTACATAGCGCGCGCTCATACCAGCTACCCCAAGACCATGAAGTCCGGACTCCGCCAGATGAGGTGATACTCATGGGGGACTTTTTCGATGCCTATTCGTTTGTGATTCAAGGTGCCGTGCCAGGGTACCACTGGGAGAATACACAGGCGAGTGTTCGTCTGTCGTTGATACCGCAGCTGCCGATGAAGTAGCTACTGCCAACAGTTACTATGTTATTAGTGGCACCACGCAGCATAGAACGGATTAAGCATATCCCCACCTTTCAGGCCGAGGTGATGTAGATATCCCGAAGCTTTAACATGGACGGAGCACAACATCACGGGCGGATTGGCCGGTCAATGCAAAAACAAATACATCAAAGCATCAGAAACATCCACCTTCATAACGAAACCTTGGATCTGTATTGCGAGTGGCGCGTCTCCGCGACCTGCCACGCGGACCGTGTGACCTGCTGAGCTGATCTGCTGCTGACATGGTCTGACCTGCCACTGCCACAGACATTGTGACCTGTTGACCTGACATGACCTACCACGGACCTTGTGACCTGCTGATCTTACCTGCTGACCTGCCACTGCCACGGACCTTGTGACGACTTGTGATTTTCAAATGATTACACTAAAGGCATGCAGGGTGCAACACGACATCATGTTATCTGCAATGTGCAGATGAACCGTGTCGGTACAAAATGCGGCCGTGTCCGTGCGCTGACGGCACGCTAAACTGTCTGTCAAAATTATGCCGTGGAACTGGAATTCATGCATTGGGTCAATCATTCATAAAATCGGGCCAGGGTGGACGCAACAAGCTCTGATTAGCACTAGGATCCTGGTACATACAGCCACCACGGAAAACAAAATCGTGCCAAGTATATTTTCAAAAAAGGTATGTGATTGACTCGCCATTCTTGCTAACTGCATTCCCATCGTTTACTCCAGTAGGATTCGTTTGTCATCTGTACCTCTTCCACGTGTCCTATACACGCGTGTTCACTGTAAGGGATGACCCATCTCTTCCACGTGTCCTATGCACGCGTGTTCACTGTAAGGGATGACCCATCTCTTCCAAGTGTCCTGTGCACGCGTGTTTGCTGTAAGAGATGGCCCATCTCTTCCACGTGTCCTATGCACGCGTATTCGCTGCAAGGAATGACCCATTTGCAAGAATGCCTCCCAGCAGGTAAACGAATATCATAGAACATGGCCGGATGCTTTTTATGACATTTTCTGTACATTCCGGACAATTGTGATTGGATATGTGCTAATTTGTTAAATAATGTCGGTGCCTATGATTCCGTGCATTAAAACCGTGTGCACGTGTGCCTTTATTCATAATTTCGTGTAGGAACCGGATTGTCCGTCGACAATGAAACAAATAAATGCCAAATATAAATGTCAATAATATAAATACCAATAATATAAATGCCCAAATATAAATGCCAAAACATAGATGCCAAAATATAAATGCCACATAAATGTCAAATATACAAGATCAGCGACAAAGTGCGACGGCTGTTCGCACGCACCAGTCCGCAGCGGCCAGAATCGAGCCACATCTTGACACCACAGGCCATGCTCGAGTTCTGCTCGACCTGCATGCCGGGTGAGTGAGTGCACACGTGCTGTTCATTACTGTTAATGCCGGGTGAGTGAGTGCACACTCGTGCTGTTCATTAATGTTAATGCCGGGTGAGTGAGTGCACACTCGTGCTGTGCATTACTGTTAATGGCTAACATGTGCTATTTGCTAAGAGGCTGAGGATGTGCATTGACGATGCGCAATCATAAAACTGGGAGTATAATTATCAATTGATGCACTCGCAGATCATGAGAGATGCTCGAGTCATATACTTTCCTGACATCCTTGTACTGCTTTGAGTATTTACTGCACTTCGCTATGCAATAGCACATATAGCTGCTGCAGGTGTTCCCTGATAATTGCCATATCTGTTTGCAATGCTAGTGTGATAAACTTGCCGACCAGCCAGATATGGAACTTTCGGAAATGAGTGTGGAAGGGAGGGGCAGGGGTGCATTGCCATCCAAATATTTACCGTACACGTCATAGCTCCGTGTAACGTGGCTAACGTCGGGGCGGGCTGGTCAACTACTTCTGGAAAGGCATTGAAAGCTTCATCCTTGCCACATGGAACAGGCTAGAGTGGGCCAACTGTTGCAATTAATTATCTCTTCCCATCATTCAGAGCGGCAATTTAGAATAAGAACAATTTAATTCGCAATTCAGTCAGTTTGTTCATATGGAATATCACACTAATGCAGACCATTTGTTATCGCTCTTTCTGAAACATAATCCCGATTTTCAATTAAAATTAGTTAGTGTATCTTTCCCCCAGAAACCGAGTTCCTTTACATCAAATGAAAAGACAACCCAGCAGCTGCCATATTCACC
Organism: Ashinkailepas kermadecensis; assembly: GCA_034440615.1. Classification (NCBI taxonomy): domain Eukaryota; kingdom Metazoa; phylum Arthropoda; class Thecostraca; family Neolepadidae; genus Ashinkailepas; species Ashinkailepas kermadecensis. The sequence continues at coordinate 172,499 of JAOTOM010004041.1, read as the reverse complement.
AACCGCTTCTGGTCGGCTGCCAGAACAATGGAAGGTGCCAGGAGCTACCACTCGTTCAGGCCGAGAAACCCGATGAGCGTACCGGTCTATGATGCCGCGGGTAGCACATCATACAAGATGGTGAACACCTTCACAATTGGGAAACAGACTTGCGAGGCAGCGTACGAGATCACATGACATGATTTCATCAAGCTGAAGTGCATTAAGCAGACTTAAATGTCCAACGTTTGATTGCGCATAGCTGAATTCCGACTGTTCCAGCCATGCGGACGCCTTACGGAATGGCAAGCAACTAAGCTTAACACGCGCACTGAAGGGGGGGGGTGGGGGTGAAATCCGCCCACCCCTCCGGTTTTTCGCAAATAACTGCAAATTTTACCGGTCGATATACGCGATTTTCGGTGTACCTGCTTAGAAATGAACGTCGCGTTGTTTAAAGTAAGGAAAATGGAAATCGGCCGAAAATGTTTCAAGTTAGGGGCCGCTAAATTCAAAAAATGTTATAGCGCCAGACCACAAAAATCGGCGCTGATGCGCTTCCAGTATACTGACAAAAGGGAAGTGTTCTAGGCAACACTAGCGACTTGTTTGATGCATATTGATATGCTGTATAGTTTCAAGGTCATGTTAGGTCACCAAGGTCAAGTCAGGTCAAGTTCATGACAGGTTAATGGAACCAAACTTGATCAACTGGAATGTTGCCATAAATGCACTACTGGTTGTCATTTGTACTGTTTGTCATTGCGTTTCCATACTTTATTCATGTACTTCACTCCCTTCTTCACGAAGCCGATTGCTCCGAGCTGCCCGACGGAGCAGTCGGGCGGGCGGCCGGTTCCGGTAACTGGAACAGGTAAGTGACCTGATAAAGTGGTGCTATATAGGTGACCTGAGGTCAAATGTTGGGTCTAGCATCTGCATTGCATCATTAGTAATGTCCAAAACGTCACTGATGCCCATTTTTGAGCATTTAAACACAATCACAGCGATCCATAACGATGACAATCCAAGCCACGCAAAACCGGAAAATTTTGCCAATCTGACCTCATTTGACCTTGAAGATATTGACCTAAGGTCACAAAAATTGCACACAATAGAGTTCACTACCGTGCCCATCCACCCTGCGAATTTCGTTCCTCCAGCTTTACTAGGAGCCGAGATCTTAGGGGGGGGCGGAATCCGCCCCCCCCCCCTCCAGTGCGCGTAATTCTCAGAGGCCCTCCAGGGCGCGTGTTAAGGCGGCGAGCCGATTATCTGGCGTGGGCCTCCAGATCGCGCGAGCGCCCCCACCGGACCGCCCCCACCGGACCGCCCCACCGGACCGCCCCCACCGGACCGCCCCCACCGGACCGCCGTCGCGCAGAAAATGCCCGCCCGTATTTACGTTTTTGCACTGTTCGAGTTGAGGTCCCACTCTATTTATAAATGAAACTAGGGTAGAAGCGACCGTACAATTAAAACATCAATCTTTGATGAAAATTGAGATGGGGCGTATTTCACAAATCCAAATTAAATGCAAAAAACTTGGGTAAAAATTGGTTTTGAAAACATTGGAAAATATATTGATTCGTTTTTAGCAACGTATCCTATTTTGGCACCCGATAACCGTTTTCGGGTCTGATAAATATTTCATTTTCTAGAGATATAGCAGCTTAACAAGATCAGTTCTTGGTACGACGCCACATTTCAAACCTCACCATGCAGGGAAAACCGATGGTCAGATACACCCAGAAGTCTCAGAATCGTATCCGGAGCCTATGATAACCGTCTTTGCAAAATATAAGCAAAATCTGAGGGGATGGGGCGTTGCACTGTATCCCCACCGGTTGAGTTGGCATCGAGTGACCCAACTACCATCCACTCTGCTCAATTTACCCAGTGTCCAGTGACGCCATTTCGACCACCTGCGTCTCCAGCAATCCACTGGCAATAGATAATTGGAGCCCAATCAAAGTGCTCAATCCATATTCAGACGCTAAGTGCGCTGCTATAGCTGTATTGCTCAATTGTTCCAGCTCATCATGCTTTACAAGCCACAATACCAATGTTGGCCCGTGCGCACGAACTCAGCGAAATGTTGACCACGTCCATCACCAGCTGCACTGTCAAAACATCTCCAAAACGCTTCGGTCTTCAGATCGCAGCGCACAGCTTCAACTCGGTGGGAAGTTCGTCGGCTTGCCTCCGCTCTAGTTGAACAGATCGACCCTGCCCTGGTTGGCCTTCTTCTGGCGCTTGATGCGCGAGTACGGACTGACGTCGTCGCGCAGCACGAAGTTGACGAGGGTGGCGACCCACGAGTCGTGCGTGGGCAGGTCCTTGTAGAACTCGTGCGCGATCTTGGTCACCTGCGGCAGCCGCGAGCCCGGCACCGCCGGGAAGTCGTGGTGCTCGTTGTGGTAGCCCTCGTTGAAGGTGAGCAGGTTCATCCAGCCGTAGTACGAGTACGTCTCGTTGCCGCGATTGAAGATGTAGTGCTCGGAGATGAGGTGGCCCGACATGGGGTGCAGGCCCATACCCAGCATGAAGCCGCCCAGCAGGTAGAAGAGCGCCTTGCCGCCCAGGTAGTGGTAGACGAGCGCGTCGACCGACAGCTGCACGACAATGTTGAGAATCTCGAGCGCCGAGAACGGCTTCGGTCGGACGAACACCGGCCTCACGAAGTAGGTGACGGGCAGGATAATCAGCCACACGACCTTGCCGAGCGTGGAGCTGAAGAGCCGAGCCTCCTGCGGCGTGGGCAGGTCCACGTCCAGGCCGTCCGTGCCCTGGTACCGGTGGTGCTCCATATGGTACTTCTTGTAGGACACGGCCAGCGGCACGCCCATCGGCAGGTTGGCGAAGATGCTGAACAGCTTGTTGGCGGTGGCGTGCTGGTGGCCGAACGCCAGGTTGTGCGCCAGCTCGTGGATGGCCAGCAGGAGCGAGTGGTTGATGGTGCCGCTCACCACGTACGTCACGGCCACCAGCCAAGGCCAGGACAGGTCGCGCACGTGGAACAGCACGGCCGTCTGGATGGCCACCTCGGCCGCCACCATCACCGGCATCAGCACGTCGTTGCCGTACAGCTCCTTGATCTGCGGGTACTTCTTGAGGATGGCGGCCCGGCGGATGGCGTGCGGCTCGCGACTTTCCGTCCAGTAGAAGTCGTTCCTTTTCCTCTCCATGGCAACCATGGTTGCGTTAGTGACGTCAGTGAGCGGCAGCGGCGAGCAGCGACGCAGACGGTGCGCCAACTGCCGTTGAACAGGCTGACTCGGCGGCTCGCTCCGGCTTTAAAGCTTCGTCAACGAGCCACAGCTGCACCAGCAGGCGGCACGTCTGGCAGTGTTTAGCACGCTAATGTCGCCGGATCACGTGCGCGAACAAAGCACATCGGCTTGTGACTTACGTACGGTCGCGTCAGGTCAGGTCAGGTCAGGTCAAGGCGTTAACGCTGGTACGGTAGAGCTCGTTTAGGCCTGCATGTATATGGGGGGGGGGGGATTTCGCTCCCCTGAGTACACTGAATCTATTGGGCCGATTTCAAAACTGGATTGATCAAACGAATTTTGGTGGCATCATCTACACTTTTAGAACGTCAACATGTCAAACATTTTCCCAGAGGTGAGGTCAGATCGCCAAAAATCGGAAAATTCATGAAAACCATTTGAAGCTGTGCATGTATTTTACATCGGTAAAATTGTGCATAGATGGGCACAGATGGGTATTCTGAATGATCCAAAGCACCATTTCATGTCCATATATGCACATGCAAGGCAGCCAATCGCTTAGCCAGGAGCCTAAGGAGGGGTGAGCATCATTTGCTCCTTGCGACTGATCCTTCGGAGTCAGTGCCACACATGCGTATTGCTTTGCCATTCTCACATGACATCATAATTACCGTGAGGTTTCCGACCAGAGACGTCGCCAAGGAGCCATACTAGGGATGATCCCGAGAGGCCTGAGTGGGAGGGATATTACAATCATTGGTCACTAGGAAATCTCCTGGATCCGCCACTGCGTGATATTTATTTGAATCGTTTGTTTTGGTTTCAGTTCTCCCCTCCTTGATTCGCCATTGGCGAAGAATCGCCCTCGTTGCGCCATTGCTCGTAGTAATTGGAAGATGTTATGTCCTGAATCTTGCCTAGAGATTATGATATCTTGTCACCTCCTGTATCCGCCATTAGGAAAGTCGTCTGGCTCCAATACTGCGAGTGAGGCATTATTATAGTTTGTTCAAAATTCGCCTCACCATCCCAACTCTCCAGTGTAAATAGTACCGCCATGAGAAAACCGTTCACATATTGCCCATTCTTGCCCACCCTGGACCTGTCCCCAACATGAACACGCTCAAAATAAGCATCTCCATAGGTAAGCGAGATAGTATGAGCAGCTCAATTTCAAATGATATTCACCTGAAGAGCAAAACAATGAAAATATTCGGCTGCATGTGCTGTTCCTAGGTTTTCGCAAATATCTGTCGGAGGTGTTTCTCAATATTTGTTCCTGGAGTCGCATTTCATATTTACGAACCTGAAGTGTTGGCACTAAGTATAAAAACGAATGGTATCGTGAAGCGTTACAGAACGACAAGCGAAAAACCACAGGGGGAGGAGCGATATCCGCCTCCTCCCCTACCCGAATAGGGTGAATGCTATCCAGCTTTTTGACGGAAGTTTCAAATTTTTATGAGTTCTTGTAACATATTTGTATCCGATTCCATGCATAGATGGCGGAACATCCGAAGTTAAGGGGATGGGGCACTGGGAAGTTCTAATGTAGGTTCTGCTCAATCAACAACAAAGGGTCAATTTTAAATTTCCGGACTTAAGGGAAGCACCGTGCCTCTGTGCCCTTCTCCTTCTCCGTTCCGACGCCTATGATTCTACAGGAATTTCAACGGTTATTCTCAGCTTTGCCTGGCATGCACTTGAAGCTTCGCTTTGAACATATGTGGGACCAATAAATGTAAGATTCCTTGATTGTTTTCAATAGATTACAAAGGAATTTCAATGTAACCTATATTACTTATATAACACAGCACTCCATATATAGAAAGGATTGCTTATGTAACACAGTACTCCATTTGCGCCCTAGATTACTTATATAAAACAGTACTCCATATGTAGAAAGAGTTACTTACACAACACAGTACTCCATATGAAGCCTAGATTACTTGCACAACATAGTCCATGTGTAGCCTGGATTACTTACATAACAGAGTACTCCACACGAATCCCCGAGCATCCTCCAGCCCACCATTATCGTCATTCGGTGTGGGAACCCGCAGCCTGCGCAGCCAGCGTCAGTCAACAGGAGAACAGAAGCCAAATCAGATTAAAATACTTCTCGGGAGAAAACAAAATGGCGAGCGACGCCAGCCGGCGTGAGCTTTTCATTAAAGCTCGGCAACGCAGCCGTGATGAGATCGAACGCGGTCGACCGGCTGCACGGAACATAATCCATTTGCGGCGCAGAAGCTACGGCTCGCGCGCGCAGCAATTTAAAAACGTTCTCCGGGGAAGACCATACTGAACTCAAGATGACATCCTTGAGAACGCACCAACTGAAGTTGAATGAAACCAGACCACAAGTAAAAAGAACGAACAGGTGCCGGGACGAGGAGCCATGACAAGGACCATGCCGCCCACTACGGCTGGAAACAACTTGATCATGCATCCCATCTGTTGTAAATACCTGACTTTACAATCCGACTCGATCACCGCCTTTTAGCGCTGCTACACGCACACAGCAAATCCGTCCGCCGACCCCACTCAACTGTCCGCAATAACATCGGAGCAGCCTTCTGTTCGACTCAACTGTCGCATGGCGCGTCGGGCAGAACGCGCGGCCACGCAACACAGACGATGGTCACGTACGGCCTGGACGCGTCACCTGGTGGTGCCATTCAGCCTCCAGCTCGGGACAGCACACGTCCTGCACACTCGTCCCGCCCAGACGGTATGTGTTGCGCCGACAAACACCAGCCGGCAACACCGGGCGCCAGGTCGTGGGTTCACCAAACGTGGTGAGAAGGCAAGCCGGCTTATTGTGAAGCCTGTGGGGCCCTCAGAACCGATGGAGTCCATTGGACCTATGTTCAATGATATCTATCGTCATTTGTGCATGGCTGTGCTTGATGTGACACAGCAACCATGCACCATTATGGTTGTGAATCACTGTGCACCAGGCACGCGAGGTTTAGCATTCATGTAGCATTAACAACAATCCACTGTTAGTAGATAGCAATGTCAGCGGCCAGATAAGGCTATGCGAGCGCGTCTGTCTGCACGCCTCACATTCCCTCCCGCAGATTGCAGATCACCACACAATCCAAGCGTGCCAAGGCCGCACTTTGGCCGGAAACAATGGCATAGAGCTATGCCATTGGCTCAAGGCAGCTCTGCCTCGAGTGCCAGCTGACATTCGAGAAAGTCCATTCATCATCAGGGCGCCTCCCATGCTGAGAGATCAATTTTCACGTTGCACCCGGAGGACCCCACCATCCCACGGGTGCGAGGGCGAGGAGCACGCGGGCACTTGGCGATTACGCGCGGCGTTTCCACTTCCGGCGATTACGCGTGGCGTTTCCACTTCCGGCGACTACGCGTGGCGTTTCCACTTCCGGCGATTACGCGCGGCGCTTCCACTTCCGGCGGCAATGGCGCAGACGAGTCTGTGGGTTTGTGGCGCATGGGACAGGCTACTCACGTCGCTGAACCATGCCGGTGACGAAGTAAGGGCACTCGACGCTGTCCACTGAGCCAGGCTTGCTGTAGTTCCAGCAGCTCCAGCCGTCGAAGATGCGCGGACAGTACGGCACCCCTGCAACAAAACGACGTGTGGGTATGGGCGACAGTACGACACCCATGTAATAAAACGTCTGGGCATTGGCGACAGTAACGCATCCCTGCAATAAAACGTCTGGGCATTGGCGACAGTACGGCATCCCTGCAACAAAACCAAGTCTGGGTATGGGCGACAGTACGACACCCATGTAATAAAACGTCTGGGCATTGGCGACAGTAACGCATCCCTGCAATAAAACGTCTGGGCATTGGCGACAGTACGGCATCCCTGCAACAAAACCAAGTCTGGGTATGGGCGACAGTACGACACCCATGTAATAAAACGTCTGGGCATTGGCGACAGTAACGCATCCCTGCAACAAAACCAAGTCTGGGTATGGGCGACTGGACGGTACTCTGTGACAGCACGGAGTCTGAGAAAGGGAAACAGTGCGGTACCCTGTCACAAAACGCCAACTCTAGGTGAGAGGACAGAACGGTATCCTGTGACAAAGCGTCTGGGCAAGTGACACAGTACGGTACCCGACGACAAAAAAAGCGTCTGGGTGGGGGCAGTGCGGTACACTGGGGCAGAACAAAGTGTGAACAAGTACGGCACCTTGTGCCCAAATAACGTTTGGGTAAGAGGACAGTACGATATCCAGCAGTAAAACAACGTTTAGGGTGAAAGGGCCGGCACGATATCCCGCGACGGAACAACAGCTGGGTGGGGAACAGCATGATGTGCATATTGTGGCTTGTACCGTTTGCGTTGGCACGCAGTACCATGTCTATGGTGTGGCCGCGGCGGGGAAAGACGAGACAGGAAAACGAAATGACTGAAAGAAACAACACTGGACGGGAGAAGCGGACAGAAACGGCATGGCATGCGATTGAGTTGCATTGGGTTCGAATCTCACACCGCCAGATGGCAACAGCAACATCGTTATGCCAGCAGAAGCCAAAACTAGTTATTTCTATTTTGCATGCGAATCTGGAGTTTATCGACGTGTGTCTTAGCATAATTGATTTCAAATGTGCTTTGCATGTGCCGACATTGCATCGCGCACCATTGCTATTGCATTTCAAGTAGGTTTCCAGCGTCGGCGGCGGCATCCGACGCAATCTTAAGTAGTTCGCATTGTTTCTGTTCCCACAAGAACGCTGACGTCGGCTCCGAGTCACGAAACGATACCAGGGGAGGCACTATCTATACAAGAACACGTCCGAGGGGCAGCTGGCTGTGGTGCATGTCTGCTTTACATGGAGAAGCCCGCAAGCGAAACACGCTCGATCGAGTAACTTCACAAGTTGAGCATCTCGCAAACAGCAGTCGGACTCCTGTCCGCTCCCGGTGTGGCATGTACCAGGCTCAAGGCCGACCGCAAGCAGACGTGTCTCGCGTTGCATCCATTTAGGTGCATCGCCATCCATATCGCCATCCATATTCATATCCATCGCCATCCATATCGCCAGCACATCCACCGCCAGGCACCGGTGAAACTTCACAGCTCTTGAGGGAGATCATGTCGCCAATGCATCGCAGACGTTGCTCGGCTGATGAGCACACTCGGCTTTCAAACAGATCTTTGGATCTTTGGGTCCTGGCCACATGTCCCGCGGGTGCAGTCCCACCTCGTCTCTGATGACAGACAGCGCTGCGCAAGTCTTCCGTGAAACGCTAACGGCAGGCGAGTGCTTTGTCAGTGTATCCATGACAAAGAGCGCAGTCCCACCTCGTCTCTGATGACAGACAGCGCTGCGCAAGTCTTCCGTGAAACGCTAACGGCAGGCGAGTGCTTTGTCAGTGTATCCATTCACTCATCACTGTGCAACACACCATTACGGTATCCAACACGGTCGGTAAGACAGAACCTAGGGCACACCAAGTTCCACAATGGCACACTACGGTGGCCGAACACTCTCCTCAGCTTTGATCGTCTCGACATTTTATACGGCTAACTGTATGTCTCTCTGTGTCTCAGTCGTTCTGCTCTGTGTGGCTGTGCGGCTGTGTGGCTGTGTGGCTGTGTGGCTGTGTGGCTGTGTGGCTGTGTAGCTGTGCGGCTGTGCAGCTGTGCAGCTGTGTGGCTGTGTGGCTGTGTGGCTGTGTGGCTGTGTGGCTGTGTGGCTGTGCGGCTGTGTGGCTGTGTGGCTGTGTGGCTGTGTGGCTGTGTGGCTGTGTGGCTGTGTGGCTGTGCGGCTGTGCGGCTGTGTGGCTGTGCGGCTGTGTGGCTGTGCGGCTGTGTGGCTGTGTGGCTGTGTGGCTGTGTGGCTGTGTGGCTGTGTGGCTGTGTGGCTGTGCGGCTGTGTGGCTGTGCGGCTGTGTGGCTGTTTCTCTCTGCTCTCTGCGGCTGCGTGTCTCTCTCACTCTCCCACTTCATTCTCACTCTCTCTCTCTCTCTCTCTCTCTCTCTCTCTCTCTCTCTCTCTCTCTCTCTCTCTCTCTCTCTCTCTCCCTCTTTCTCTCTTTCTCTCTCTCTCTCTCTCTCTTCCTCTCTCCCTCTCTCTCCCACACTTATTCAAGAACTTCTCAAGGCAAGAACTTCGCAAAAGACTATTGTGGCTGTCGCAAGCGTGACTATGATTGAAAACCCATATATCTGCAGTGCATAATTGTTATATATGGGAACTATGTGGAAGTACTGGGAAACCACGCAGAGGATCAAGAACTTCATAAAAACTGACAACTCTGCCCAATGCCAGTGCCTCTGTATATGAGCCAATGATCACGCTACTATCCGGCTAGGTATGTGCAAAGGGTCTCATCTTGGTAGATTATTAAATTATCCTTGAATGTAATTATTGAATATGATTTCTGCGAAGCCTCCAACCACTTGATCAGCAAGTCAGGCTGACAATATAATATAATGATATATTACAAGATCTGTTTGTTTATGTGTTTTTCCCATGCATTTCTTCTACGCATTTTTACCGGCAATATTACGCTCAATTCATCAACGACAAATCTTATTCAATCAGAAACGTAGATATCGATCAGCTGAAAGCAAGGACAGACATAACAAATATAAAACACACACTGCTTGCCATAATCAGAAAAACAAAAAATTCATTATGAAGCTTAATTTGACAAACACCAGAATAGTTCAAATGAAACATGGAAAACCCTTAACCCGATACTGAGGCAAACTCTTTCCAAACACAATATTCCTGAGAAAATGAACACAGACACAGACATTACTCAAGAACATGATGCAGTTTTAGCTGAAGATTCAATAAGTACTTGACAGAAATTGCACCAAAATTCAGGGAACAAATTTGTCAAAACAACACCAATGCTTTAGAATACATACATCCTACAAACATATATTAATGGTGCTATTAGCAGTAACGGAAAACAATTTAGATAGTGATCACTTCTTTTAAAAAATGTCGGGTCAGGCAGTGATGGAATCAAATGCAGGATATTTAAACAAACATATGGCTCAATATTACCACACTTAACATATGTCACAAACTTATGCCTCAACAATGGGACCTTCCCGAAGCCATTTAAAATTGCTGCTATCAAGTCCGTCTACAGAAAAGGATGCCCATTAGCATTTTGTAGCAATCGACCAATTAGTATTCTTCGATATATGCCAAAAAGATTAGACATAACCATCTACAGCGAACTCTTCGAGCATTGTACACTACACAACCTACTTTCTGATGAACAATTCGGTTTTCGAAAAGAGATTAGAGGAAGGACCTAGGAAGATTTAGATTGAGCCCCTGTCACAAGAAAATTAAGTTGGTGTCTAAATATTTTATAAAAATGCAACTAAAAAGGACCCCTTTGGAAAGAATGTTCGAAATCCGGAGACTTTAAAACAGGTCGGGTAGGTGGGCCTCCAAATCCGCTTGCCCTCCCTCCCCCTGACGCAAACGCTAGGTACGCCACTGCCGCGCGAAGTTGATTACGGCGGCAGTAATCGGATTGCGTGAGGCCGGCGCGCCGGCCGGTGCCGAGCTGGTCTGGTGGAGTGTCGGCCGGCCAGACCCCCACAGCGGTGCCACCAGCCGACGGCACGTCACCGAGCTCGGTCCGCAGAGAGGCCGGGGTCGGCGCTGCGTGTCCTTTCATCTCCGTTCGCCGACAGACGTGCATTGTGAGCCGAAGACGGCAGATGTGACAGGGCGGGCTCCAGTTGAGCCCGGCATTTGCTCTCTCATCTTCGGCCAGTTGGGACATGCACGCGGCCTCGGCGACTTCAGTCTCACGGCGACGCTTGCTCACGCAGAGTTCAACTTCGCCCAGCACTCGTGTTCGATGGCTTCGAAGGCGAACTGGCAAAACGGTGGCGGTCCAACCGCCACCGCACAACTAAGCGACTTGAACATAGCCGACTGACCGCAGCAAGCACTTAGGAGTTAAGAGCGAGCTCATTTCACCGTCTCGCTGTAGAGCCACGACGCCTTGTTGGGCGCATCTTGAGCGAGGCCTAGTTTCATCTCTTCAGATTTGGAGGTGCTTTGAAATGCCTTGCGTTACACGCGATTGGCCTGACATTTGGCAATCACGTGCAATCACTACAGTTGTTCATGCACAGAAGTCATTTTTTTGCATGATAACTGGATGGGAATTTATCAGACAGCTCTTTGGTATTCCCACCCAGTCGTTGTGCTCTTTTTGCCATGTCCCTCCAAATTATTCAATATTATTATTTGTAAAGGTGCCTCCTTCCCTCAGTATACGTCTCATTTTCATCAATTTTCCCAGCCGCATGCGCCGAATGAAGTTAAGCGTCTTATGGCATAGCACAGCGTGGGCTACAAACTCAGCACCGCATTCAAGTACGTACGATCGCACCTGGTCGCAATGGAATCGGCAGTAAAACACCAGGCACTACATTCATATTCCCTTCTGCAGACTGTACTTTTCGACAACCTTATTGAATGGCAATGTCAGAACTCGAATAACTTGATATCGTCACCACCAAGACCATGTAGTAGCTTGCTTACAAAGAAAATGTAATGGAAAAGTCGATAGGTAGGAATCTCGGAAGTTAGATTACACAACTCGCATGAATGAAACTACGTGCACATGCTCACATAACATGTTCCAGAGTATGTGGGTGCAGGGCTATCAGCCTCCAAAAAGTGCATCGACTGAGTTGGCGGCGGCGCTTAAGTTGATCGCCTTAGGTGCTTGGTGCAGAAAGGCCCTCTCAGCCTTCTGCCTGGCTCGTTACAAGAGTCAGTTTCCTAATCAAAACCAATGCTATCATAAAGTATGTGGAAACTTCTCCGGTGGTCTCGATTTTGTCGTCTCACTCGTCACAGGCTTTTAGCTCCTCAGCACACGTCATTCCTGTCGGGTCACCCCTTCCTCTGTCCCACAGGTATGAACAGGGGTGTTGTTCTGCATACTTTTGAGGGGACAAGTACCCCCTCAATATTGGCTTTTCCCCCTTCCTCAATAACTTCAACTTTTAACATGGGACCCTATGTACTGTGCCCCCAATCCATTTGGGTTCGCTCATAGTCTTCATGTATTTTGCCTCCCCTCCCAATAATTTTCAGAAATAAACACCGAATAATCCTCTGAATCATCAATCAACCTCTATATCAATCAAGCCCTGCACTTCCACTACTGCTTCGGCTGTCCGGCCGGCACAGTAGTGTGCAGTAATGTGCAGTAGTAGTGCAGTCTTTCAGTGGAGAGAGCAGCGCTTTTGCGTTGAGCCTGAGACCTCATACTTCGGTCATCTTCTTCACAGACTGTTTGTACACGAACATTTAAAAGTTCGTTCTGGGAAGCCGCTGGCGTCACTAGTTCGCTATCTGTCGGCGAAGTTGCAGGTTCTACCTTGCCCGACTTAACTTATAGTGGAAGCAACGACGGCGGCATCGATCGGCAATCGAACCCAGTGAGGAAAGGGTGCGGAGGTGAACAAGCCACGGGAAAACCCATACATTGCTCATACATTCAATGAGGAAAAAACAAATTGCCAATGAAGTAACCAGGTGCATGATGATAATGACATGGACGTAACTTGGAAAAGCAGAGTGCACAACCGATCATCACAAAATTGTGGTTGAGGGGCGGCTCCTCAGGTCCGGTCACCTGTTGCATCTCGTCTCCTCAGTCATCGTTTTCTTCTCCATTCCTCTGCAGGCACGCGCTTCCACTGTCCGCCGGTCTACATCGGCCATTACCGATTATAGTCAGTCATTCTGTATAACAAGCATTCGGCTCCGCTCCCCTTTCACACACTCCGATGGCTTGCTTTCTCACTATCGGATAGACGCCATCCTCTTCTCACACTCATCTTCCATCCCTATTTCCTCCCGTCCTCCTCCCCGGCCACCACCCTACTCCCTCTCTTGCAATCCCTCTTCTCCATTTCCATCCCTCCCCGGCCACTCCTTCCGGCTTTTCGCGGCTCCTTCGCCCCCCACCCACCCACCCCAGCAGCTTCTCGCTCCCACGCCGGCCACTCCTTCTTCGCCGGTGTCGCACGTGCTCACGGTCGCCGAAGAGCCGCCGGATGTCACAACAGCAGCCCGACGACAGCGTATCGGCTGTGACCTGCAGAGGTCACGACCGCTTCGGGTACGTTGAATTTGTGGAGGTTATGAACTGTGGAGGTTATGACCTGTGCAGGTTACGACCGCTTTGGGTACGTTGAATTTGTGGAGGTTATGAACTGTGGAGGTGGTGACCTGTGGAGGTAACGACCGCTTCGAGTACGTTGAATTTGTGGAAGTTATGAACTGTGGAGGTTGTGGCCTGTGGAGGTTGTTATACACTTCCAGCCCAACACCGAGCCGGACCAATGCCGGGCCGCCGTCGCTCGCTGATAAAAACTCTGCGAATTGATTGCTACCACGGGCAGGCCTTGCGGCCCGGACCGGACGTCCGACGCCGACACCATTCCTCACGGCGCGACGCGCCGCTCGCGCGTCGCCGGCGACGACAGCCGCCGCGCCGACGGCGCCGACGGCCCGGCCGCGGCGAGCCGCCACCGTCGGAACGATTTACGGCGTCACTGCAGTCGCCAACGGCCGCCGCGAATAGCTGTCAAACTGGCGTGAGCAGACGTCCGGCTGACGCGTCCAGGGCTCGGTCGCTTGCGCGACACCGGCGGCGGTCCGGCTGCCGCACCGCAGACATGGTGCGGCGCGGGGCGGTCGCCGCGCCGGGGAAATGCACACTTCACGGCCACGCGAGCTTCAGCAAGCTGGATGCGCAGTGGAGCTCACGCGGTAGTGCGCAATGAAGCTGACACAGTGGCGCACAAGGCAGTTCACGCGGCGGCGCACGATGGCTCGCACGGCGGACGGTAACGAGATTGTGCGGTCGCAGACTCGGATCCGGCCAACCCGAGTCACGACGAATTGTGATTCGCTTCTGACGTAACGCCGCTCATCGGTACGGAGTACTACCACACCAATGTTTTTTTCCGCCGGTTGGAATGTCGAACGAGCCGAGTGAGGCTACATGGCGTGTCAGCATATTGGGGATTACACAAGTTGGACAATGAACTTAATCGCCTTAAACACAGCTAAGTTCAAATTCTGTTGCAGTCTCATCTTGTCGATATTAGCGTGCGTTCAGTCGACGTTGCATCACATATCAACACGCGAGAAAGTCCAGTCCAAGTCTCAAGCCAATGGTCGCTCTTCTTGGCTCACTGTGGTTTAAAGAGATCTTCTTGTAGCCCATTCAGCACACCATTGTGCCTAGAATGTGGCACTCACGTCTACTTGCCCATGATCTCCCCCCATCCATCTTGGGCCCCACTAATGTTGGACAGTCTAAGTAAAGCGATATCTAAGTGCCTCGACAGCAGAGAACGAAGTGCGACCATGCTATACGATCACGTTCTGATGCGTTGGTATCATGACGCGATCGTACCGTACCGCAACGAAGCGCAACGTAACTAACGTACGGCATTCTGATGGTCGGTCACGTATCCACTATTTTCCCTCAGTGGAACTCCTTCATATACAATTGGCCTTTGTAATGCGCGGCGGTACCAAATATTATCCCCCGATGGAAACCTGGCAGTACGGACGTGGCTCCCGATCGGAGTTTCCAAAACATTTAAGTTCGGACAGAAAAAACCAAACGTCTGACAAAGTAGATTGATATGGACCTTTGGTACCTTTGACCGATACAGTATGACGGCCAATGCCAAAAAAATTGCTCCAAACGACCCGTGGATGTCGTTATTGGGACCTTAAAGTCGGATATTTTACCATGTATGCACTTCTTAGGAACGAAAGCAAGTGCTCGTAACATACTGAAAGACACTGCCATAATATACCGTAGGAAAGTACTGTCAAAACGTGCTGGCGAAAGGTACCGTCTAATGGTAGCGTCAGAAGGTATCGTCACAAGACACCGTCGGCAGGTATCGTCGAAAGGCGATGTCGGAAGCTATGACGGTCTCCCGGAAGGTAGTGTCGGAAGGCACCGTAGGAAGGTACCGTCTGACTGTCTATCTGAAGGTCCGTCGGAAGGCACCGTAGGAAGTACCGTCTGACTGTCCATCAGAAGGTCCGTCGGAAGGCACAGTAGGAAGGTACGTCCGACTGTCCATCAGAAGGTCCGTCGGAAGGCACATTAGGAAGGTACGTCCGACTGTCCATCAGAAGGTCCGTCGGAAGGCACAGTAGGAAAGTACCGTCTTACTGTCCATCAGAAGGTCCGTCGGAAGACAGCGTAGGAAGGTCCGTCGGAAGGCAACGTCGGAAGACGCCGCAGAAAGGTACGGTCGGAAGGTACCGTCAGAAGTTACCGTCGGAAGGCTGCTTTTCTGAACGTATCGACCCGCACGTCCTGGACCTGATAACTTGTTTTTCGTCTGGTGACTGCCAGTGTCAACACAAATATTTCATCACCGTGGTGCTCCCCCACCAAATAATATCAGCATCTCATGACGGTTTCACACGTCATTCAGTAGCTTTGCTTCCACATTCAATTGTTTCAATTGCTTTACTGCAGTCCCGTCCATCCCAGCGTTCATCTCCATCGTTGTGTGTCATATTCATAAACGTTTCATAGGCCTTGATGTGGCGTGGAGAATGAATGTGGTTGCAGGCAATGTGCTACATCTCACCTTGCCACATGCTTGACGAAAATTACATTATAAACAGTGGGGCTCAGCATTTCACTGAATACATTTGCATTGTCGATATTTTCAGAAATTAAGCATCAATGAACGGGTATCGAGAGGCTTATCAGAAATCCTACCGTGAAACTTATTCCTCTGAAAACAGTCGGCACTGGTTTAGGGTTCGAAGTGCCTCGCCACCCAGGTGTGAACGAGACACCCTCCGGTGCAGTGAACCCTCAGGGGTGGACAATCTCAGGCGTGAACAACCTCAGGGGCGGTGACCCCACCATCCCTGAGGGGTGGTGGGGCGAGCGAGTAGACAACATGAAAGAGCCATTTCAACAATCATTGTGAATAGCGAGCGGAAAAATCACCCGTCCGTTAGGTAGCGCACTTACTTTCGTGTTATAATGCAACAATTCGGTTCAACATCGGACAGAGAAAACACACACGAATGTGAAACCATCGATGTTTTGTTGGCGCTGTGCCAACATCGGCGGCGGTGTTACTCAGCTGAGCAGGGCGGCGTCAGTCACCTCATATTCTCATCTACTGCCTCCTGTTTCGCAGTTGCATGTCACCACCCCGAGGGACATTACCAGACAAACAGCGGTGACGAGAGATGAGACACGGGTAGGGATGAAGACGGCACATGTGACGTGGGGCGGGACACATACATCGTGTCCTTGCCAATAATTGGAACTGGAGCAACGACTGCTGGGCTTTCGTCTCGAACGGAAATGACATGAGTGGTGGGCGAAGTAAAACGTCGCTGAAAGTGAAATATCACGTACATTACAATGCAACGATGCAGGATGTCACATACTTCGCTTCGTTTCTTGATATCAATATTCATTTTTCACTCACATATTTCTATTTGATGATGTGAAAATAATTCCAACTGATAGATTCGCCAGGACGAAACCCGTTCATTCATTTCAAAGATCACGTATAAACCGATACGAAAATGGGAGTACTGAAGAAGAAGAAAAAACATTTGACAATGACAGCGTCAACAAGTTGTGCAAGCCTGC
Source organism: Ashinkailepas kermadecensis (assembly GCA_034440615.1). Lineage (NCBI taxonomy): Eukaryota > Metazoa > Arthropoda > Thecostraca > Neolepadidae > Ashinkailepas > Ashinkailepas kermadecensis. The sequence goes on along the minus strand of JAOTOM010004041.1, from coordinate 155,624 downwards.
AACCCTGCATGCCATGACCGTTATTGGTTAATGACTGATATTCTCACGCAATGCAAAAGTGAATACCATGCCAAAGCCCCGACTACCATGCCAAAAGCAACAATGCCAGCATGCCAACAATGCCCTGGTTTCCACCGACGGAGGCAGGAATACACATGCGATTGCGTCACCACCAGGCATCACGGCAGCTGGTGCCGGCCGGCCGTGACCCGGGCCACAAGCTTGGGCCACGTGATGCCCGCCGGCGGTGAAATGTCAAGAGCCGGAGGGCCGAACAAATATGGATGGGCGGGGGAGGCGGCCGCCAGTGGTAAGCGAATGCTCCGAGCGGAAAACGTGGAGTGAAAAGTCTCCGGGTTCGAGGCGACATAATCGATGGCTTTTCCCGACCGAGCCACCACCAATGGCGGCGAAAGGATGGCGACAAGGCAAGCTCTGTCGGCAAAACAAAGTCGAAAAACAACCGACAAACGGAACTCGCATGACAACCGTGATGCAGTGCGAGGACTTGTCTGTTTGTCATTCGAACTGAAGAAAACAACGCCGAAGAGGGCGTTGTTTACACACTGGCTGGAAGCGAGGTTTCGTCGCATTTTGCTGGGTTGGACGAATCATATCCATGCAGCATTGTTTGTGGGTGTCGGATAGTTGGATGCTTGAGCTTTAGGGCACATCCACCAGGTTAGATCATTTAGCGCCCATATCTAGTAATATGCTACCGACTAAGTACATTCAGGCCTTGTTCTTGAGTTATAAGGATGCTAAGGATACCCAAGCCATAGGGCCAAAATACGCACACAAGGGTGCATAAGGATGCTAACACATACCCAAACCATAGGGCCAAAATACGCACACGAGAAAGGCCTGTAACGCTAAACTGACGGACAGATGGCACAAAACTTGATATCGGAGATACAGTTAAATAATTTACGTATTTAGATCATACGGGAATCGTCACTGAAAAGGTTCATAAGCTTAAGAGAGGTCAAATCGCCCAAAATGCCGTCTCCGCTGTACTCCAAAGCGGGGACATGACAACAGAGGAAGGCGTACAGTGAACGCTACATCACAATGATCACAGATCCGCTCAGACTCCTTCATCAACAAGCGACTATGTGTGCATGTATGCGTGTAGGTGTAGTGGCGTATGTGTGTCCTATCCTCAACCTGGCGGGAACTATATCTTTCCATCGAGATTTTCTCGCTGATGACTCCTGTAGCACTAGACGGCTATCTAATGTTCTAAGTTTGTTATTTCCAATGAAGTCACAACTTTGCTGTAATCTAAGTCCGAACAATGTGTTGATAGTCTGGTTGAGATTTGTAGCAGGGAGGGGAAGTGTACGATCAGAAGGCTCATCGGCAAAAAAAAATATTAAATCGATTACATAAAGCCACACCCCTGCTGTGAAATGTTTATGCTTGCTGTCACACCGCTAGTGCGTTGAACTTGCATCTTTTTGGAGCGGCAGGAATAGTCAGTCCAGTAAGTAGCGCAGCTCTGATGCAGCTGGCATAACTGCATGGATGACGGAACAAGCTTTGCTCATGCTATCCAGCTCTACTTTTGAGTTTGTCGCTCAAAGGTGTGCAGCAGCACGTGTGTGGAGCACTTCAGACGATCTCGGCGACGTCGCAGCGGTGCTACAACGGTCACATTTCACTCCACAACTTCCGCTTGCAAGCAGTATGACGTCGCTTGGACTTCCGTCATCGTCGTCGTTGATGTGTACGCCGTGAGGCAACTTGGTTTCGGCCCGGCCGCACCGATACGAGCGATTGAATCGCGAAACCTGCGAAGCACATCGAGACCTTGGAAGTGGTAGGGCGACAGCTGGCTTCTGTGAAGTATTGCCACCGGCTTCACCACCGGGTTCATCACCGGCTTCACCACCGGCTTCACCACCGGGTTCAGCACCGGGTCCAGCACCGGCTTCACCACCGGCTTCACCACCGACTTCACCACCGGCTTCACCACCGACTTCAACGCCGCCTTCGCCACCGGTTTCACCACCGGCTTCACCACTGGCTTCACCACCGGCTTCACCACCGGCTTCACCACCGACCTCAACGCCGGCTTCACCACCGGCTTCACCACCGGCTTCACCCATGGGTTCACCGCCGCAGCACGCGTGTCGCACGCACGATCGCCGCCAGGCAAAGGTCGGCTCGATCTGACCCTTCTCAGTTGTCCGTCCGGCCCCGGCCGCACACGATGCTTCAGTGTCTGAAGTGCCCGTCGTCACCTATGCGACTGTGGAAGCCTCAGCCGTCGGGGTGGGGGGTCCTTCCGTCGTCGAGTTGTAGCGCGCACTTGTAGCTGGGTTTTCCGTCAGTCCTGGGGCGCGCTGGCTGTACTTGCATCGGCGGCCCGAGGCCAGAATCGGTGTGCGCGTGTTTGAAGCATCCGACAAACAAAGCATGGGGATGCCGCTGATGCAAACAAGATCTAACGTTGGCGCATAAATGTGAACGGGTTATTTTTTGGGCGATGCATGTTTACTGGAAAATGATTCCTCCCGCAAAGCTCCATAGAACTGTTGCGCTTCCGAAAATACGCACTGCACTGAGTGATTGAAAATTCCAAAATAATGAAATACCTCACCTGAAAACCAGACATTCCTCTAATTCACGACCGAAGCGATCAAACACGGGTGCGACATAGGACACTTGACACGCGCACAGGAGTGGAGAGGGGATATCCGCTTACATCTCCTATTTTCCGACGATATCTGGTACGCAATCTTGTGACTGTTTTGCAAATTGACGCGCCTCCTATGCAATAATATTGTATTCCCTTGTTAAATGGAGGAACTATGGGGGTGCAAAGTCGACCGTCTGTCCACCCGGCCACCCCGCCACCCCGCCACCCGGCCACCCGACCACCGCCTGACCACCGCCTGACTGCCTGACCACCGCCTGACTGCCTGACCACCGCCTGACCACCGCTTGACCACCGCCTGACCACCGCCTGACCACCGCCTGACCACCGCCTGACCACCGCCTGACCACCGCCTGACCACCACCTGACCACCGCCTGACCACCGCCTGACCACCACCTGACCACCGCATGACCACCGCCTGACCACCGCCTGACAGCCTGACCACCGCCTGACAGCCTGACCACCGCCTGACAGCCTGACCACCGCCTGACAGCCTGACCACCGCCTGACAGCCTGACCACCGCCTGACAGCCTGACCACCGCCTGACAGCCTGACCACCGCCTGACAGCCTGACCACCGCCTGACTGCCTGACCACCGCCTGACCACTGCCTGAGTGCCTGGCCGCCTGGGTGCCTGGCCGCCTGGCCGCCTGACCGCCTGACCGCCTGACCGCCTGGCGTTCAAGGTCAACGGTTTTGTGGGCACGGCGTGTCGGCCGATCTCAACCTCATTTCACCCTGATTGCATTCACCTGTCATAAATTGAAAAGTTATAAATATATTTAAAGTTTATGCTGAAAAATGAACACACTATACTGCAAATTGAACAAACTTTATACCGCAAATTTATACTGCAGAGTTCACCACAGCTGTTATCTCTCCTCCAAATTTGTGCTTCTAGCTTAAGTAGTTTCCGAGATCTTACCAGGGGAATCCGCTCCCACTCCTCCGGCTTGCGTTATGTGAAAGGACATCTGGTGTGCGTGTTAAAGACGATGGAACACTTGGTTCTAAAAGGACACATCAACACAATTGGCGCACAAAATCAACATCAACATCATACCTTCATCGACCGGATAAGCCTGTCCTCGTGTTCTCACTCCCTCTCTCTCTCTCTCTCTCTCTCTCTCTCTCTCTCTCTCTCTCTCTCTCTCTCTCTCTCTCTCTCTCTCTCTCTCTCTCTCTCTCTCTCTCTCTCTCTCTCTCTCTCCCTATCTCTCTTTATCCCCGTCTCTTCCTCTCTGTCGCACACAGCGCCTCAAGTGCGAACGGCAAACACCGTTATTTTCCGCGCACGGCCGTTCAGAGGCGCGGCCGAGTTCTCCGTCAGTGGCGGAGATAATCCGGAGCCAACTACACCACGGCGTGGTGCTGTGCACAACGCCAATCTGCCCGCGCATCCAGGAGTTTGGCAGGCGTGGTGACAGCGCAGCGGACACAATTCAATTAAGCGCAGCTGATACGCCTCGCACGGTAAACAAGACCATTTCTGCGTCGTAAACGCGGATCGTTCCGCGGGGAGGCAGGGAACGACAAGGAAGAGCAAGGTGGCGGGCGTCTCACACCTTTACTTGGAGCGCCACTTGTCATCCGGCTCGTTGCTTCCTTCCCTCCCGATTTATTTCTTTATTTATTGTCTGCACTCTCATATAATGCGATGGGTGTCAACACCCCATGACAGATATATAAAAAGTAAAATATGCATACAGTATCGCGACACTGGTAACGAGTAGAGCTACGTCTAAAATACTGGAGCATGCGGGTATCCAACCCGGCCAATAAACATCACCATCTATAGCAGGTTCCAAGGTAGAAAGGTGATGCCTAAAGCAACAAACGTGCGTGAAGCCTACACTCGAATTATTTAACTATTGCATGCCTTGGTTGGTTGGTTATTGGTTTTACGACACGTCGACCGTTGGGTCATATAGCGTCGCCAATCTCTCACGCCGATTGGTCGCGGGCGAAGAGTAGCGACAGGTGTATTGCATGCCTTGCTAACTTTGGAGTACGCTGCTGCTTTCCTGTTAAGTTCTTCAACTGAATCATGGAAGATATACGCCGCTGGCGAAAACCAATAATGAATTATTGGTAAACATCAAAGCACCAGCCGTGAATAAAAGCATTCCGACAGAAGGAACAGTTCTGCTAAACGTTGCTTAGCGGAGGAATAATCTCGCAGCCCCATCGGCCTCTGCCACCAGACATCAGACGAACTGCCGCCAAACATCAGGTGAGCTACCGCCAGACACCAGATGAACTGTCACCAGACACCAGGCGAACTGCCACCAGTCGTTAGGAAAACTGCCACCAGACATCAGGTGAACTGCCACCAGACATCAAACGAACTGCCGCCAAACATCAGGAAAACTATCACCAGATATCAGGAAAACTACCACCAGACATCAGGTGAACTGCCACCAGACATCAGGTGAACTGCCACCAGACATCAGGCGGACTACCACCAGACATCAGGTGAACTACCACCAGACATCAGGTGAACTGCCACCAGACATCAGGCGGATTACCACCAGACATCAGGTAAACTACCGCCAGATACTAGGAAAAATATCACCAGACATCAGGAAAACTACCACCAGACATCAGGTGAACTGCCACCGGATATTAGGACCCGGCAACAAATCAGTGTAATGCGTTGTCGCACTCAGTGATCCAGCTTGGCCAGCCGCGGCTCAAAGGTGGACTGAGGGAAGCTCTGCTCGACTCCGGCCCACAGTGCGGCCGTTGTGCTAGTGTCGCTGTCGACACCGAACCGTCGCCGCGATGTTGCCTGGTCACCCCGCTATATGGCTATTTCCCTCCCGGTGCATAATGGCAGCCTGTTCTGCATACGGCGATAACTGAGCGCGGTCATTAGCGTTGCGAAGCACATCTCGGATTTGTGGTAGAAGAGCAGGCTTGATATGAGGCCGGGGAAAATGCAAATTAGAATTTGCGTTGGGTTATTATCCAACGTCAGGGACGTAGGGCGCATGCACGAAATGTGATAGAGCCAGGCAATTCAAGTTGTAGCAAATAATCAAAAACCCTCGGTGTTCCAGCTTTTTGCAACTCCAGGTTATATTAAAGCAGGAACATAGAGATGACTTTGGTGAGGGGAGGAACACTTTGCATTTTTTTTTCAGGAACCCCTGGCGAAGTGGCCCCCGAACCAGCATGCATAGGTTAATAATCAAGTTAAAACAGTTGCATATGGTGCTCAGTTTTCGGATATCTCTTTGCATGAGTACAAGGGCCCTCTGTAACTGCTGAAGACCCTCAGTAAGTGAGATTATCGAATGGCGCTGTGCACTGTCAAGTGCCCTAAGAAAGTAGTAAAAGGTTCTCTGGAAATGTCAAGTGCCCTACGTAACTAGCAAAAGGCCCTCTGTAACTGTCAAGTGCCCTAAGTAATCAGCAAAAAGTCATGTGTCGCTGTCAGGTGCCATACGAAACTAGCAAAAGTTCCTATGCAATATGTGATGTAACCAGGGTTAAATAAAGTGAAAACCCGGACGGTGAGGCGGATGACCGCACTGCCGAGCGGCCATTAGACGCGGGTGCGAGGGCGCCTGATCTCGAGGGGGAGGGGGGGGAGCTCGTGGGAGGGACGGACGGAAACGACCTCTGGACCGCGTAGTCTGGTGACACGCGCGGAGGACGACAGACAGTGTCGAACGTCACCAGAGAGCGACGTCTTCCCCCCGCCCACACACGCCACCACGCCTCACACACCGGCTCTGCCGGCTGTCACTGCATCTGTTGAGCCTGCTTCGGCAATTACCCTGCAACTATACGATGACCCATGGAAATGTAAGATGGCCCCTGTAACTGTAAAATGGCTCATGTTGTTTCCAGAGCAGCTTTTTAGTGACAGGGCAGTCCTCCATGGCTGCCAGCATGGTCTTCTGTAGCTGCTATAGGTTCACAGGCCATGCTATGGTAAATTGTGTACACTAAATGAGCAAGATAAAGCGGAGGCATCATTGAAAAAGCTTGATGTACTGTTTCATTTTTTTCACGTAAAAGCGGACTGTGAAGACCATCGTCCAAACCCGGCTAAAAGAAACCGTCAGAAAACCGTCCAAGAAAGCCGCCAAAAACCAGACGAATTTTCTTCTTTCGAATAAGCCCTTTCCGATGCAATGGTGGGGCCGGGGGATACGTACCTATTGTCCTTTCCTTGTGTACGTAACTGTCTCCATGGTTACACGATCAGGTCAACGAAAACGATTCAGATTTTGATAATATTTCAACCCATGATTAAACACCCGTTTCAGCTCACTAAACGGATTGAGCCAGCAAGAAACGGATTCAAGCCAACGGAAAGTTGGCTTGAACTTTTTTTTCGAAGAATATCAGCAGTGGCAAATCCAGTCAGTTGGTTTGCAGCATTTTTCATTCTAAATCCATTTTGAAGACGTTTCTCTTCATACAACGCACATAGGAAACATGATCAGTGTTAAACTCGTCTCCGGTGCGGGGGGGGGGGGGAGGGCGCTGCCAATTCGTCCACCCGCGCTACCTGTGCCTTTGATCCATTGTCCCAAGCTTCCAAGTCGCTGTAGGTCGCCGTCGATAGACAACAAGCATTGTGATCTGAAATTGGTGTTGGTATTTATGTTTAGTGCATTCACTAGCAGACTCAGGCAGGGACGTACCCAAGAGGGCCATAGGCAGCATGTACCCCCACCCCATGGAGATGCGACACCCCTCGAGGACGCTTAAATGCACTCCTCTCCTCAGTCTCTTGAAATTGGTTCAGCCAAAGGATCCCTCTGAGCAGAAAAAAAGGTGCCCCTCCACGACGCTCGGGTGCAACTCTCCCGACCCCGTTCGATTTTTCGTCGGCAGAAGAGGTACTCCAAAGACACTCGATTGCATCCCCATCTTGACATTTTCTCAATCAGTGGTGCCCTTCAGCTATATGCCCCATGAAAATTCCTCGATCCGACCCTGAATCCAGAGGGGCATAAGACAATGCCCTTTCCACATCTTGTATGTTTCCAAGACGTTAATATCCAACAGCACCAACTTTCTACTAGTGTTCGGTTGATTTGTCTAAATGTTTTTCCACCGATCAGCAAAATTGACTGGTCAGATCCCCCACTGGGTCAGGTGAGCTTGGCCTGAAACTTAGACTTTGCCTGGATCGCTTAATCTTCCACGGCCTATTTCATGGGATTCATGTTCATCCGAAGAGTTCCGTTGAAACTGGTGGTGATCAATCATCCCAAAGTAATAATATTTTAGACCACCGCCCCTGCGATCTTCAGCATACCAGAAATGTGTTTCGGCAAGCCACGGTCGCTTCAGGAGATTCTCATCGTGATGAGATCTCATCTGCAAATAAATTGCACGACGCATGGCGGGTGTGTCAGTTCCGTGTCGGGACACTGACGCGAGCGATACATTCGGACAAAGTTCTTGGGGGAGGGCATTTTAGTTAATATATTTGTTGTTTAATACAACGAAGAATGGCTCTTAGATGTTCCTGGGTTTTAGACATTGCGTGTAAAGAAAATATACGACCTTCAATATACCAGGAGGTGCTGAGTTGACATCAAAAGTAACGATAAAGATTATACTTAATCTTTATTTATTATAAAGATATATAGATATATATATATATATATATATATATATATATATATATATATATATATATATATATATATATATATATTATAAATTATAAAGATATATATATATTATTATAAAGATATATATTATAACGATAAAGATTATACTTTAAAGTATAATCTTTATCGTTACTTTTGATGTCCACTCAGCACCTCCTGGTATATTGAAGGTCGTATATTTTCTTTACACGCAATATATTTATTTCTCTATTTCCTTGCGAACGCATCCCATTTGACAATCGACCACACCGTGCCGCCCACACTTCTGATGCCAAAGCTATGGGGACACGTGGGAACATGTGGGCCTTTGAACGAAATTGACGAACGCGAACGGTCGCGACACCGAGAGCAGCCTCGCGTCCGTCGATACAGTGATGATGAAGACATCCAACGCATTACGCAGGGAAGGGGAAACGCAGGGAAACTGGATGCTTACGTGCACTACCTCCTTCGTATTCCCACGATTATCTTCACGATTTAGCGGCGCGCGGCCCTGGCTATGGCCTCTCATAGTTCGCAGCTCCTCCGCTATGTGTGAACGAAGCGCTAGCAGAGGCGTGACCTCACCGTGCGTGGGTATCCCCTGGCGCAAAAACAGCACAGCCTTGCCGAACATTAATTGATACAAAGGCATCAGCATGGGTTGAAAATGAGCTAACAGTGGAATTATTTTTTCGAAACTTAACAATCCCGCCTCCAAACTCGCATGATGGGCACTAGCGGATCCAGCCGGCTTTCAAGGGGAGGGAACAGGGGCGGACAGGCGGTCGGTTTTTGACAAACTTCAACACGCTGCCTAATCCTGGTGGGAGGGGGGGGGGGGCAGTTACTCCGCCGTCGCACAGGTAGAAAATACTTCCTTTCGATTGGAAGAGCAAAAGACAGGGGGGGGTAATCACTGATGTGGATAAGTTGCAGGGTTGTGAAAAATAATCTCGCAGGGATGAGACGCCAGACGTATTAGTGACGGATTCAGAGTACGGCCTGGATTATTATTTATCAATAATATCATTTTGAGGACCACCAGTTGATGGAAATTTGACTTCCATTTTTAATTCCACCCACTTCAACAGTCTCTTTGACGGGGACGCGGCCTCTCGTCCTGCATTTTCCGGCAGGGCCACACAACAACGCCAAGTACCCGAACGTGTGCAGAAACGTATGGCGCCGGGGGATAGCTCGCAGGCCACGGGAACCAGCAGACTCGCAACGGCCGGTGCTGTCGGGACCGACGATCGGGCGAAACGATGCGACTGCGGCCGCGTATGTTGATTGGCGCCGGCGATTTCGTCGGCCGTCGGTTGTGGAGAGAGCACATCAGCGTCGTGCGGGCGCCTTGGGCCAGGTAGGTGGCGACGGCGGTCGGCACGCACCGCCCGCGGCGTCAGCCGATTTCCCGCGGGACCGCGCGACGTCCGGCGGCGGGCCGGCCGCAGTGCTGCCACCTACCGGCTGGCGCCGGCAGCGGCCCGCCGTGCGACCCAATATGGGATATAGAATATCCCATATTCTAGTATGTGACGTCACCAAGGCAAAGAGATACTAGATCTGAAAACCTACTATACTTGGGTGCACCCGTTGTTTCATGTACTCTGGTGCGACCCTCAGCGCCGCATTTTTTTCATTAAAAAATACTTAGCAGCGGCAAAATGCCGACCGCTAAAGATGATTCTTCTTCCGGCGCCAGGCGCCCTCACAGTTGATGTGGTAATAGGGAGACGGACCAGCGCCGACTGTCCGCCTGTGGCATCCGGCATTGGGCGAGCACTGAGAGAGCAAAACAGGGAGACACCGGAAACAAGGAGAGGTGCAGAGGAAGGGGAGGGGGGCATGCAAGGCATACAGGAAATACAGGTATACATTAATGGTACGCGACGTAACATTTGTAGGGTGGCCAGCATCACAGCCTCCGGACTGGCTCCGCCCACCACCCGCGACCTGAAAACGAAGCCGAGGCCCGCCGCCCAGGGCGAGCCGCAGACGTCCGGGCCCAACATCGACTGTGCAGGCGTATGCTGAAGTTGCTTCGGCCCGGTCTGGGTTCGACTGGGAGGGGGGGGGGGGCGGCAGTGACGAGCGCGTCAACACAGCGTCGGCCGTCTCGCGCCCGACGTCAGCGCGCGTCACGAGGGCCCGCAGCGGGTGACGTGTGACATTCATCTTCGCGTGGGCTCAGCGAGGCGGCTGCCACGGAGCGCGGCCGACGCTGCATCCTGCAGTGGCGTCCTGCGTCCTGTACGGACGGCCTAGCTCTCTGTCATGAGAGCTAGGCTCTCTATCTCTGTCATGAGAGTCATGCTCTCTGTCTACTGGATAGGTATCGCTCACACAGGTATCAACCTTTGCATACCTTCATGGGTGTAGGATCGCAAGATCAGTGTGTGTGTGGGGGGTGGGGGGGGAGGGGGTCTTAGCCCTGGGTCTATCAACCTAGGGTACCCCAAATACCAATTTATCCATAGATTTAGGCGGCTTTATTTTGTCATGTTGAAGAAAAAAAACATTAATTTCATAAATGTTATTTTCATTTTTCCGGTTTTCCATTAGTGTAGCCTATCTGGGGGCAACGTAATCAGGAAATGGTTAATCGAAAAACTACTAACGAATATGGAGGGTCACTTAGTTCCGAAACGACTTCTTCCCCTTTCGCTTCGCATTGCGCCTAATTTCATTGTTGTTTTTATGTTATTGATGTACGTCGCTTCAAATTTCCGTCGATCAAAACGGATTAAAAACAGTACGAAAATAATCAACATGTAACCATCATGGCAAACTCCAAATTGCGATCAGTGCTAAATGTCCAGTGTGATTATCGATTTGAGAAAACTTAAAATAGGATTGTTTGCACTATTTCAATTTATCAAAGAGGACAGTCACCACCAAGAATACTTAGAAGAACCGCGAGAATATCGTCACCACTCATTATAAATCGTGGACAATCTTACACCTACTTAGGTTGAACACGAGGAGTATCTCGCACACATTTATGCAGCATTTCTTGAATTTTCATGGGTTTGATTTCCAAAGTGGGGTGGGGGGGGGCTGGATGTCATGTTGGGGAGGCTCAACTGCAAGTTCGGGGAGGGGGGGGGCTGGAGCCCTCCCAACTGAATAGGATCCTACACCCCTGCATACTTTGGTGGGAGAGGGGGCGAGCCTCCTCAAAGCCAGAGCGAGTCCCACTCCCAATAATTTCAGCTTTTAACATGGGACCATCTGGAGTGGGCGCCGCGAAACCGACTTCGGCCCTCCAACTGCCTCCACGCATTTCCCAAATACCACAATAATCATGGTAAAGTTCTGCCCTTGCGTGCACGACTCATTAGCCGTTACAGCCAGAGGCGGCCGCACTGACTGAAGTTTGTGAGTTTGTGAGTATGGGGGAGGGGGGGAGGAGCGGGGTGGGGAGTTTCGGGTCGTTCTCTTCGACACGTCACAGAGCCAACGCTGCGTCTCGGGAATGTGGCGCGGGCAGGCGTCCCTCTGGTGGGGGCGCCACTGGTTGTGGCCGTCGGCGTCGGAGGTCGGAGGTCGGAGGTCGGAGATCGGAGGTCGGAGGCACCCGGTGGCACGACACGGCACCGGGGGCGCCGGCGGCAGTCTGTTTATGGCGGCATCTGCCGCGGGCTGTCACAGCGGCGTCAACGGCTGGCCTGCCAGCGTCACGCCGTGACAGATCGGTCACGGCGTGACGCTGGCGGACGGCGTCACACCGTGACCAATGCGTCACGGCGTGACGCTGGCGGACGGCGTCACACCGTGACAAATCCGTCACGGCGCGGGCTGACGGGCGGCGACCGGCCGGCCGCAGGATTAATTGCCGGACAAATATCGGACTGTGTCGCCGTCCGGTGCGGCCCCCGTGATACCGCCACACAGACCGTGACGCCGCGGCCCCAGTCATGCGTGACGCAGACCGTGACGCCGCGGCCCCCGTCATGCCGCCACGCAGACCGTGACGCCGCGGCCCCCGTGATACAGTCACGCAGACCGTGACGCTGCGGCCGCAGTCCGATCCACTCCCGGCACTGGTCGACGGCCATCCGGCCGAGGCGCCGTCGGTCGCGTCCCCAGTTGCCGCGACTCGCCGGCGGCCGCCAGGTGCCGTCTTCCAGGACCGTCGCCGGCGGCCGCCAGGTAAGCCCTTCCGACACGCCGGCCGCCCGCCATGCCGCCACGCCGACCGTACGCCGGCGGCCCCCGGGTGCCCTTAACCCGACTCGCCGGCGGCCGCCATGGTGCCCTTCCGACTCGCCGGCGTGCCGCCGGGTGCCCCCGTTTCAGACTCGCCGGCGTGCCGCCACGGGCGCCCTTCCGTACTCAGACCGTGACACCGGCCCCCGTCATGCCGCCTCGCAGACCGTACGCCGCGGCCCGCCGCCACAGACCGTGGCCGCTTCCCGTGATACAGTCACACAGACCGTGCGCCGCGGCCCCCATGATACAGTCACGCAGACCGTGACACCCCGGCCCCCGTCATGCCGACTCGCAGCGCCGCGGCCCCCGTCATGTGCCGCTTCGCAGACCTGACGCCGGCGGCCCCCGTGATACAGTCACGCAGACCGTGACGCCGCGGCCGCAGTCCGATCCACCCCCGGCACTGGTCGACGGCCATCCGGCCGAGGCGCCGTCGGTCGCGTCCCCAGTTGCCGCGACTCGCCGGCGGCCGCCAGGTGCCCTTCCGACTCGCCGGCGGCCGCCAGGTGCCCTTCCGACTCGCCGGCGGCCGCCAGGTGCCCTTCCGACTCGCCGGCGGCCGCCAGGTGCCCTTCCGACTCGCCGGCGGCCGCCAGGTGCCCTTCCGACTCGCCGGCGGCCGCCAGGTGCCCTTCCGACTCGCCGGCGGCCGCCAGGTGCCCTTCCGACTCGCCGGCGGCCGCCAGGTGCCCTTCCGGCCGCACGTTGTCGTTCGAGCGGCCGCGTGTTGCGTGCACCTCACCACCGACCACCCGTCGCGTTTCCGCCTCCGGGGCTTCGGCGCGTGTGTGCGGCCCGACTTGCGCGGCGGCGACACGACCACCGCCGCCGGCGTCGCGCACCCCGACAGCGTATCACAACCTCCACAGGTCATAACCACCACGGTTCGTAACCCCGCCGGTGCCGCACCGTCGGGCGTGCGGGCGCAGTCCGCGGGATGACAGCGTATCACAACCTCTACAGGTCATAACCACCACAGTTCGTAACCTCGCCGGTGCCGCACCGTCGGGCGTGCGGGCGCAGTCCGCGGGATCACCCAGTCCACCAGCGACCGATCGGAGAACTCCGAGCCTCCAGCTCTGGAGGCCGGCGACACCACGTGGCGAACGAACCGTCGAATGTGTCGCAGAGGAACGCGAGGTTCCTGCTCGCGCGCACGAGTGCGACGTGTCGGGGAGCGGCGCGGGCCCGCCGACGGTCACCGCTACTGCCAGCGTGTCACGTACGACGGCCGCCTGTGACCCCGTGTGTCCCTGTGCCTGTGTCTCTGTCGTGTCGCCGTGCGGCCGCGGCGCGTCTCACATCGACCGCGTCGGGGTCGCCGCCGGCCGTTGGGAACACGAGCACGCGCGCACTGACCCACTCAGATATGTGGACACGGCGCTTCCGCGGCGGAGATCGGGCTTGTAACACGTCTCTGTCGGCCCAGCGGTGGCCAGGTGACAAATGCGGGCACGCCAGGCGACAGCGTCAGGTGGTCAGGTGGTCAGGTAGTCAGGTAGTCAGGTGATCAGGTAACCAGGCGATCAGGTAGTCAGGCGATCAGGTAGTCAGGCGATCAGGTAGTCATGTGATCAGGTAGTCAGGTAGTCAGGTGATCAGGTAGTCAGGCGATCAGGTAATCAGGTGATCAGGTAGTCAGGTGATCAGGTAGTCAGGCGATCAGGTAGTCAGGCGATCAGGTAGTCAGGCGATCAGGTAGTCAGGCGATCAGGTAGTCAGGCGATCAGGTAGTCAGGCAATCAGGTAGTCAGGCGATCAGGTAGTCAGGCGATCAGGTAGTCATGTGATCAGGTAGTCAGGCGATCAGGTAGTCAGGTAGTCAGGCGATCAGGTAGTCAGGCGATCAGGTAGTCAGGCGATCAGGTAGTCAGGCGATCAGGTAGTCAGGCGATCAGGTAGTCAGGCGATCAGGTAGTCAGGCGATCAGGTAGTCAGGCGATCAGGTAGTCATGTGATCAGGTAGTCATGTGATCAGGTAGTCATGTGATCAGGTAGTCAGGTAGTCAGGCGATCAGGTAGTCAGGTGATCAGGTAGTCAGGTGATCAGGTAGTCAGGTGATCAGGTAGTCAGGTGATCAGGTAGTCAGGTTATCAGGTAGTCAGGTGGTCAGGTGGTCAGATGATGAAGACAAGGTCCGTACGCCAGGCTTCAGCGTCAGGTGGTCAGGTGGTCAGGTGGTCAGGTGGTCAGGTAGTCAGGTGATAAACACGAGGCTTCAGCGTCAGGTGATCAGGTGGTCAGGTGGTCAGGTGGTCAGGTAGTCAGGTGATAAACACGAGGCTTCAGTGTCAGGTGATCAGGTGGTCAGGTGGTCAGGTGGTCAGGTGGTCAGGTAGTCAGGTGATGAACACGAGGCTTCAGCGTCAGGTGGTCAGGTGGTCAGGTGGTCAGGTGATAAACACGAGGCCTGCACGCGAGACGACAGCGACACGGCTGTCCAGGCTGGTTAGCTAGCTAGTTGAGTTTAAGGGCGCTTTGACCAAAACGTATGATCATTTAGCGGCCAAAAATCCCGGGTATGCAGACTGGGTCCCAGTCTCTTGCAGCCTTCTCAGCAGGCGAATTACATTTTCTCAAGAAATTAGCAAAGTTTTGCTTTTCAGACCGGACGCAATCGTAACATGACAATCACTTTCCTGAAAATGTGTCTCTTAAATGTCTTATTGCTTAACCTTTTGCTTCAAAGTGCCCTTCAAGGTGTCAAACATCCTCCTGCCAAGATGAAATATTGGACTATAATTCATGTTTAAAAACATTAATATTTTCTTGATTTAGCTGGCTGACACCGCAGCAATGAGACACTGCCACATCCCTATAGCTTCAGGGTCCAGTCTGATCTGACGGGTCAGCGAGCGATGCACACGAGAAGACCAGCTACACTACAGATACGTTCATACGAAGCCAATAAACACACCGCCATCGGTCGATTTCTGCCGTTCTAGGGGGTTGGGACAGAGTCGAGTCAAAGTCAGATGGGTTAGGTTAGGGACAAGGTCAGATGAGTCAGGTCAGTGATAAGGTCAAACGGGGAATAAGTGGTGGGAAACGGTCACGCCTGTCATCAGCACTCCGGCACTCCAAGGCTATTATTATCCACGCACTAATAAAGCAAGAAGTGACTGCTAAATACACCCTCAGGAAATACGCTAAACTAACTAATTAAGTAACATAGACGTAGTTATATTTCCACACGTGCGTCTATTACAGTTCCATTGATGGATCGTAAAGTGGCGTAATTTCCTGGATCGGGCTCTGAGAGATCTCGGCAGCACATCAAATTTAGCACGGGTAAACTCGCCAATCTGTCCGGGCCCCAGATGACATCCATCCTACCCTGACCTCAGGCTATTTCTTAGCCATCCGTCTCGGCCTCCCAAGTGATCTGGGGATGAAAAATAACGTCCCGTGTCCAGGCGTTCTCCACATAAACAGCACCGTCAGCTCTGCCGGCCTGCGAAATCTCCAGAGCTTCCCAACGCAGCTCCAGAGAGTCGCTTCCGGATGGAACGAGAGCCCGAAAAACATTCCGCACTGAACGCGCACCTTCAAGTCCCGCGAAGCTCCCAGGTTTGGAAATTGCACGCCACACTGCATCAATTTGCCTGAATTAGATGATGAAATATGTTCATGGCTGGCCGTGTAGAACCATGTTGAAACCATTTACATTGATGCTGCCTGAATACCAATGTTACATCACATGTCAAATAGACCGAATGACTGGCTTGGCCTTCGCACGCGTCGACCAAGTTGCACGTGTTGGCAACAGGATCGGCTGTAGCTCGGCGGAGCCCGCGTAATGGTCCGCTGCGGGCCCGACTGTAGCTCGGCGGAGCCCGCGTAATGGTCCGCTGCGGGCCCGACTGTGGCTCGGAGCCCGTGTAATGGTCCGCTGCGGGCCCGACTGTGGCTCGGAGCCCGTGTAATGTTGGCAACAGGATCGGCTGTAGCTCGGCGGAGCCCGCGTACTGGTCCGCTGCGGGCCCGACTGTAGCTCGGAGCCCGCGTAATGGTCCGCTGCGGGCCCGACTGTGGCTCGGAGCCCGTGTAATGTTGGCAACAGGATCGGCTGTAGCTCGGCGGAGCCCGCGTAATGGTCCGCTGCGGGCCCGACTGTGGCTCGGCGGAGCCCGTGTAATGTTGGCAACAGGATCGGCTGTAGCTCGGCGGAGCCCGCGTAATGGTCCGCTGCGGGCCCGACTGTAGCTCGGCGGAGCCCGCGTAATGGTCCGCTGCGGGCCCGACTGTAGCTCGGCGGAGCCCGCGTAATGGTCCGCTGCGGGCCCGACTGTGGCTCGGAGCCCGTGTAATGGTCCGCTGCGGGCCCGACTGTGGCTCGGAGCCCGCGTAATGGTCCGCTGCGGGCCCGACTGTGGCTCGGAGCCCGCGTAATGGTCCGCTGCGGGCCCGACTGTAGCTCGGCGGAGCCCGCGTAATGGTCCGCTGCGGGCCCGACTGTGGCTCGGAGCCCGTGTAATGGTCCGCTGCGGGCCCGACTGCGGCTCGGAGCCCGCGTAATGGTCCGCTGCGGGCCCGACTGTAGCTCGGCGGAGCCCGCGTAATGGTCCGCTGCGGGCCCGACTGTGGCTCGGAGCCCGTGTAATGGTCCGCTGCGGGCCCGACTGTGGCTCGGAGCCCGCGTAATGGTCCGCTGCGGGCCCGACTGTAGCTCGGCGGAGCCCGCGTAATGGTCCGCTGCGGGCCCGACTGTGGCTCGGAGCCCGTGTAATGGTCCGCTGCGGGCCCGACTGTGGCTCGGAGCCCGTGTAATGGTCCGCTGCGGGCCCGACTGTGGCTCGGAGCCCGTGTAATGGTCCACGACGGGACCAACGGTGGCTCAGAGTCCGTGTAGTGGTCCACGACGGAACCGATTGTGACTTGGAGTCCGTACAATGGTCCGCCACTGGATCGGTGGCGGCTCGGAGCCTGTGTAATAGTCCGCCACTGGACCGGCGGCGGCTATGAGCCTGTGTAATGGTCCGCCACTGGACCGGCGGCGGCTATGAGCCTGTGTAATGGTCCGCCACTGGACCGGCGGCGGCTCGGAGCCTGTGTAATGGTCCGCCACTGGACCAGCGACGGCTCGGAGCTCGCACAACACCTTGCTGACACAAACCACTCACCGGCACCGGCGAATGCAGGGCACGTGAAAGCACAGGAACCACCAGCGCCGGAAACGACATCAATCTCACATCGCCCCTCAATAGACAATGCACATTCAGCATTCATACCGTGAGTCGGCGCAGGCAGGGAATGCATACAAATGCGACACTCCATGCTCTGTCTGCCGTCCCAGTGTCATGGGACGCTCATGGGCGGCCGATACAACCTTGCGTCATCCCACTGTGTGGCGGGATGTCCGGATGTAGCGAGGCACATATCGTATCGTTCAGACATCCACAATCTAAACTAAACACTCTAGACAGTCACACTCTAAACTAAACACTCTAGACAGCCACACTCCTTCTCACGTTGTTCCGTTTACACAAACAATGTAATTGATATCGGACGTCGGCGTAAATAACGCCTCCTGGGAGTCATCAGGGAAGCTTGGAGGGCCACGACAGGGGTAGTACGTCTTCGCACTGTTTACAATTGACGACCAAGACTCTTAGTTGCAATTGGAACTAAGAGAAAAATATGGCATATATGTCCATGTAGAATCGGTTGGCGTGGTTCACACAGAGCTTACGCACATCACAGCAGAATTCAATTTTCAGCCATTTTCCCCACTTGTCGTGCTTTGCATTGGGAAATTTAGTGCTACTGGAGGACAAAGGAATTCGTGACGCGGATCTCAAGATTGAGATTTGCATTC
The DNA here is from genome assembly GCA_034440615.1 of Ashinkailepas kermadecensis. Taxonomy (NCBI): domain Eukaryota; kingdom Metazoa; phylum Arthropoda; class Thecostraca; family Neolepadidae; genus Ashinkailepas; species Ashinkailepas kermadecensis. The sequence continues at coordinate 137,302 of JAOTOM010004041.1, read as the reverse complement.
ATCACGGCAGAATACAAGAACACACAAGTTTATTTGACACATTCCGAAGGATTTTCACATTCTGCTGAGACGTAAGCTAATGGGTTTGGATTTCAGTTATGAAATGTCACGCGCCTGTGTTCAAAGAAGAGTGATTCCACAATCTGCTTTGAAGATCCCGAACACCACATCAAAGGTAAAAGTGAAGAAATACACTGAAAAACAGGAATTATCACTGTTCAACTAGTGGAAACTATACCAGAAAAGTTATCCGATGGACTGAAAGTCACAAAGGTCAGATTATGGACGAAGTAGCAGAAAAACTGGAGGGTAAATTCAAAGCTAAGCATAGAGACAAGTCTCATTGTACCGAGCAAAACAGCACAAGAGACAATAACCGTCGAAAGATATAGCTCAACACGCAAAGAAGAAGGTGTGAGGAAAGGACAAGAAGGAGGTGTGAGGCAAGGCAAAGAAGGAGGTGTGAGGGACAGGCCGCCATACGTCTGGTTTGTTGGTGCGTCCCTCTCACTTCCTTCTCTCCTTCTTCCTTCTGGGAGCAATGCACACTCTTCTAATTCAGCTCAGGGGCAGTCAGAATATTAAATATCAATATTTGAAAAAGAGTTCGACCATGTTTTTCGTACATTCACGATACGTTACATCATAGAAAACCACTCTTCAGACATCGTCACCATTCCGAACTGGTTCAGTATGGATAGCGGGATGAGTTTGCGAGCTGAGTTGTCGCGGATTTGCCATCAGACTACTCATAAGCTTAACGCCAGCTGGCTGGACAGATGAAAGAACACGACTATGGTAACCTTACCAGCATCAGAGACTTGCGAATGAATATCTCGACAGCGTGCTTGGTTGGTTGGTTATTTGAGTTTTAGGGCGCATCGACCAGGTTTGATCATCTAGCGCCCATAGAGCGTGCTCTGTCGAGCCAGCAGCCATGGCCAGCGTGGGCAGCCGGCCCTGCTGCCCAGCGTCGGGCAGCAGGGCCGGCCCTGGCGTTGGGATTGATGGTGCTGGTGCTGGTGCTGGTGCTGGCTCAGCTGCTACCCAGGCGCTGGCGTCAGCGACGTAGTGGATCGCCTGGAGGACGCCGTTGAGCGTTTGGCGGACAAGAGGAGCATCGATTTCCATGTGGAAGTTAGCGATGTGGGCAGGTGTACCATTCCGGGGAGATGTGCCATTCCGGGGAGGTGTACCATCCTGGAGAGGTGTACCTTTCCGGGGAGATGTGCCACGCATACCAGCAGCTAATGGAGGCGTCGGCTAGAAGTAGGAAGAGATGCGCCGTGACATGCTCACTGCCGCGTATTGGGTGGATGTGTGACCGTGACGATGTGGAAACATGGCGACGTAACAGTGACTGTGTGTGACAGCAACTATATGTGACAGTGACGATGTGCGACAGTGACCACATGTGACAGTGACCATATGTGACAGGAATTATGTGGCAGTGACGATGTGCGACAGTGACCACATGTGACAGTGACCACATGTGACAGCATTTATGTGGCGGTGACGATGTATGACAGTGACCACGTGTTACAGTGACCACATGTGACAGTGACCACATGTGACAGTGACCATATGTGGCAGGAATTATGTGGCAGTGACGATGTGCGACAGTGATGTGTCACTGGAACGATGTGTGGCAGTGACCACATGTGGAAGTAATTATCTGGCAATAACGATGCATGAGAGTGGCCACGTGCAACACTGACCAAGGTTGACAAAAAGCCGGATAAAACTAGTCTCAGCCAAGTTGGTGTGTAAAATGGTATACGACGGCTAAAATCGGCTGACACTGGCGAAATTAACTGGCGTAAAATTATTATAACCATTTTTAGATTTTGACTGTTTATAACGTAAATGTTCATAAAGCGTTTATATAAATCATATAAACGTGTATATAAATGTTATAAACGTTTATAAACGTTTATAAAAATTATAAATTAAATTATAAACTGGTGTTATTCAGAATAAAATATGAGCAGCAATTTGCATTTAAAGCGCAAACATCAAAACACAACTTACGTAGTTCTCATACCTGGCACTTAGTATGTGACGATAAGCAAAGCTATTATTTTAACGTATCTCTATTGCAAAAACAATCAAACAGAAGAGCGAAGATTCATGCTAAATGCCACCTTACACAAACACATGGAGAAATACCCAGGCACGAGTCCAGCCTGCACTGTGCACACAACTGGACAAGATCTTGCTGTAGGTCTCATCCCAACACTTAGCATTACAAGCTTAGTCTTTTCTCCATTCCAGCTGTAGTTCGTTGGTGCAAGTCTGTGCTACTGTGGCATGTGTTGATTTCGATGTTTGTTTAATGTGTTCAAAGTTTCGTGATTCGGTTGTCATGCTTTGCAGACCGAAACAGACTAGCTGACATATCACGGAAACAAATTAAGCGGGGCATGCCCTCCATTGTGGTCTTACAACGTTGACATTCTGATTTTAGGTCTCTTTAATTACCCTTGTCCAAATCAGTCACATGCATTGCTATTAAACTAAAAATGTACGTAACAGGTGCCGATATTCCAGTCCAGCCATTCATGACCAAGTAGGTGTAATTGCATCCGTAAGTACATATGTATTCCAAACAGTGAGAAACGCATGATAAAAGCTTAGGGCAGAGCATGCAGGTCCTTGTTTGAGCACAACCTTTGTTGAACAACAGATCACAGCGGTGTTCCTTATTAAAATGAAAACAGGGAAGGCATAAATCGTGGATGCAATCTACATGGTAGAAAATGGATCCTAATCATGCATAGGATATTTCTCCGTGGTATTTTTCAGTTTTATGCCGACAGAGTTGCAAAACTAAAAAGTGAAATGATTTTTAGCTAGCTTAAGCAATCCGATGGGCCGTGGATAGGACTGGTTTTGACCAGCAAGTTTGCACCACGACTTAAACCAGCATAAGCTACCACGTGGCGAAAACACGCCAACCATGTGTGTGACAGTCATGTGAGTGGCAGTCATGTGAGTGACAGTCATGTGACATGTGACGATGCATGACAGTGACGATGTGTGACAGTATTATGTGGCAGTGACGATGTGTGACAGTATTATGTGGCAGTGACGATGTGTGACAGTATTATGTGACAGTGACCATGTGTGACAGCATTGATGAGCGAGTGACGATGTACGGCAGTGACGATGTGTGACAGTATTATGTGGCAGTGACGATGTGTGACAGTGACGATGTGTGACAGTATTATGTGGCAGTGACGATGTGTGACAGTATTATGTGGCAGTGACGATGTGTGACAGTATTATGTGGCAGTGACGATGTGTGACAGTGACCATGCGTGGCAGTATTATGTGGCAGCATGTGTGACAGTATTATGTGGCAGTGACGATGTGTGACAGTATTATGTGGCAGTGACGATGTGTGACAGTATTATGTGGCAGGCAGTCGATGTGTGTTATGTGGCAGGAGTGACGATGTGTGACAGTATTATGTGGCAGTGACGATGTGTGACAGTATTATGTGGCAGTGACGATGTGTGACAGTATTATGTGGCAGTGACGATGTGTGACAGTGACGATGTGTGACAGTGACCATGTGTGGCAGTATTATGTGGCAGTGACCATGTGTGACAGTGACGATGTGTGACAGTGACCATGTGTGACAGTGACGATGTGTGACAGTGACCATGTGTGACAGTGACGATGTGTGACAGTGACCATGTGTGGCAGTATTATGTGGCAGTGACCATGTGTGACAGTGACGATGTGTGACAGTGACGATGTGTGACAGTATTATGTGGCAGTGACGATGTGTGACAGTGACCATGTGTGGCAGTATTATGTGGCAGTCACGATGTGTGACAGTATTATGTGGCAGTGACGATGTGTGACAGTATTATGTGGCAGTGACGATGTGTGACAGTATTATGTGGCAGTGACGATGTGTGACAGTATTATGTGGCAGTGACGATGTGTGACAGTATTATGTGGCAGTGACGATGTGTGACAGTATTATGTGGCAGTGACGATGTGTGACAGTATTATGTGGCAGTGACGATGTGTGACAGTATTATGTGGCAGTGACGATGTGTGACAGTATTATGTGGCAGTGACGATGTGTGACAGTATTATGTGGCAGTGACGATGTGTGACAGTATTATGTGGCAGTGACGATGTGTGACAGTATTATGTGGCAGTGACGATGTGTGACAGTGACCATGTGTGGCAGTATTATGTGGCAGTCACGATGTGTGACAATATTATGTGGCAGTGACGATGTGTGACAGTATTATGTGGCAGTGACGATGTATGACAGTGACCATGTGTGGCAGTATTATGTGGCAGTCACGATGTGTGACAGTATTATGTGGCAGTCACGATGTGTGACAGTATTATGTGGCAGTGACGATGTGTGACAGTATTATGTGGCAGTGACGATGTGTGACAGTGACCATGTGTGGCAGTATTATGTGGCAGTCACGATGTGTGACAGTATTATGTGGCAGTGACGATGTGTGACAGTATTATGTGGCAGTGACGATGTGTGACAGTGACGATGTGTGGCAGTATTATGTGGCAGTCACGATGTGTGACAGTATTATGTGACAGTGACGATGTGTGACAGTATTATGTGGCAGTGACGATGTGTGACAGTATTATGTGGCAGTGACCATGTGTGACAGTATTATGTGGCAGTGACGATGTGTGACAGTATTATGTGGCAGTGACGATGTGTGACAGTATTATGTGGCAGTGACGATGTGTGACAGTATTATGTGGCAGTGACGATGTGTGACAGTATTATGTGGCAGTCACGATGTGTGACAGTATTATGTGGCAGTGACGATGTGTGACAGTGACCATGTGTGGCAGTATTATGTGGCAGTGACGATGTGTGACAGTGACATGTGGACAGTGACGATGTGTGACAGTATTATGTGGCAGTGACGATGTGTGACAGTATTATGTGGCAGTGACGATGTGTGACAGTATTATGTGGCAGTGACGATGTGTGACAGTATTATGTGGCAGTGACGATGTGTGACAGTATTATGTGGCAATGACGATGTGTGACAGTATTGTGTGGCAGTGACGATGTGTGACAGTATTATGTGGCAGTGACGATGTGTGACAGTATTATGTGGCAGTGACGATGTGTGACAGTATTATGTGGCAGTGACGATGTGTGACAGTATTATGTGGCAGTGACGATGTGTGACAGTATTATGTGGCAGTGACGATGTGTGACAGTATTATGTGGCAGTGACCATGTGTGGCAGTATTATGTGGCAGTGACGATGTGTGACAGTATTATGTGGCAGTGACGATGTGTGACAGTATTATGTGGCAGTGACGATGTGTGACAGTATTATGTGGCAGTCACGATGTGTGACAGTATTATGTGGCAGTGACGATGTGTGACAGTGACCATGTGTGACAGTATTATGTGGCAGTGACCATGTGTGACAGTGACGATGTGTGACAGTATTATGTGGCAGTGACGATGTGTGACAGTGACCATGTGTGACAGTATTATGTGGCAGTGACCATGTGTGACAGTATTATGTGGCAGTGACGATGTGTGACAGTATTATGTGGCAGTGACGATGTGTGACAGTATTATGTGGCAGTGACGATGTGTGACAGTATTATGTGGCAGTGACCATGTGTGACAGTATTATGTGGCAGTGACGATGTGTGACAGTATTATGTGGCAGCGACGATGTGTGACAGTATTATGTGGCAGTGACGATGTGTGACAGTATTATGTGGCAGTGACGATGTGTGACAGTATTATGTGGCAGTGACGATGTGTGACAGTGACCATGTGTGCCAGTATTATGTGGCAGTGACCATGTGTGACAGTGACGATGTGTGACAGTATTATGTGGCAGTGACGATGTGTGACAGTGACCATGTGTGACAGTATTATGTGGCAGTGACCATGTGTGACAGTATTATGTGGCAGTGACGATGTGTGACAGTATTATGTGGCAGTCACGATGTGTGACAGTATTATGTGGCAGTGACGATGTGTGACAGTGACCATGTGTGACAGTATTATGTGGCAGTGACCATGTGTGACAGTATTATGTGGCAGTGACGATGTGTGACAGTATTATGTGGCAGTGACGATGTGTGACAGTATTATGTGGCAGTGACGATGTGTGACAGTGACCATGTGTGACAGCATTGATGAGCGAGTGACGATGTACGGCAGTGACGATGTGTGACAGCATTATGCGGCAGTGACGACGTGTGATAAAAAACGGGAAAAATACAAATCATGGATGCAATCTATATCTTAGAAAAATGGATCCTAATCATGCATAGGATATTTTTTCCGAGGTATTTTTCAGTTGTATGCCAATATATAGTTGCCAAGAGGATATTTTGTATTATAGGATATTTTATCCGAGGTATTTTTCAGTTGTATGCCAATAAATAGTTGCCAAAACAAAAAAGTGGCTTAAACTAGTGTGATAGAGATGTGACTATGTGCGGCAGGAACTGTGCAAAAGTGAATGTGTTTGACAATGCTGATGTGATATAGACTGTATGCGACAATAATTATGTGGCAGTGACGATATGTGATATTGACCATGTGTAGCAGGAACTGTGTGACAGTGAATGTGAGTAGCAATGTTGATGAGACATATAGACTGTATGTGACAGAGTAATTGTGTGGCAGTGACGATATGTAACAGCGATTATGTGTGACAGTGAATATGTGCGATGATCAAATATGATAATGGACGCGTGTGAAGGTGAACGCCGATGATCGAGAACAAGAGCATATTTACTGGATATAGATGGTCTCGTGCCTTCTAAGCTTTCACCACCGCCGACTCTCGAATCAGCAGCAGATCTCGTCACCGACCCCTCCCCTCCCCGTCCCCGACGCAGTCACCGTTCCGTCTTGTAGGTACTTGTCGCAGCGCCGGCATCAACTGCGGCTCAACTGCAGCTCAGCTGCAGCTCAGCTCAGGCTCAGCTCAGGCTCAGCTCAGGCCGCCCAACTCACCCTGCTCGCTGAGCTGCAGCTCCGGCTCGCGGTGACACTTGATGTAGCGATCTTTGATGATGTCCAGACGCCACATCTCACGCGGCACGAAGCCCTTGAGGAAGGCCGTCCTCACGGCATCCCTCATGCCCGGGTCGGTGATGTTGGCCACCTGAAGACAGAACAAACATGGGTTTACATCCGAACCTCGACCACAGACAGCACGGTCACACCACACACAGCACGGTCACGCCACACACAGCACGGGCACACCACACACAGCACGGTCACACCACACACAGCACGGTCATGTCACACACAGCTCACACACACAGCACGGTCACCACACACAGCACGGTCACAGCACGGTCACACCACACACACACGGTCACACACACAGCACGGTCACACCACACACAACACGGTCACACCACACACAACACGGTCACGTCACACACAGCACGGTCACGTCACACACAGCACGGTCACGTCACACACAGCACGGTCACACCACACACAGCACGGTCACACCACACACAGCACGGTCATGTCACACACAGCACGGTCACGTCACACACAGCACGGTCACGTCACACACAGCACGGTCACGTCACACACAGCACGGTCACACCACACACAGCACGGTCACACCACACACAGCACGGTCACACCACACACAGCACGGTCATGTCACACACAGCACGGTCACGTCACACACAGCACGGTCACACCACACACAGCACGGTCACACCACACACAACACGGTCACACCACACACAGCACGGTCACACCACACACAACACGGTCACACCACACACAGCACGGTCACGTCACACACAGCACGGTCACGTCACACACAGCACGGTCACACCACACACAGCACGGTCACACCACACACAGCACGGTCACACACACAACACACGCACAAGCACGGTCACACCACACACAGCACGGTCACACCACACACAGCACGTACAACACAGTCACACCACACTGCACACGATATGCCCATCACTACACACAGCACGGTCACGCCACACATCACTCACACTACGACACACCACAAAAGTCCACACTGCACACGATATGCCCATCTACACAAGACACGCCCATCTCCACACACGACACACCCATCCACACACAGTACACCAATCTACACACGACACGCCCATCTCCACACGACACGCACACCCATCTCCACACGACACGCCCATCTCCACACGACACACCCATCCACACACAGTACACCCATCTACACACGACAGGCCCATCTCCACACGACACGCACACCCATCTACACACGACTCGTCCATCTACACACGACTCGTCCATCTACACGGATGACTTGGGACCGGCAGTGTCGCAGTCCAATGCTTTGAACACCGCTCTCAGGTTGAGCTCATTGAGATGTAATTGGCAAATAAACCAATCATTCTTGCCCTCAATTTCCTCCAGTAGTTCGTACATTCCTCCTATTGTACCCGTGTTCACCGCTGTGTCGCCACACCACAGAGCTAATATATCGTCTCCATACTAGAGTGTTATGGTTGATGTTTCTGCATACATGTCCACTGACCTACCCGAATGCAATGTGAAATGTCAGAGGTATTCTCCGCCAGGCTCTGATGACGCAACAATGTGCTCCTCACGTGAGCACTCTCCGTGCCTATTGACAAAGGTTAAATACTTCCTTCCATTAAACTACAATGCAGTCGCGCATGTTTCTCTCAGTCCGTCCGATCGACACCTCGCCTCTTCCTCTTGCCTCTTGTGACGGGCTCTCCACACCGCCTTCGCATCCACGATATGCCGTGTATCACCTTTTGTAGCTCTACCGATATCTGTCTGGAACCGGTTGCATTCCGCCGCCGCAGATCTGTTCGATGCAATATAGTAGAGTGAGCGTACATTAAGCACGTAACTGCGCCTCAGGCGAGAGATAGAGACGGTCGGGAGAACAGCGGAGCCACACAAGACAGAGGGCTCTCGTCTTGCGCACTGGTCCCAGTTCATGTTTGTCGTCAACGTAAATGCTCGAAGGAAGAGGGGTGTGGCGGAGGGTAGCATCACAGGCAGCGATGCGTGCCAATAATCCGGCGGTAACGCGAGAGGCAGCCAGACGCTGGGTGAGGGATACTGAGCACACCAGCCGTGACTGTCGAACTGGTAGGGATGGCGAAACTACTTCTCGCCAATATATATGCCATGATATGAGCGACATATTTCTACTGCACACCATTCAACTCGTTTCACCGAGAGGATGCCGAAAATGGTACTATGTAAAGAATTCAAACGAAAAATATATATTTGCGTGATATTTCCGCCAGATGACAGCACTGTTTTCAAAGAAAAGTATTCAAATCTCCTGGCGCAGGATGAAATCAATTTTCTCAAGAAAAATCGACCACCATATGTAATTTTCACTACAGGCAGGAAAATTTAGCATGGGCTTTTTACTTCGAGAAAACGTATGGCATTGACACACCTTAAATATTTATATCATTATTATCAATATTAGCTGTGGCATGCGTAGCCGAGGGGTCAAATGACCTGGCGTGCTCACGGGCCGGTGCGATGTCTAAATCGCGAGTTCCTCCCCAAATACCTCCGAGGCACTTACTTTCGGTAGACACACACCATCAGGAGGACCCCGACAAGCATTGCTCTGGTGGCTATTTGCTTTATCGGTAATCATTCTGGACTCTGCCTGGCACAGTCCGAAATGGTTTCGTTTTTTTTATTATAAGAAAACATACAAGCATGGGCGCGCGCACACGCACGGGCATACGCTCACGCTCACGGTGCATACAGGAGGAGGGGAACTGGGGCCATGTGTCCCCATGGAAGGTGGTGCCCCTCCGAGAAGGCTCGAGTACCTCCTCCCCCCACTCTCAACGGATGTATTTGTCAGCCATAGTCCGCCCCTCGGAGAGCAATAGGCACCCCCTTGGCAGGAAAAGGCGCCATTCTGAGAATAAATGGCGTCCCTGCAGTATGCTCGAGTGCCCTCCCACCATGAACGGATTTTCAGCCGAAGACGCCCCCCCGGAAATGACGCCCATCCAGACGAGTACCCCATGACAATTCCTGGATCCGCCCCTGCACGCAAGCACATTCACACCGCCATACATACATACACACACACACACACACACACACACACACACACACACACACACACACACACACACACACACACACACACACACACAAATATCCATGCACACACAAATATTATCCCCCCCCCATACACACAACACGGTTTTTCGTGAGCGCCCGGAAGGGTAGGGACCATGTCGATCTGATTGGCTGCTGCAACCATAGATGATCACGAAGAATACGAAGTACACAATGTGGCCGGTATCTGTCTGAGGCCCTACAGGACGCATGGTATTGGTTTGCTTCATGCATTCGCAATGCATGGACACTAATCCCGGCGAGTTAGCTGCAGTTGAGCAAGTGGCCGCGCCTGGAGTACAATGACACCTAGTCTGGTAACGCCCAAGTGGCCGCGCCTGGAGTACAATGACACCTAGTCTGGTAACGCCCAAGTGGCCGCGCCTGGAGTACAATGACACCTAGTCTGGTAACGCCCAAGTTTCTGAGGACCTACATTAACAGCTGCCCAGAATACGCATCCGGGTTGTTGTCTGCCATCACGAGAGTTTGGGCGTCGAAGCACGGCCAAGGCGATAGCGAAGGCGCCCGGGCTGGAGCTGTCAAGTGCATTCCGAGTTCCAGACTTCCCCTGACATCGCAGAGATATCGGCTCGCTGCAGCGCCAGCCAACGAGCAGGCGCGACGTTCCGAAAAGGAGTGCCCGCATCGGCGCGACTTTCTACGACGCATTAAGCAATCACGTCACAGTTCCGGCTCATCTGAATGGACCATTTTACTGCGGAGGAGACAGGACGGGGAGGCATTCCACGAAGCCACCGAACGGCCCGACCAGTGTAGCCGTCCGATAAAAGTGGAAGCATCTAACTTCACTGCATCAAAGCATCTAAGTTCACTTCTATTTGGCATGCTAGAAGCGTGCCGGCCGCGCGCAACTCCTGAGCAGTTGGCAGAGCTGCGAAAACAACCTGTCAAACTGACGTGGACCCGATTTTGCGACATGCCCGCAAACAGGGGAGACGTGACAAACACGTGCGCACGTCGCGACTGTGATATAATCGTTCTCAGAGGCGGACCGAGGGCCGCAAGTCCGCACGGCCGCCACTTAGGCCTCGAAAGGGCATTACTTCACCCGGTGTGGAGCATTATGCGAGTCTCAGAGTAGTACTAAATGATGGTAGACCCCTAAAATCCTAATACGTTGCCACGCCCCTCGAAATTTGTAGAATACGCTGCTTGTTTTCTTAAATAGGGAAGGCTTCAAAAAGTCCGAAAACACATTGCCCATAGTTAAGCGAAACGAACAGTTTTCATTTCGAAAAGCAGCTGGCAATGACGTTTGAAGGACAGTGGAGGATGACAAGAGCACCTGGTTCGTGGAGGCGCACGAACACCACTAATCACTCCTCCGTCGACCAGTGTCTGGGTCCGCTCGTGGCAGGGTCAACGCCACCGCCCGCGAGCGTACGACGACAGCGCACGGAGCGACGTCAGCGACGACGCCTGTCGGCAGCGACGGGGGGCCTGTCGGCAGCTGGTGTGTTGTCGGACCTGTCCGGCCCACCACCGGTGTGGCGACGGCACCGTCCGTCAACGCCGACAGCAGCCAAAAAAAGAAGAAAAAAAAGAAGTTATAACGGCGGTCGCCGGCCGGCCGAGGCGCCATTATCGCAGGTGCGGATCTGCGCGCGACGCTGCACGACGGGGCGGGCATCGGAGCCATCGCACACGCACACGCACACGCACGCACACGCACACACAAGCACGCCATGAGGGCTGTGCTGTGTCTGGTGTTGCTGACCGTCGTCGTCTGCACCGCCCGCCGCCGCAGTCGTCGTCATAACTACGGTGAGTCCAACGCTGACGTTGCTCAGCTGGTGGTGGCCAATCAAAATCGTGAAACCTCGCGCGGCGCGGTGGAACTTCTCTAGATCAACTAGATCTCTAGATTTAGATTCTCTAGGTCGTGAGTCATCCGGAGTATCCCGCCTCTCTTCTTCCGGGCATGGATGGCTGGGAAATGGTGACATGCTATGCAGATTTGAACTGCGCATGACAGGGCCTAGAAGAACGATAGGCAGGCGACATTTCGACATACGTGCAAGGTTGCTGGTCATAAAGTGCAGGGCTGCTGGTTCGAATCCCACAGAGGGTGATTCTTTCGTGTCGCTGTCGTCATGTCCGTGATCTTATCGTTCACAAACTGCCAGTGCTAGATGTTTACGATGCCACAATCCTACATTGATTTGAACATTATCTTACGGTGTGCATGCAATGATCCCTGGTGAAAGCTCTCCAGAAGTGCCGCCTGTATTGGAGTGCCTCGATTGGTTCCAAAAGAGCCTGTCCCGTGGCCTCGTCAGCCTCATGTCCCAACTCCCGTGCCGCCCCCAACTCTGCGCCATGACCGGTAGTGGCCAGTCACTCACTGGTCGTGCCAACACATCGCCCAAGAACGAGCGTCCCAGTAAAATAATCCACCCAGCTATCGTTTTTTGTTTGTTTTGTTTCGGTGAGCGTTTCACCTGACAATGCTTGTCAGGCTTCTAAAAAAATATAATTAGTTGCTCTCACAATGTCCACTGGTCAAAGTGGCACACCGGTCATCCGGACCTCATTGACGGAAAGGTAAACCGAACGACGAATGGCGTGAAGCGGCGGCCTTGCTTCCGCAAAACATGCATGCTGCAAAATATGCATGCAAAATACGCCTATTGCTACCGAGCGTTCACTTCGGTGGAAAATTTCGGCGAAGAAAGACGCAAGCAGGAAGAAATGAGTTTTCACTTCAAACGTTGGTTTTAATATAGCGGTACTGACATTGGCACAGTTATTGGTAAAGGTGTATCGGAAAGGAAAGATGCAACGCAGGCTTAGCTCTACTTCTTTTCATTCAGTGTCAATAGGTCATAAAGATCAAGGTGCAAGTCTCAATAGGAGCGACAGGAGCCCATCTGGGTTCGGCCTATCAAGGGAAGATGCAAGCATCATCCAAGACATAAGAGGTTCAGCGCGCAACGATAACTAGAGCCCCATCCTCAGGCGAAGATACTAAATGCAGCATATCCTATTATCTACGTTATCAAATATCATATCCCGACTCCTGAAGAACACGTGAACCCGTTTCTGAAGCACATGCAATGAAGGACCCGCCAGTTTTTCCTCAGGAAATCCATTCAAATGATGTACCACTGTTTGGCTGCACGCCAAGCTGCCATTTATGTTCCCTCGATTTCCTCGGCTATTCCCTCGATAAAACGGTGTGACTGACCTCCTTAACATCAAAGTCAGCGACACGAAAAAAGAGAAATTATCGACCGCATTATAAAACAATTACAGCGAGGGACTCTCCCCTGCCTGTCAGGAGTTCATCATGACCATACTTGCTCAGAGCACAAATACTAGCTTCAATTCCATCCCATGCACTCCCAATTCACATCCCTCTACTGCACAAGTTAGAATTAAAAGATACGATTATCCGACCCAGAAAATGTACTCATTCTACTTTTAAATATATTCAACAAGGCTCTCCTTACTACATCACACGCGAGAAGGCTTCAAGCTGGATTATGTGGACATCGGAGGTGCACGTACCGCATGCACTTCCGCGACACACGCGCTGTATGTATGCACACATGCGCACAATGAGATATTACCGTCATCTCGACGAACGTTCCGTATTGTAGTTTAGGGGCGCATCAACTGCAGACGTCATATAGCAACGAGCGTTCCGTATTGTAGTTTAGGGGCGCATCAACTGCAGACGTCATATAGCAACGAGCGTTCCGTAAGAAAGCGTCCAGCAGAGAAGACAGCCGCTTCCCCCACTGGAAACGAACATCCAGCGCTCCGCAAGACAAGCGAGGCGACGCGCGCGCAACCGTGCCAGCTGAAGCTCCACGGAACGACAACGAGCCATCCGGCCGGCTTCCAATGTTCAGCTCCGCAGACGCCAAACCGGCAACATCTGTTCCGGCTGCGAGAGTGTTGGCTCCAGCTCAGCCACGCCCACGGCCGAGGTGACGCTGATCGGCTGCGGGCGCCTCGACTGAAGGGGGGGGGGGGGTCTGCTGGTGTCTCCGGGCCTGTGTAGGTGGCACAATGTCTCGTGTGAGCCTGGACGACTCGTGGACAGCTGGGGTGGTGAGGCCGAGCCGGGTGCTGCTGGCGACTGGCGGCTGCAGGGAAATGGTCGAGCTTCACCGTCCGTGATTGATGTAATTTTCGTGCCGACTGGCAGAGAGCAGGCCGTGCGTGACTCTGGGCTGTTTGCCACGTCAAAAGCAGGCGGACGGCGGGTGTGCGGGGGCTGAGGCTAGCACGTGGTGGCGTGAGTCGGTGGTGGCAAACGCACCGCGCTGGTGCTGCCGTAACCGCGACTATCGGTCACGTGCAGATGCACACCTAACACTTTTGTGGGAGAGTGGCCGAGGAAAAAACATCCGAGGAAGAACACATCCGAGATTGGTGGGGAAAATTAACAAGTTGAACAAGAGCACCTCAATTTCCAAGAGGAGGTAGTCAAAACACACCAGAAGCAGCGTCAGCATGCGCATAAGAAGTTGTTAACTGGAACCAGGGTTCCTTCGACAGCTGACGGTCACCTGCTACAGACACTTCCGTCTCGTGACTGGTGGCTGAGCGAGCAGCGCCGACGATGCAATCACGACGCTGTTGTGAGAGAAAAGCCAAATTCGAATCTCATCCGCCGGAGGTCTTCACCGAAGGCGGCGCCGTGATGCACGTCGGTGTGCTGGCCCTGGTGCTTCCTCGCAGGACGGTCCAGTAAGATCGTCAACTGGCCCTGGTGCCGCCTCACAGGACGGTCCAGTAAGGTCGTCAACTGGCCCTGGTGCCGCCTCACAGGACGGTCCAGTGAGGTCGTCAACTGGCCCTGGTGCCGCCTCACAGGACGGTCCAGTAAGGTCGTCAACTGGCCCTGGTGCCGCCTCACAGGACCGTCCAGTAAGGTCGTCAACTGGCCCTGGTGCCGCCTCACAGGACGGTCCAGTAAGGTCGTCAACTGGCCCTGGTGCCGCCTCACAGGACGGTCCAGTGAGGTCGTCAACCAACGACCCTGTGTCAACCAACGGCCACCACTTCATTCTGATTCTCAGGAACTGTTTCTCATCTACTTCTGCGAGGCGTGTAGGTGTGTTTGTCTGACGTAAACAGTGATGAACTGCGCATGTAATTGCCATTTGCTGACAGCATAGTGTCGGAACACCACACGCCAACATTCATCTCTCCTCCCAGGGGTGGGAAGGCGGAGGGTGAAGCGCAGTGCTGGTCTGAGTGGCGAGTCACTCAACGGACACGAGCACCCAAGTCGCTGTGGTAAAATAAGGATGCTCTGCCCCCTCCCCGTTCCTCTGAAGGAACCACTGTGAACAGAGGTCCCAATTTCTGTAAAATATTGGGGAAACGGGATCAATGCATAAATGCAATGTGGAGGACGGGGGGGGGGGAGGGGGCGACATCGATGGGAGGCCGCCCATAAAGTTCCATGCGGAAAGTTGAACTATTGTAGGGTAGGGTGAGCAAACATTTGGGTAGGTGGACAATAGCCCCCAAAATGTGCCAAGTCGAGACCCTTCCCCGAGTTTTAATCACTGATCGGTCGAGCAGTGCTATCCCAACGGGGTTTTCGCGATTTTGCCCAAGCCACTATGCCACAAGTAAGGTTCAACTTCCAGTGCCGGCAAATGAATATATATAGTATCTTTTCTGAAAAAAGCAAGTCCCGTTCAACACAAGTCATTCGAAATCCTTATGTGCGATGTAAATACAACGTGGCGCTTGTGGCAACACGTCTACGGGCCGCCATAGATTCACGGGATCTCTATAGGTAAATCTGGTCCACTCGTGATCTCACCCAAAATAACAATGGGTGAATTATATAACTTCCTCTTGGTTTAGTGCAGCGGCCATTCTGCTAAGACAAGTGACCGTATTGAGATGTGAGGCTCCCTGAAGAAGAAAGAACGATGAAAGAGTATCCTGTTCAGATTCATCATGTATACGTGATTTCAGAAATACACCACTTCGCCTGATTCGACAACGACAGCTGATATCACATGACCGTGACCTGACATGAAGGTCACCTGATCTGAGATATACCACATCAGGTGGTGCCTGGTGTTGTTCGATCCACTTCGCTATCTGATATGCTCAACCCTGGCTTGAAATTCCGCCGGTGTTTTGAGACGTGCTTGAATAATTTCAGCTGACCTTACCTGCGACCTTTACCACGCTTTTAGAATCCACCAAACCCGCCGCCGTCGCGGGTAGCTCAGCACCTCAGCCAGAGATGGGTTAGGGAGCTCGTCTTAAACCGGTGGTTTCTTCGATATTGCCAAAATCCACAAGGCTGTGTGTATTTCTGTAAGCAACAGAGATCTCCCAAACGTGTCGAGTGCACCATCTCCCCTTGACAAGACGAGCGATTCCCCGCATTGACCCTTCTTCGACAGAAAGGACGGTACCAATACTGCTCGTGTACAGCGTCCGCCTCCCCCACCACACCAAAAAAGAGAAGTGAAATGGTCGTAATAGCCGTGGACCGCGAGTGGCCACCACACCGTCGACGTCAGTGACGCCCAATTTCAAACGTGCCCCTACCTCGCTCCGCCTCGCGCCCTTCATATGGTCATGTGGTGCAACTCTGACCAGTTCTGATTGACAGGTGACGCCATGGAGCAAGCCAAACGAATCGTCACCGGTGGGCGCAACAAGCGCGAGGCCATTCCGCCGCCTAAGCGAGCGATGATGCCGCCCGTCAAGCGAGCGATCATGCCGCCCGTCAAGCGGGAGGCCATGCCGCCGGCGCCTGCAGTCAAAGTGATGCAAACCGCCGGCGAAGATGCTCCGTCGGGCGCGGACGAATCGCGCTAAGTGCACACTGACGCCTTTGAAACGCTTCGCCTTCTGGGACACACAGGTGCGACTGCTTTGAGAAGGGTGGGAGGAGCAAAGCCCCCCGGGAAAATTGGATTGGAAGCTTGTGGTGTGAAGCTTCTCCCTTGCCCTCGCATACTCAATTAGGCGCAGTTCACAAGGACTTTTTAAAGTTATAATCTCTAATTTTCCAATTCTAATTTCCAAGCGTAGCTACTGGTTCACTGGCTGTGTCCTGCATGGAAACTATGATTGAGCGAAGAAGAGCATAGGCGTTCCATTGATATACAGATTGCATGCTACAACACAACCTTTGCGAGTAAGTTGCCATGAATCCTTAGTTATACGAGATTCTCGTAAATAACGACGATATATCTAGGCACATGCATACTGTTTATGTGTCGTCACCGTAACGGCCGGGCGAATGGCTCATGGCGAAATACCGGCTGGCATCGGCTGTATCACTGCAGCAGCATCACTGTAGCTGCATCACTACAGCAGCATCACTGCAGCAATATCACTACAACAATGCAGCAGTATCACTGGGGCAGTATCACTCCCATAGCATCTCTGCAGCAGCCTCCCTCCCGCAGTAGCACTGTAGCAGTAGCACTGTAGCAGTATTACTAAGGAAGTATCACCCCGACAGCATCGCTCCCGTAGCAACCCTGCAACAACATTACTCCGGCACTACTCCTGCATTAACATCACTCCCGAAATATCCCCGCAGCTGCACCACTGGGGAAGTATCGCCCAGGCAGTATCACTCCAGCAGTACCCCTGCATCAACATCACTCTCGCAGTATCCCTGCAGCTGCATCGCTGAGGCAGTATCGCCCAGGCAGTATCACTCCAGCAGTACCCCTGCATCAACATCACTCCCGCAGTATCTCTGCAGCTACATCACTGAGGAAGTATCGCTCCAGCAGTATCAGTGCAGGGGAGCGACTGTACCAGCCGCAGCCGTATACAATCAGCCTCTCGATGCCATGCGCGTGAGCTGGATGCCAGTGAATACAAGCAGAAAAAAACATGTTTAACATAAAACCTGGTAGCGAATATGCTATTCAAAGCATGTGAATTAACCTTTCGATGTTTTAGACGAGCAAACCCAACGATGGCTTGGTGGGTGGTACATTGACGTCGGGTAAACATGCCATGTTTAAATTACATGTTTACACTTCTAAGATAATGCTCAGAAGCCTCTATATCGTGCTATGCACTTTCCACTCTACTTGTATCGTAAACACACTGAGAAATAAGTAGAATCGAGCGGCGGTCTGAGAGCTCTGGACAACGTCGGGGCTTCAGGTATTCTTACCGTACACTATCTAGCAGCGGTGAGCGTTCTGCACGATGCCGGGTCTCCAGATATCCCTACAGGTACGTTCTCTGACAGCGGTGAGAGCTCTGGACGACACCGGGGCTCCAGGTATCCCTACAGGTACGTTCTCTGACAGCGGTGAGAGCTCTGGACGACACCGGGGCCCCAAGTATCCTAACACTACGTTCTCTGACAGCGGTGAGAGCTCGGGACGACACCGGGGCTCCGAGTATCTTTACATGTACGCTCTCGGACAGCGGGGAGGCCAAGCCATGACAAGAAAACGAACCTTACGTTGTGCAGGTATCGGAAATAGCTGACAAATACGATACTAATGATGTGGTAATAGGTGTTCAATGCCCCCAGCCTCTACCCACACGGTCGGCAGAACTGGCCGCAATAACACGACTATGCCCTCCAGATGTCGGTGCCACGAAACTGCGACCTGTGGGGGAAGAGCGGACGCCAGTACCAGTACCGAGGGCAGGTCAGCGCCCGGCCGAGCACGTGCTCGTGACGAGCGCGACACTGGAGCGACATCACCGACACGTCAGCCGGTGACGAGCGCGACACTGGAGCGACATCACCGACACGTCAGCCGGTGACGAGCGCGACACTGGAGCGACATCACCGACACGTCAGCCGGTGACGAGCGCGACACTGGAGCGACATCACCGACACGTCAGCCGGTGACGAGCGCGACACTGGAGCGACATCACCGACACGTCAGCCGGTGACGAGCGCGACACTGGAGCGACATCACCGACACGTCAGCCGGTGACGAGCGCGACACTGGAGCGACATCACCGACACGTCAGCCAGTGACGAGCGCGACACTGGAACGACCTCGCCGACAACCATGCTGGTCTCAAGTGCAAACAAATTTCGGCGGAAGCACCTACATCTTGGTGCAAGGATAGCGGCGTAAATTTGATGAATTATGTACCACTGCTGCTTTAGATGCAGTCTGTGGCTTCAAGACACTAGCTTCAGGTGCCGACGAGCACGCGTACGGAAATGCTAGATTGGTCTAAAGAACTGATACTGGTAGAAACTTGCCGTTGCATAATGATGCATGATGCATTATGCAGCCGGTAGCATTCGACTTTCATTTTTGATGCCGTGCAGGCGGGTAGTTATCGAGCGCGAGCACACCCACACACCAGGCGCGCAAGTTAGGCGGAAAGCTTGAAACACATCGTCCTAGGTCTTCTTCATACGTGGAAGCACAAGACGAGGTGAAAAGTGAACGAATCCATTGACTTAACACGGTGCTACATGACTCCGTTTGTCACGCTGATGGCCCACACAGTCGAGCCGCAGCACTGAATTTCAATTTTCCTCCAGAACGACGATATGTGATTAGCTCCTTTAAAGCCGATGTCCGACCCTATCCATAAAGATGTGGTTGCTGGAGGAAATTATCCAATCCAGTTGCTGTCTACTGGAATGACAATTGAACAATGTAAGCGAAGCAGAGCGTCGTTCCTTTCCACGCCTATTAATAAAACAGGACAAAGAAGCACTGTCCAATATCAAAAACACGCTCATTTCTTACACAAAGACATCGAAGAGTAAAATATGCAATGAGACTGTCGGTTTGTAGCCCTTCTTGATGCCTTATTCGATCCAGTCCCAATACTTTTCCGAACTAGCTCTAGGCAAATGCTCCTTAGCCGCCAGTAAATGAACCTGCCTACGGAGTCCGTGTTTGACAAATGAACTAGACACATACAATACAAATGTTCAGTGCATACAGTGAGTTTGCGGCAGGTGGTTGCCAGATTAGACTGGATGCATAATGAGCTTTCAGTTGAGGTAGCGTCACGTGAGACCAATCACGTCACGGCAACCATATGCGAACAATTCCACGTACAACCGTTAATCGGTCAATTAGTGCATGTGTGCAGGTTCTTGTCACCTGTTTCTTCAAGCTTCGTGTGCTTATTTTCATGATGGAATGTTCAGTGGACTTCTTCATTGTCATTCAATCATTGACATCCATTTGTTATCTCGGCAACTCCACGCTGTCGCATGTTCGTATGCGTTGGACATGTCGGCCAAGCAAGGCATGACGACAGCAATGCGGCCATGTTGTATGCTGTCATCTGTATTAAATGTTGGGCGTTTTGCATGCACTGTGTTTTGTTTTGTCTGTCCGTGGTCCATTTTACTCTTTCACACTTCGTTCCGACAAAGGAATTCCGACTGGTTGCCTGTGAACGAATTAAGCGGTGCTGTAAATATTGTTTGCATTAATATACTTCCGTACACTTGATGTCTCATACAATTTATATTATCTTCAGTGACAGTGGATGGTGAGATGCTCACGGAAATAGCAATGCATGCACCAACCGACATATTATATCTATATATATATATATATATATATATATATATATATACATATATATAGATATATATACATACATATATATACATATATATACATATACATATATATATATATATATATATATATATATATATATATATATATATATATATATATATCAATGTATATGTATGTGCGGGTGTGCAGCACCTTTACCACTCAAAACCGCTCAGTTGTATTCATATAAGACCCAGTCTCACAAAAAGCACACACACACACTAACGCACAAATAACATTCTTAACCACTTGGCAAAATTTTATTTGAGCGCCTGGCTACATACACAACATACCCGTCGGGGAATGGATTTGAGCCTTGCCATTCCCGACTCTTGTTTTGACTTCTCCCCCAAAAGTGCAGTGGAATATGAAGTGACGCTGCATGTACCTTGCGTGAGTATTGCTCCCATAATGTTCAATTATCCCCTTTCCTCCAATGTTCTTAGAGCTGGGAGCTTAGATACCCAATTCATGAGGATATCCAAGACAAAGCGTGGATTTTCCGCCTCAAAACTCTACCAACCTCAAGAATTAAAATTTGACAATTAGACTTAAAATGTGCATGTTTTTACGGCACATGCCAAGACGATGCAAAGCACGATGCATACGGTCGCGAGTAAGCGTCTCAAGATTTGTCTGTCAAATTGTTTGATCTGCATGCCTGGAGGTTGGAGAGACACCGTTCTTCCGCACGCCTTGCCGCTAGGTGGGCGGAGGCTCCGATTCTCTTCAACCGGTCGCTGGTCCTGTAGTTAGCGTTGTTCACATCTGGCTTGTAGCGACCATCCCCAGGACTCATTCTTCCCGGCTTGTTTTTGTAGTTGATGAAAAACGAAGGTGCCATAGTAGCTGAATTCCAAATGGTCACGTAATTGGGGGACCGCATCATGATGGGTGTCATTTGATTTGCAGGGAAATCCCACCTCCAAAAAACGTGAGAGGCTAGGATAGGATTAATAAAGTTGCTGGAAAACTCAGGTGTCCCTAGTCGGTCAATTGCACGTGCTCACGTGATTGGTGGGATCGTGGCAGAGTTGTTCTTATTGGGCTTGTGACGATCGTTCATCTCCTGATTCAGTCTTCCTCGCTGATTTCCTTAATGCTCTACTTTTAGTAGAATATCTTTCGTGCGGAGAATACCGTGGTGTACATTCGCATGCAATGTTGGCTTCAAACTGATCCAATTAAAGAATCTAGGCCCTACACAACTTGGATATTTTACCTGATGTCTCAGAAACCTGAACCTTTGGTGCATTCTAACATGGCCTAAGCAATGCATTAATGTACAATTCTTTTGACAAATAGCTTCACATAGCCAGTGCCCTGAATCACGATAAATAGTTTAAACCCATGCAGACAGGCCAGATCGCGGCGGAATCGGTCTCGTCTAGGCTGTGGTTCTCGCGAGGCCCTGGGCGGCGGTCGTTCGCTGCCGCCGCTCGTTCACTCACTCTGTCCGAATTTGGAAGAAGAAAAACCTCACCAAACGGTCATAGGCCGAGACATATGAACGCCTGTCAGGGGCACAGCAGGCGTGGTAAATGATGTACACGATATGGCGACACGGTAGGTAGTGATGTATGGCATGTCTTCGTCGATTGTATCGCCGCCAACGCACCAGCCACATTGTCAGGTGAGTAGCCCAAGGCAGATCATAAGTTGGGCTCGCGTATTCTCCCGACTTAAGCTCATCAACGGTTTCTTTCTCTTTGCCACATACAGTACGCTGTTTTAAAGCTTAACTGCAACGAACGAGTTGTGTTTGTCCGACAGTCGGATTAACGCAGCGATGCGCCAAATTGTTCGGTGTGCCATATCTGCGAGGCGGCGTTTCGGGCGCCGGCTGTGTTTGCTCTTGCACTCCTCCCTGAGCATGCCACAGCAGCAGCAGCAGCCGGGGTGTCGCCCATTCCCAGGATCAGCAATGGCCAGCAGCAGAGGATGTCGTCCCATTCCCTGAATCGGTGACCGTCACGACGACAAGATGAGGAAATGGCCCGCGCGCCACGGGAGGATAGATGCGCAGACGTGCCATCGTGACTGTGGGAGTCGCGACAAGCTTTTGCTGTCGGTTACTAGCTCTGGCTTCGGTCAAAAGCGAACCGAAGGAGATAGGTATACCTCAAGTTGGAGTATAACTCCACCACAAAGCTGATCCAATGCAAAGCTTTCCACACACACGTGAATACATATTGCATTACACTCTTGAGAAGAACAATAACGAAGCATTGAGACGTTAAAGAATGCCTCCGAGTACTACCTCCCCATCCCCGCTCGAGCTTATGGATCGAGCCGATGAGACGTCCCGACCCCGGTCTCTGATCGCTCATGCGGGCCAAATATAGGCGGCCGCCGCGGAAATTGGCCCCATCTAGTCTCGGTGACAGGGCACGCTATCAGAAGAGCTACGAAGGCGGCGGCGCGTTCGACACCCGCGGGGCGGGCACCCGACGACACCCATTCAATACGAGCGGTGCCGTGCGATCTGGCGGCCCCGAGGCGCTATCAATGCCGACCATTCCGCCATT
The DNA here is from genome assembly GCA_034440615.1 of Ashinkailepas kermadecensis. Lineage (NCBI taxonomy): Eukaryota > Metazoa > Arthropoda > Thecostraca > Neolepadidae > Ashinkailepas > Ashinkailepas kermadecensis. Next base: position 114,059 of record JAOTOM010004041.1, on the reverse strand, counting down.
GCGCGGTGGAGTGCCGCCCTGGGTCACAGCCGGCTAGACGGCCGCTCGGCAACGTCGTGCGAAGGCCAGGAGGGTCTCGTCTGCTGGGTCAGGTCGTCAGCAGATCGTCACCATGTGCAGAAGACCAGGAGGGTCTGGTCTGCTGTGCCATGTCGTCAGCAGATCGTCACCATGTGTAAAGATCATAATGATCTCGTCTGCTGTGTCATGTCGTCAGCAGATCGTCACCATGTGCAGAAGACCAGGAGGATCTCGTCTGCTGTGTCAGGTCGTCAGCAGATCGCTACCACATGCGGCTCGTGACATTGAACTGTTGTTGTTCGTGGCTCTGCGACGCACTAAGCAGCCGAGACAATACGGCGTCGCCTGCCTCCCATCCTGCCAGGAAAGGCGGGCGGCGCCGTCGGGAGTCGAAGTCCGCAGCTCCGGTCTCCCAGCCGCTCCGGTTAACCGCTGAGCTAGCGACGACCCCCTGACATTTGACCGCTGATGGAGCCGTTAGTCGGGTAACTGAGTCACACGCACGCCTGCACCATATCGCAACGATCAGACAGGGCGCCAGGCAGATCTGCACAACGACTTGAATGATTCACAAGATGCCCGCTCAAGCCAAACGCGCGCGTGTGTGTAGTGCAGCCACGGACGTACGTAACCCAGACACAGACGTACGTAATCCAGCCACGGACGTACGTAATCCAGCCACGGACGTACGTAATCCAGCCACGGGCATACGTAACCCAGCCACGGACGTACGTAACCCAGCCACGGGCGTACGTAACCCAGCCACGGGCGTACGTAACCCAGCTACGAGCGTACGTAATCCAGCCACGGGCGTACGTAGTCCAGCCACCGGCGTACGTAGCCCAGCCACGGGCGTACGTAACCCAGCCAGACACACGCAGCACCGCCACAAACGCTCTCAGTGACGTGGGCGTCCAATCAGTGTGGATCGCAGCGGCGCGCCACAACAAACAGCCGATTGCCAGAATGGACGGCCTTGCGAGTCCGACGCCTGGGGACCAATTCCAATTGTGTTCGACTGTTTGTGTTGCGGCGCGTTCGGCTTAAAAAACAACGGCCGGCGGGCCTCGCGCCTCACGGTGTCGCTGTTCAGAAGCCGAGAGTGTCGCGGACTCTCTCGGGCGACGCGGTCGGCGACTCGTGTTCAGATATTTCTCTCTTTTTTCGGCAACGTAGTAGTCGGTGTTGGCGACAATCTGTTGTCACTGTGGCGACAAATTCAGTTCTCTCGAGGACTGGTCAGCTGGAAATTGTGACGCCCGGCGGCAGAGCGACGCCTCGGACTTCGGGTCGAGAGGCTTTAGGTCGATTGATTCATGTAAAGGGCACTATGAAACTTTGAAACTTTGAAACTTATGAAACTTTGAAAAAAATCCGCCCACCAACCGCTTGCAAGCAGGCCACATTTTAGCCGCTTACAACATTCGCTTATGCCACAAAACTTGTCGCCTGGTTGTAGTCAGCGACAAGTCTCAGCATGTATTGCTCTCTGCCGGTGGTGCGACCGAGCACTGTCAGCCGAGGTCAGCCGAGGTCAGCCGAGGTCAGCTCGCAGAAGTGGACATCCCGCAGGTCGTCCGGACAGATGGACGCCTGGTCGGATGCTCGCGGATGGCGCGATATCCCGCATGAGATGAAGCAATTTGAGGTCACTTCTGGCGGATTATCCGGTAACGTGATCAAAACGGCGAGCAGAAATGCGAAGGTCATAGTTCGAGACGACAGCCTGTTCCCAGGACGCATGTGGTTTCTAGTTCGTAATGGTTGGAGCTCAACCGGTCAACGCTTGCGTTGGTTGTGCAGGTGATGCTGCAGCGCATGTCGTGTGTGGATCTCAGTCAGGCTCACGTGAGCCTAAGTAGAACATGAGTCAGCCGAACATGAGCATGATCGAGAACACACGTTCACTTAGGAAAGGATGCCCTCATAAATAAAAGACGTTAAATGTCATGATAAATGATGAATGTCATGGTAAGCATTACGAAATCATCCTTATCTATACATCCTTGTGCCTTCATGGATGAATTCCCCCATCAGCTCAGATACATACATGCATGTATTCATGCATACATGCGTACATAGATACATACAAACATGCCTGCACGCATGCACACAAACACATACATTAAGATAAATTATTTATTTTGTAGTCCACTTTATTGTCTTGCAATGCTTGCAATCTGATAGCTTTGTCAAAACATTTCGGAGAATTTGCAAGGGAAATGAAGGCTTCAAAAAGCTGAGCAGCAAGCACATCCACATGGAATGGGAATGGTGCACATCATGCATGGTGTTAATCTTCTCTTGAACATCAATTTCTATTCGAATTTGAGAACCAGGCACCATTGGGAGACTAATCTGAGGAAATAACAGCGATGTCGGTCACCTATTCAGCAGGCTTGACGCCAAGTCTCTCTTTTTAGGACACTGCAATCGAATCGTTCCTCGAGAAGCTCAGTGGAAGCTCTGTGGAAGCTCTGTGGAAGCTCTGTGGAAGCTCTGTGGAAGCTCTGTGGAAGCTCTGTGGAAGCTCTGTGGAAGCTCTGTGGAAGCTCTGTAGAAGCTCTGTGGAAGCTCAGTGGAACCAGAGTCCATGCTAAGCGTAATTTTGTTGCATCGGGAGGACACTCAACCCAACTCCCGATCGGGAAGCTCCAGAATGATTCAAGCTTAACGCAAGCCATCCCCATTATCATTTTCAGGCCAGGATGACACTCGATAGTACCCCATCATTTAAAGTTAAGTGCTATGACTTACTTTTGAATCATGCCCTTGCCACGACGCCCACAATGACACAGGCCATTGTGGGAGTCGTGGGAGTCGGAGTCGTGGAAGGCGTGAGAGTCGTGAGAGGCGTGGGAGTCGTGAGAATCGTGGGAGTCGTGAGAGTCGTTGGAGTCGTGGGAGTCGTGAGAGTCGTGAGAGTCGTGAGAGTCGTGAGAGTCGTGGGAGTCGTGGGAGTCGTGGGAGTCGTGGGAGTCGTGAACGGCATGAGTCATGAGAGTCGTGGGAGTCGTGGGAGTCGTGGGAGTCGTGTGTATCGTTGGAGTCGTGAGAGTCGTGAGAGTCGTGAGAGTAGTGAGAGTAGTGAGCGTCGTGAGAGTCGTGAGAGTCGTGAGAGTCGTGGGAGTCGTGGGATTCGTGGGAGTCATGAGAGTCATGATAGTCATGGGAATCGTGAGTCGTGGGAGTCGTGGGAGTCGTGGGAGTCGTGGGAGTCGTGGGAGTCGTAGGGGTTGTTGGAATCGTGGGAGTCGTGGGAGTCGTGAGAGTCGTGGGAGTCGTGGGAGTCGTGGGAGTCGTGGGAGTCGTGGGAGTCGTGGGAGTCGTGGGAGTCGTGGGAGTCATGAGAGTCATGGGCATCGTGGGAGTCGTGGGAGTCGTGGGAGTCGTGGGAGTCGTGGGAGTCGTGGGAGTCGTGGGTGTTGTGTGTGTCAGCGGTGGCGGCAAAGCCTCCCGGATTACCCGCTGAACTTGCGCGCAAGGCTCCCGCGGCTTAATGTCGCAGAGAATTTCCACAACTGTCGAGGATCAGTCGTGACACCCGACAGGACTCGCGAACACTATATGATCACCTGCTCGTCTGCGCCGTATGGCCACCGTCCCAGCCCCACCTCTTGCCGTCTTGCCGTGACTCGGACGCTTGTCATTTGCACGCAGGGAACTGCTCGGCCACTTCCGGTTCATTTTTCATTCTCGGCTTCAGACTAATTTCACCCGCGGCGACCCTATCCGCCTATCCAGGCATGCCACACGTGTCAGCCTGTGTGCACCTGTCCCGATCAGCCTGGTCCCGTATTCCATCCAGACATATCTCACCCGTCAGCCTGTTTCTATCAGCTTGTCTCCTGTACGCCATCCAGACATGTCTCACCCGTCAGCCTGTGTCAGCCTGTCCCTGTCAGCTAGCCTCCTGTACGCCGTACAGGCATGTCACGCCTGAGAGCCTGCATCCGCCTGTCCCTGCCAACCTGGTCCGCCTCTTCCTGTCAGCCTGTCTCCTATCAGCCTGTCTCATGTCAGCTTGCCCTCATCAGTCTGTCTCATGTCAGCCTGTCTCCTGTCAGCCTGTCTCCTGTCAGCCTGTCTCCTGTCAGCCTGTCTCCTGTCAGCCTGTCTCCTGTCAGCCTGTCTCCTGTCAGCCCGTCTCCTGTACGCCGTCCAGACATGATGCAAACGTCAGCCTGTGCCCGCTTGTCCAGGTCAGCCTGCCTCCGGTAAGCCATCCAGACATGTCACGGCTGATAGCCTGCGTTCAGCAGATCCTGTCAGGCTGACATCTGCACGCCCTTCCAGACATGCCACGTCTGTCAGCCTGTGTGCGACAGATGCCATCAGGCGGTTCAGGGCGTCGTGAATCGTCCGCCTGTCCGCGCATGCCTGTCTGTCATGCCTGTCATGCATGTCTGTCATGCCTGTCATGCCTGTCCGCGCAACTTGCACCCTGCTGCGCTGCTTCTTAATTTCCTCGTTCCTTCGGACTCGAACAGGTCTGGGGTCGTCGCTCTTCCCCGTATGTGTGCGTGATTTCAGAGCGTGTCTTTTCCTTGCCAAAGAATAGATAGCGTGCCAACGCACGCTTTCTGGTCACACCAGTTCCAAGACCGCGCTATTGAACTGTTCAGGAACGGCGGACCGACCGCTTTGTTTTCAATGATATTCTCTGAATATTTATCCGGGCAACTGCTTGGATCCATGTTAAGCCGAGGCCGTTGTGTAGAATATCAACCGGCTGCCCAGTGCGGAGATTTCAGTTCAACTGGCGTACCTCCAACCGGGCGGTGCCGCAGATGCTCCGACATCCGCAGATGTTCTGCAGATGCAGGTGTTCCGCCACCGCCACACTGCTGACACGTTCGTGACGTTGCTTGGCGAAGCTTCAATCAAAACCTCACTTCATTGCTGTCAGACCGCCCTAGTCATGCTGTCCTACTACATTCTAATCAGTTTGGCTATTGGCTATAGGTTTGGCTATTGGATATTAGCTGGTCGATCCCTTGTCGCAGCGCGGACAGTCCTTATCGTGCGATAGCGGTGTCTAAACCGTCTGTGCAGTTAGACGTTAGATCCCCGCGCCTCGACAAGTTCACGACAAGCCGACAACGGCTGCAGTGACAGCCGGCAGAGCCGGAAGGTGAGGCGTGGTGGCGTGGGTTGATCCCCAGCTGGGTGAAGGGTAACAACACGAGCATGTATGGTGACTCGAACCTTTCCTTGATAGGCCTGATAGGCGAATACCGGCAAAAATTATACCAACTGAGATATAGCGCTGGTAATCATTAATTGGCATCCACCGGAAACGCATCGGAAGAGTAGCAATCATGTAAGAATTATGAACACATGTGATCCTCGGTTCCCGTGAAAACATCCGTAGTCCTCGGACTCCACATAGCCTTGACCCGGAATGTGTTTCATGTCCTCCACACACCGGTCAGCCGAATCGGCGACCTTCCTCCCAATTTGAATGACACCGGGCGTTGTCCACTCTCAGCTAGCCCCGACCCATCAGTATCGGAACTCCATCGCCATGTGACGTCATCACAAACTCTGGCCCGGAGTGCATTGTGCACGCGCATCCTTCAATGCGGAACACCAATCGTGGAATGCATGACTGTCAAATGTCAATTTGCTGACCACGGCCGTTTCTGTTCGGTGTCTCGCCGTCCGCCAGTTGCGCTTCGCCGGTCACTTTTGGTGAATTTCAGAGCACGTAAAGCATCCCTAAGTTCACTTCCGGTGTGCAGTGATCAAAGTGAGCACGCATTCACTGTAGCCTCAAGAGAAGAACACCTTTCTGATACCAATGTCAAATTGTTAAGCGCATCCCCGAGCAAAGTGGGTTCGTGGTGATGCCTGTGCAGAAGCTGACTCGGCTGTAACCAGCAAAGCGAAAACCGGCTACAGCAACTCAGCGCGAGGACAGCGCTTTTTAGTCTCAGTAAGGTACGGTTTTGCGTAACAGGTTATTCTATTGCATGTTTCCCATAAAAAGGTTATAAGTTACGGAACCTATATGGACTGTGCCAACTCTTCTGAGTCAAGAAGTGCCATCTCTTCCTCCTATAGCAGTGTGCAATAGTTATAACCTCAGCACCATAGATGGGGACCTCACAAAATTATTGGTGTTGCCAAACCGAATGCTGAGTTCATTCTTTCCATGCATTTCCATTTATAGGCCTAATTCTAAGCGTGCAAATTCTTGGTGTTGAATTGGCAACACCACAGGTACATAAAGTGTTCACACATAAAGTATTACATAAAGTCCCTGCTCACCACCTCCACTGCATCAAGCTCAGTTTTAAAATCATACACATTTGTGACCAAATTTGCTTCGGTTGAAAAAAGTTTGACAGCGGACCATCTGCTCTTTTGCAACTCATCACAGTTTCTTTTTGGCCCTAGCCTAGGCGCGTACCGCACCGTCGCCGAGATGTGTGAAATCACCTCTATCATCGTCCATATGGCTGCTACCGAGCATCGGGACGATGTATTGGGACACTTGGGATACGAGGAAATACAGCAGAAAGTCGTCGATGGTGCGGGACCCTTGAACGTCATCATTTCTGAAGTACATGCATCGCTTCCAAACAGCACTCCGACTGGGCCTAGATGGCAGCCTGGTGTCGCTCGTCCCACGATCACAATTGCCACGATTACACGATTACATTACAATTGCCCCGCGAGTGCAGTTGCGGAAAACTGGAGACAAAAAGCATTCGCAATTTCCGGCTGCGGATTGATAATCCCCGAGGTATAATCAAGCCGCACAGGGGAAGTCCGAAGACAAATCGCCTGCGTGCCTTGTTCATTCTCTGCCTTTCGGTTGCCCAGCGTCGGCTGGTGGTGGCCCTCCGCGTCGGCTTGCTTGCAGGCCCAGGCAGCCCAGAAACAACCGCCGCCCCGCGGGTACGACGACAGAGAGGGACACGCAGAGAGAGGGTCGCGTGCCATGTGCACGAAATGAGAGTGGAAATAGGGGGCGAGGGGGGGGGCATCGCCGCCGTCTCCTGTCCCGACGTCTGTCCGACTGGCTGTCGTGCACGTCCGTCCCCCCACTCCCGTCCCGTTAGTGCCTGGCTCCGTGTGCTCAGGGTCCACAATCGTGACTCCTCCAAACTCTTTGTCCTGCCCCTCGTCACGGCACCTCTGCGTGACTGCGTCACGGCACCGCCGTATGACTGTCTCTGGGGCTCTAACCATCATAGCGCGTGCCGCTATTTAGCGTTTTGCGTCACGCCCTGTGATGCAATCTCAGCGCGTAGACGCAGGCAGACACAGCACAGTGGTTTCTCTGCTGCAATTGGCCGGATGGTCGGACGTTTGAAGCACCTGCTGGACTCTTGTAGGTCTGGAGCAGCACAGCACACTGCACTTTAGCTAATGATCTCATCACATTTGCGATGTGATGGGATTTCATCATTGCGATCTCATCATCTGCATCACACTTGCGTGGCAAATTGCCTGGCGTAGGACTCGCAGGTATGGATTTCATGGTTCGACGTTCGTGGCTCATGTGCGACGTATGGTTTTCATGACAGCCCAATTCAAGGCTAACCACCCCTCCCCCCCCCCCCCCCACCCAACCCAGCTCCCGCCTTCAGCACCCAAAATCTCACACAAATTATAACGTAAAAATTCCCTTAACGTAAATATCCACTTGCCTGTACCTTGATTGCAAACACCCGCTTTCTTAGACAGGTATGAAACGTACTCGCTTTAAAGGCGGCGCAAATGATCTTTATGGTCCGGCACGCCTAAGAAATCACCCTCCCCCGGAACAAATGCTGGAACATGTGACGACGTGCAAGCAAAGATCAATCCGTGACCTTCGGCTCGTAACTCTAATATTCAACTTTATGCACGGAGAGAAGCTTAAAGCTGCATACGTCAATCTCTCGCTGTGCGGTGTGACGACGGCGTCTGAGCTTGTCCAGCCTCCCTCTGTCTGAATCCACTCAATCTGGCCTCCGGCCCCCCCAACCTGGTTCTCTCCAACCCCCCCCACCCCCGGTCGGAAAACCAGCCCCCACATTCTGTCTGAACCGGCATAGGGTGACGACGGCGTCTGAGCTTGTCCAGCCTCCCTCTGTCTGAGTCCACTCAATCTGGCCATCCGAGCTCACGCAATCTGGTTCTGTCCGAACCCACTCACACTCGGTCGTGAAAACCAGCCCCCACATTCTGTCTGAACCCGCGATCAACACCGTTCGAACCCAATCAATACTCTGCCCGAAACCTGAACCGCTCCGAGCGAACCCGGAAAGTGCCCCGTCGCCAAAAGACACACTTAGCACCCCACCCGAGCCGACTTAGTGCCCTGTCACCGTAACACGCTCAACACGCGGCCATCTCGGCGGCCAATCCCGCCGTCTCGGCAGCGGGCGGCGGGATGGCGGGATGGCGGGATGGCGGGATGGCGGGATGGCGGGATGGCGGGACGGCGGGGCCTTGTTTCGGCTTGGCAGCGCGCTGGGGCGGCGGTGACGGCGGCGGGGGGGCGCTGCGGCGACGTCCGCCGTGATCAAGGCTCGCGCACGACGGCCGGCCCACACCGTGTGGGGGGTAATCACAGACCGGCGGCAGCTCCGGTCGGCCCGTGCCAGCCGCCGCGTCGGCGAAGAGCGCTTGTCGGGCGCGGCGCGTCGGGCGGCCGCCCGACGAATTAATGCTCTGAGGCCAATTTCACTAACATCACAAGCTGTTTATTCACACCGAATTTGGTGTGAATACCCCTTTAGGTAATCTTATTTAACTATGTTTAATTTAATAAGATTTATTCAATTAATTATATTTCATCGTATTTCATATCTAAGTCACCAACAGCTGACTGGCAGTCAGCTGACGGTGACTTGCTGATGTAATTGTGGTTGTTGACCTTGTTGATATAAGGAAAATGTGAGGGGTAATACTTGAAGATTACCTAAAGGTGTATTCACATCAAATTTGGTGTGAATACACAGCTTATGATGTTGATGAAATTGGCCTCTGAATGTTCGCTGGCCACCGTACGTGAGCAGGCCAATCGCTTTGTGCGAAGGCCGCCGACACCACGCCATGCAGGAATTCCAATTCAACGGCAGAATGTCGGCCAATAATTTGACGTGTTGCCAGTGCTTCGACACGGTTGCCCGGTCGGCGATTCTCCGGCCTTAGCCAGCCTGTCACCACCAAACCCTCCCAGCCGTATTAGGAGCTGCGCACGAGAGGGTCTAGTGACTCGTGCTTTCGTCTTGCTGGCACGAAAAAATACAGCAGGGAAAAATCTAGCAATGTTCGTTCAAATAAACTATCAAGGCGTCTCAGTGGAAATCGCTCACGTATGGTATGTGTGATACGATATGATCATGATTTATGGTCTATTTCAATTTACGATGGACGTAAGAGGTGAATTTTAATGTGATGGAATTCGCGGTGGTTGAAACGGAAACTGGCATGAAGACGACATTCATCATCGAGTGCGAGACGGCAGCGGCCACATATTCCTGCTCCAGCCCAGTCCGAGCCGAACCGGCGCAGAAAACGCCGCTCCTGACTGCCCCGCCAAGGCATATTCTCAAATGCCGCTCCTCTCGGTCTTGCGTCATGACGCGCCGGACCGACCCGCGGCCGCCAATCAGCTGCCGACCGGCGGCCACGTCACCGGCGGCGCGGCGCTCCTCCCGCCACGCGGCCGATTTCCCGCCACGCGCCGCGGGGCGTGCCGGTCGCCGCGCGGGGCCACCCCCGCCGCGCCGCGACGAACGCGGCCGCGTGCGGCGACAACTGCCGCGCACACGGCGGGCGCCACCGCTAATCTATGCACGGGCGCGCGCCGGCACCGCCAGCGCCTCTGGAGCGGCCGCTGCGCTGGCGTCTGGCGGCCGCCTCTCGGCCGCGGCTGATGTGTGTCCTTGGCCCGCCGGTGGCCGTGGCCGACACGAGCGGCGTTGGCGCGCGATTGTCGGCGATTTTGGCGCCACCGTGGTGATGCCGGCGCAACCAACGTCCGTTCGCCGACGCGGGCTGCGGCATTCGCGCCGGCGATGTTGAGGATTACGAAGGTCGCACGTGAAGGTGGCGATGGCACCCGCTGCCCCACGACTGAACCACAACACGACTGAACCACAACACGACTGAACCACAGCACGACTGAACCACAGCACGACTGAACCACAACACGACTGAACCACAACACGACTGAACACGACTGAATCACAGCGCGACTGTACCACAACACGACTGAACCACAACACGACTGAAACGCAGCATGATTGAACCACAGCACGACTGAACCACAACACGACTGAACAGCAACACGATAAAACCTCAGCACGACTGAACCACAACACGACTGAACCTCAGCACGAGATCACACAGGGGTTGGTGAGATGGTTATTTGTTTTACGACACGTCGACCGTTGAAAGACCACAATAACAAGCGTCGAACCAAACACACTGAACCACAGCACGATTGGTCGCGACACGGCTGAAAAAAGATTGAGCCACAAGATGAAGATATCAAGACACAACACGAGAACCACAACACTGAACGACAGATTGAACCACAGCACGCTTAACCACAACAGACACAGCAACACGATAAAACCCCAGCACACACCGATCAACAGGGGGAGGCCAATCTTGCCCCTGATAAGCGAGCGCACTGATCTGTCGCTTTGGCATATTCGTCAGCACTGGAAAATGTGCCGGCCAAAATGCCGTGTCGTTCACTTGCTTTGTCAATTATTGAAGATTCGAACAATGTCGCAACTTTCTCAATTCTTGTAAATTTTAGGAACACTAAGCGATATGATAAACGATATGATCTAGATATACCTAATTGCTCTGTGTCTGTGCCGCATTGTTTTATAACTATGTGAAGGAATGCAATATAATACGCATCGTCGCTATATAACTAAATGAGCTTGAAGGGGGGCACGCATTTAACTACCATCAGCCACAAACAACCTTGACAAAAAGCAAGAACCCCGGTAGGTTTTAACCCAAGATATTATTACTTTAAACGTACGTCAAAGTTTGCCTTCAAGCTTCGTTTGCCACAGCTGTTTTCCTCTGATATGACAGCAATTGGTAGAATCATGCATCTTTCAATTTCGCCGCGTCCAAGACATACACAGTTACACATACACGACATACATGCTATGCCGTATAGTTTTGTGCACTATATTTTTCACGACAAAACAAGGGGCGCCCTGTATCTTTAAGCAAGCTCAGCTAGGCATAGTCAGGGATATTTTCATTGAAGCGTTTGAGGGAGGCAGGACAATGTCACCCAACAATGACCAGCAGTAGCAGTAATACAGTACGCACGCACTTGAAATTGGTAATTCCTTCCCTCTCTCTTTGAAAAATATAACTGGATATAACTTCCGTAATTACCTCGCATGAATGGCACAAACTGCTTATGACTAAATGGAGTATAGTCAATGGGGGCTTAGTCTACGTCTTAGTCATTTGTATCTCCAGTCAAGGCATTCAGATTGCCAAACGATTTAACTTATTGCCGTCTGCTTTAAAAACAACCCCAAATGAAAAATAAGTGCTAAAAATATGCAAAGAATGTATTGATGGAAAAATGTTTTGCAATGCTAGTGTTATGTCTATGCTTGCCTTTGCATATGTAATTAATTAGAATGCTGGTTAACCTGGTATATTGCACAAAACAGGTATGGGTTGAACATTTTTCGAGGCTGGCGTAGCCTATGCCATGCAAATGTGACTGGAATTTGGAGCCTTCAGCAATTGATTTGTGAAAATAGCACAGAATGACATTTTCCACACCATCTTTGAATGTGATACTCCAGTCTCCAATTATCCAGCCTGCAGAGTATGACACATTCGATACAATCTTGTCTGTGGGAGACAGGCTGTCACTGGTGTGCCTGGTGTCACTGGTGTGCCTGGTGACAGGCTGTCACTGGTGTGCATGGTGCAGCGGTTCGAAGTGCTGGAGTTTGGTAGCAAATAATGCTGGTGACGCACATGTGGAAAACAGCTGCCTGGAAGAACAATTCGCAATGGCCATGGAAAATGATTGGGTAAAGTCCAGGGGTGCATAGAGTACATTTTAAGCGTGTAATTGGGCGGGTGTCTGCTGGTGAATAATTCAAGGTGGTTGCACTTGAGCTTTCTGGAGGAGTGCCTTTTCCGCTAGAGGGGCTCTTTTTTGCTGAAGACGTCAATGGGGTGCACATGAGCTTCCTGAAGAGTGCTGGTGCACCCTTTAGGAAGCTCAGGTGCACCCCATTGACGTCTTCAGAAAAAAGAGCCCCTCTGGCGGAAAAGGCTCTCCTCCAGAAGGCTCAAGTGCACCCAACTTGAATGAGGTGCACATGCTCCGTGTGCCCCCATGCCCTGAATCTCCCCTGCAATCTACATGATGTGGGTTTTCCCACCTGGTACGTGTTGGTGTGTATTTTCGCCTTGCTGGTGCACCTCATTGAACCTGGTGCCACATGTTGCAGACTGGCCACTCATGACTTTTATACTTACATAATAACGCCATGGTTTTCACTGACAATCTCCCACGACAGTCATTTATATACTTTAAGCTAAGTGCCTAGGTTGACTAAGTTCATATATAAGTATATATTACAGAAGGGAAGGACCAGCTCATGTTATATCCACATGAAAGGCATAATGCAAGTCATTTACAACGTAATCTGAAAAAACCTTATTCGATGTAGTGACGCACTGCGCCGTCTGGACTCGCCAAGAACAAGGGAGGGTCGGAAAAAGGCACACCACGTCTAGTAGGCGACATGTGATGATTTGAACAATGCAACTTGCTAATTGTGGTGCGTGTTCGTTATATTAAACTTTGCGTGTTATGCTCACTCACATAATCATGCATGATCATGTTTCGTGCTGATGGCCGACATTCACGGTCTCCTGTCAACAGCTACATCAGCCTTGCCAATCCGCATGTGGCCATCGGCGACGAAAAACTCCACCCATTGACATTATGAAGGAAAAACTTCATGCCACTGCGACGTCGCGCTGCCAATCCGTCTTGGTGGGGGCCGTGCTAACCACCGTGCGTGGGTAGAGTGGCGCATAACACGTGACCAAGTCAGCTCTAGTCTCAGGCGCTCCTAAAATGGCCAGACATGACCGACTTGGTGTGGCGCCGGTGCGCGACATAACGTGGTGGGCCGTGCACTGCATGGCATCGGCACAGCGCAGCGCAGGTCACTCCATACCGCTGGAGTGGCAGACTGAGTTTCCTCGAAAATAAACATGTCGGCCTTCGCTTCTCAGGAGCAGAGAACTCAGAATGAAAACCTTCCAAAGAATTTCCAAGAAGAAGAATATTTGTGTGGCAAAAGCACTTTCTGAGACACCAATTCCACTATCTTCACACTATTCATCCTTCGTTTTAATTATAGCTGTGAACTACTCCGTACATGAAAGGTGCGGCGTAGATAAGATATAAATAAATACAAAAACATACACCCACAAAATATAAAGATGTAGAGAAGAAGATATATAAAGATATATAAAGGATACAGCCCAGTGGTTCAGCGGGATAAATAGCAAGTATTGCTTGTTATAGTAAAATCCCAGCAGAAATGTTTAACACCACTCGATTCTCACTAAGGTTCAATGAACTCCGAGCCGGAAGTTGAGCTCAGAATGTCCTCTCGTTCCCTTGTCGCGTATTCCAGCCGCACAGATGTATTCTAAATGGTTCAACCACAGACCCACCAGACTGATCAGGCACAGGTGGTGGTGGTACATGCCTGCACAGGTGGTACACAGGTGGTTCAACCTCTGCAAAGTTGAGCTCAGAATGTCCTCTCGTTCCCTTGTCGCGTATTCCAGCCGCACAGATGTATTCTAAATGCTGGCAGCCGGGAAGCATTATTCATGCCGCACGACCCCGTGCCAAGTCGTTCAGTTCGTGAAAGGTTGCTGGAAGACCAACCCTGGAGCAGTACCTGGAAGCTGGAGGCCACCCTCGACCTCAACACGGCCACCTTCGACCTCAGCACGGCCACCTTCGACCTTAGCACGGCCACCTTCGACCTTAACACGGTCACCTTTGACCTCAGCACGGCTACCCTCGACCTTAGCACGGCTACCCTCGACCTTAGCGCGGCCACATTCGACCTTAGCACGTTCACCTTCGACCTTAGCACGGTCACCTTCGACATTAGCACGGCCGATCATGTACACTGCAGAGGCGGACACCTCGGGCAGTCACTCATCGAAGACACACTGTGTCGGCCCCAGAACACCGCTGCCCCTCTGGGCAGCGAAGCATCAAGTGAGAGTTATGCATGGCTGCCGTTCCGGTCACCTCAGATGCCCAGATAACCATTGCGCCCCCCCCACAAAAAAAACGGCAGCCTCACAGCCATTTATGTAGTTCTGGTAACTGGCGCGACAACGGTAACCACCGCAGCCTCCACAACAACCGAAGCCCGGTAACCACCGTAGCCTCAACAACCGAAGCCCGGTAACCACTGAGGCTATGCTAACCACCGCAACACTTGTGTCGGCTGTTCTGGGTTTTCGGCCAACCGACCAAAGTGGTCGCTCAGCACCGTAACTCGGACAGCCAGTGTTTCCCCAATCACCGCAACTGCACGTCCGACAACCACTGCAGCCGTGATGAACACTGCAGCTCCAATAACCCCTGAACCGTGAGAGCCTTGATGCCACTGCAGCTCCAATAACCCGTGAACCGTGAGAGCCTTGACGCCACTGTTCTGCCTTCACATCTTGCTCACGTTCAAGAAAGGCTTCTATGCCGCGCAGTTAATCCTCTTTCTTGTTTCCACAATCAATCCAAACTTGCAGGCCTACTTGACTGTGCTTCTGTACGGAAAACGCTACATTCCCCTTGGAATCTGATCACTTTGCCATTACAAGCCCCGTGTGGCAAATGGCCTCCGTTGAACATAGCTTGGCGCAATGCCAAAATTTTCATGTAAAGCTTCACCCCGCCTTACGTCCTTCTGTTCTGCAATGAGCTAGGCTTAGATGCAACTGAAGCTGCAATATAAAAACAGCACTATAACACAATCACTTCCGATAAAAATAGCATGACAATATTGTCTTCACTAGCATATTATAAAATTGTATACGCGCATACAAATGAGCTTTTCATAGTCCAATACACGTCCCTAGAAACCTTCACCTCTTTCCGTCGCAGCAAAACTTACAGCAAGGCACCGCGGTCCGTCCAGCGTTCTTTCTCCAATCAGAATCTCTAATTTTGGCACTGTCCAACATTTGAAATAGCACCGGCTTCTCATGAAAAACTCCAGTTAGCATGGACCGGTGGTGGTTAGTCGTTAATCGTTTTCCTCGTGAAGCATGTCTCCATCTTAAAATACGGCATACAGCACACATCAAGTCTGTCTACGTCTTCATCTTCCTGGTCTTTCATTCACCTAATTAAGGGAACTAAATTTCTCCTCGGGAGAAATCCTCCACGGTCAGAATCCCCTCACAGATAATCGATTCCTTAGTTACTCAGTCATTAGAAATAGTTGGTACAATGAAAATGTCCGTAGTTATAAGCTTGCGCCACTGGATCACCGAGAAACAGGGACACTGAGCACAAGGAGCAGAGTTGTTCCTCTTGTCGTTGTGCCGGACTCTGTCGTGCTCTTCCACTCCCCCCCCACTACGATAGTGGCTGATCGTGACCTAGTCCTGACGTGGCCAATAGACAGACACCCACCGTCGTCGCCGTTGAGTTTTGTCAGCCTGCAACCAATGTGATGATATCGGCTGCTTCTGGCGTTTGTGATTTGTGCTCTGTGTTGGTGTTTGAGGATGTGTTATCTGTGTGTGTGTACGATGTGTGTTTGGAGATAGTTAATGACTTGAAGAGATGGGCAGAGCTTGCAGCGAAGAGGTTACTTGAAAGCATGAAGAGCACTTTTTAATCGGCAGAACTTGAAGAATCGATAGTTGTAGCTTGTTTGAAGAGACGGAGCGAGACAAGACAGCGACCAATGACGTAGTAAAGTTGAAGCTGCGGTTCGGTCGGTGTCAGAGTGGGACATAGAGTGTAGAGAGGGGTGCGGTCATGGAGTGGGACATGGAGTGTAGAGAGGGGTGCGATCATGGAGTGGGACATGGAGTGTAGAGAGGGGTGCGGACATGGAGTGGGGCATGGAGTGGGACATGGAGTGGGACATGGAGTGGGACATGGAGTGGGACATGGAGTGGAACATAGAGTGGGACATAGAGTGTATAGAGGGGTGCGGACATGGAGTGGGACATGGAGTGGGACATGGAGTGGGACATGGAGTGGGACATGGAGTGGGACATGGAGTGGGACATGGAGTGGGACATGGAGTGGGACATGGAGTGTAGAGAGGGGTGCGATCAGACCAACGCAACTTCTCTTTGACTTTGAAAGAACACAGTACATATTAGATGCACAGTCGTTGAGCTTTTTGGTTATCTCATGATTTTTTGTATCTCTCTTTTTATTTGAACGGTTCTGTATCATTTCCTTTTCGTTGTCTTCCTTTGGAGTGCGCCTTTTTCTTTTTTGTTCCATTTTCTCTTTTTATACCGTTTCATGAATGAAACGAGGGAAAGCGAGAGCGAGACAGCAAGAGAGAGAGAGAGAGACAGCGAGAGAGACAGAGAGAGAGAGAGAGAGAGAGAGAGAGAGAGAGAGAGAGAGAGAGAGAGAGAGAGAGAGAGAGAGAGAGAGAGAGAGAGAGAGAGAGAGAGAGAGAGAGAGAGAGAGAGAGAGAGAGAGAGAGAGAGAGAGAGAGAGAGAGAGAGAGAGAGAGAGAGAGAGAGAGAGAGAGAGAGAGAGAGAGAGAGAGAGAGAGAGAGAGAGAGAGAGAGAGAGAGAGAGAGAGAGAGAGAGAGAGAGAGATCTTCCGTCGTGCCAGCCGCATCGGCCAGCCACTTGTGACAGTGAGTCTTCTGCTGTTTCCCAAGTATGCTGGCGATGTCCATACGTGTCCACATGTTGCATATGCCATAGCCACATATTTCATGTCCATATGTGTTAATATGTCCGTGATGCTTAAATACGTTCATATAGCACATATATCATGTCATGTCCAAAAATGTGTGATCCATATGTTTGACGTCCATATACGTCATACCACCCAACATAGCATGTCCCATCTATATCATGCCCATATATCTCAATATGCCATTCTCAATATGCTCAATATGCCTTGAGATATTGCCACTCAATATCTCAAGAGAGTACCATGATGCCCAAATGTGTCCAAACGCCACATACGTCACGCTCATGTGGCATGCACACGCACGTCAGGTGCATGCATGTCAATGTGTCTGTGGTGCCCAAATGTGCCCATATGTTCGGCAGATATGCCCGCGTCACACGTCGCAGCCGATTGAATTGGACTGGAGGTCAGTCGATTGACGGCAAACTGCACGGCGACTGCACGCCTCGCTCTTCAAACTTGTCGGTGATGGTTGCGCGAGTGCGTTCTATTTGTCGACTGGCTAGATTGAGTTTGCCTTGAGAGTGGGCGCTTCCTGGCCAGCGTGACCGCGCGGTTGGCGACTGTGGCACTGCCAAGAAGAGCGACGTGGGCGCTTCCTGGACAGCGTGACCGCGCGGTTGACGACTGTGGCACTGCCAAGAGGGGCGACGTGGACGGCGACACCGCAGCCAGGCTGGCTGCATTGACAAACGAAGCTTCACGTAGCATCGGCACGCGACAAAGCGCCAAGCACTTCACCACGAACGAATGCTGGTCAATGTCAATATCGGTGTCAAATAATGCAGGCGAAAGCAATAGCTGTCAGGTTGTTCGGGTCATTGCTGTTCTGCAACTTGCATAGTCGCAACGTTGCACATTACAGTATGTGAATTACTGGCTGTTAACTGCGTTGCGTCTCGTTTGGACACCAGTAATATTTGCAAGTACCCCGGCAATCAATAGTGGAACCAAGCCATGAGAACGCCTACTGACTTGAAGCCCTCACCAAAATGTCATGTTTTAAATCATCATAGGCGTAAGTACGGTGGGGATGAGCTCAGCCGTTCACACGATGATACAGTTGTTATTAGCCCTGTGCTGTGTATCTTTCTGTCTAGTTTTGCAGGCATTCTCACGGCCCTGGCAGCTCCCTAATATCTCGCGATGTTCTACTGACAACTTGACGAGCCCAGCTCCTGCATCTAGCCTGAGACATATCCAGGAACATTTATTTGTGAAAATTATTTGGGGAAGGCTGCAATAAATTGAGGCAATGGACGGGTCAAAATCGACTGGAGGCGGCAAACTCCATAGGCCCCATGTTAAAAATTGAAATGATTGGGGGTAAAGCCAACATTGAAGGTGCATTGGCCCCCTCAAAAGTATACAAAGCAACACCCATGAGTGTGACCAAGGGTACGCGGACGAGTACATTGTGTGAACCCTCCTCCGCATGGCACCTGTCCATTGTCCAGTATCTATCATGGATCGCGTGTGGAGTGAGCGTGCGGAACACTCGCCGTCTGATGTCCCATTGTGGAACCGCTACAAACCAGCAAACATAGCATTCTTTTGTGAGATGATGTCTCGAGGTGCCCGGGCTGTACAACCAGTGGACTTCAAAGTCAAACCAGTGGACCAGAACAACCAGTGGACTTCAAAGTCGGGTCAACCGTGAAAATATGCCATTGGTAGGCTGGCCCGAATGTGCGGCACAGCATGTCCATCGGCAATGTCCAGCGGCACAGCATACCTGCCATCAGTCAAGCCGCAAACAATACGACAAATGGAGCAGCCGTCCACATGCTGGTATCTATGGTGATGCCGTAGATACTGACGTCCGAGGGCACCGCCGCACGCTCCAGTTCGGCTACAGCATAGAGGACCAGTTGCAGAGCGTCGCACCGATAATGTTGAGAGTACCTTACAGGAGAATTGCAGTGACAGATAGGAGCAAGTCGAAGCAAGTGCGGGAGCGTTCGCTGATTGAGTAGGTGCTCGCCCTGCCATACCGTGTGTCATCCCTCGCCTTCCGGGGTGTGGGATGCCCCCAGTCAGCGTCTTAGCCGGCTGGGGGATGGTACCCCATCTCTCGAATGGAACAATGGGCACCGAGCCGAATGAGTTCGCGCGCCGAACTTTCGAATATCTCATAATGCATCTCTTGTGCATAAGCTAATGCAACACAAAACTTCGGGCCATGACAGGTGACATATATATCACGCCATTCTTGAGGACATGTCAGGAAAATTTGTGCTGAAACGGCGATTATGGTGTACACAAGTCAGCATTAGTTAACTAAAGTTCTTCTTTCTGTACAAATGGATGCTTAATTAATCAAATATAGCTAGGAGGTTAGTCATTAACCTCTCTCACTAGGCATAAGGTCTTGTGACCTTTTCAAGGTCACACATGGTAACTTCTTCTTGCAACTGCATGCTCCACACACAGTCTTCTGCAAGCAACCTCAAATAAATATTGCTTGCATATTCACAAGAGCCCATCAGAGAGCCTTGTTCATGTAAGCTCACTAACCCTCGTCGGCTTTGGGCACCTTGTCACGTTCAAATAGCACGGGAGGAGCCGGCACTAATTCCTGACAATTCCAAGCAGAACAGACTAGATCAGCAAAACCAAAACTGGCGTGCAACTCGTTATTAGATCTCGTGACTGATATTGATCATGATCGTGTAGGTTCACGAATTGACCTCAAGTGCCAGGTCAAAGATCAAATCTTGTCAGCGGTCGAGAACGCTTGCGAGTTTTTCCCGCGCATTTCAGCACAAACACTGTCCATGTACTTGCGCACACGAATTATTTATCGAAGTATTTCTCCAGATCTTGCCAATCCCATGACGTTTGACGCATAACATTATGACCCATAGGGAAGGTTTCATATTACTCCCTATACCATATGCCTTGGTGGCATGTTCAATATTTTGCTGAACATTTCCATCTTGTAATCCTCTAGAGTAAAAATGGCCGCTAAATTCTAGCTTCACACCCAGGATCACCATAGAACAAATCAGACGAACGGTGGAAAGTCCAGCCATCTTGAATGTTGTGGGAAGAGGTGATTTTCTGGATGGCACCTCTGATTTTCTCAATTCTTGAGAAAATTGCATGCAATGAGAAATTGCAATTATTTTCTCACTCATCCATCCTGAGATTTGTATGTCAGACGCGGACATTTGGTGCCAAGATAACTGGTGCGATTAAATGAAATACTCATAAACGACGGGTCAATCGAGGTCAATCGAGGTCAACTGATGAAGCCGCGTACATCCGCTGATTTACCTGGAACGGCAGGAATAAATAATCTCAGCCTGTGTTATTCAGCCGGTGGGAACGACATGCCGTCAAACTGAAACTGAACCGTCAGACTCGAACTGCCTCGAACCACCTCCAACGACTTAACTTAATCTGTTCCCGCCATGCCCGCCTGAATCTATTCACCGGTTGTCACCCTCATATCGTCACTTTCCTGTCCGTCCTGTCAATTTCCGGTACTGTACCAAGCATTCGTCATTTTTGTCTCTCACGTTCAGTCTCTGCTCAGTTTGCACCCATTCCAGCCAGTCTCCGCTGCATCTGCACTCATTCCGACCAGTCTCTGCTCCGTCTGTACCCATTACGACCAGTCTCTGCTCTGTCTGTACCCATTCCGGCCAGTATCTGCTCTGTCTGTACCCATTCCGACCAGTCTCTGCTCCGTCTGTACCCATTACGACCAGTCTCTGCTCTGTCTGTACCCATTCCGGCCAGTATCTGCTCTGTCTGTACCCATTCCGGCCAGTCTCTGCTCCGTCTATGCCCATTCCAGCCAGTCTCTGCTCCGTCTACACCCATTTGGGCCAGTTCCTGCTCCGTCTGCACCCATTCCAGCCACTCTCCCTGTCGTCACGTCTCGTTCGCTTCTCATTCCTTGCCGTCTCTTTTCGGCTTCGTCCCACACACGTTCATTCCTTTCCCGCCCTGGTTCGTCCCTGTCGTCCCTACAGGGACGACAAGGAAGTGTCTCGTTTCCCTTCGTCCCTTCCCGGCATGCCCATCAATGCCTATTTTAATCATATTTAACCTTCCTTAGAGCGTTGCTTTTAATAAAGCTCTTTGTATGATACCTGTATCAAAATAGCAGGGGAGCTTTGAACGCTTTTTGGAGGGCACTTGCCCCCCCGCCATGTTGAATTTTCCCCCTTTCAATGATGTTCGCTTTTAACATAGGACCCTATGTGATATGCCCCCCACACCCAATTCATTTGGGCCCGCCAATTGCCTCCATGCACTGTGCCCGCCCAATAATTTTCAGAAACCCACACCTACGCGAATTATAATACTCGTATCATTGCAAGCAGAATGCTAGCTTTTGTTCTACAACTCCCACCATGTGATGAGCAGGTGTGCCCGGAACATTACCGGAACATTACCGGAACATTACCGGAACATTACCGGAACATTACCGGAACATTACCGGAACATTACCGGCAGCAAGTAGTGGAATAACTTATTCCTCTGCAGGTGAAAGAGAAACTTAACTGATGGAACCGTGTGAACGGCTTTCACTCGCTCAATGGTTGATGCTCAAAGTATTACACCCTCACCAATCCCCTCCTTAGCGGCACGCTGAGCTCCATATAACAGCTCGCATGCACGACCGGCGACAATTAGGCTGGCTGCCAGGTCGCAGGCAGGACAGTGCAGACACCGCTCGTCCAGCCGTGCGATGGCCTCGCTAGTGCTACAGGCGCGGCCGGCGCCACCGCCGCCGGGCTACAGGCGCGGCCGGCGCCACCTGCACCCGCTAGTGCTACAGGCGCGGCCGGCGCCACCGCCGCCGGGCCGCCTGCGACGGCCGAGCCGCTCGTAAACGGTGCACCGACGTCGCCGCGCACTTCAAACGGCCCGCGGCCCGCCGTGGCGAAGAGGTCAGCGGTGCTCAGCGATGAAAAACAGCCCGCGCGCGGTACTAACTGAAACGTTTACACGACAGCGGCCGCGCCACGTGTGCACGTGGTCGAGATATGACGCCCCGATACGGGCCGGAGCACCTGATGACCTGATGGCGACGGCGGCCGACGGCCGTTACAGCACCGCCGGGTGTGGCGTCGTGGCGGGGCGATGTTGTGCCGCCGGCGCCGCGCCACTCGCTGCAACTGCGGGGCCGCACAGCAGGCTGGCGGCCTGCACAGCCGGCTATCTGGCGCCGTGGCCGTGCCACAGCAGGCTGGTGGCCTGAGCAGCCGGCTATCTGGCGCCGTGGCCGTGCCACAGCAGGCTGGCGGCCTGCACAGCCGGCTATCTGGCGCCGTGGCCGTGCCGGCCAGCCATAGGCTGGTGGCCTGAACAGCCGGCTATCTGGCGCCGTGGCCGTGCCACAGCAGGCTGGTGGCCTGCACAGCCGGCTATCTGGCGCCGCGGCCGTGCGGATGTCCCAGAGTCCTGAGCAAGACCAGAGTGGGCACCACACCGAAGTTCACATTACGCCAAACAGCCCAGACCAGATCAGACCAAGCCGGAAAACCCACGGCAGACGTTCTGGGCGGGTCGCCTGTTCCGCCGCTGTCAGACGTCAGCCGTTCTCTCAATCTTCCGGACAATCCCCTTCGGACGAGTGACCTCATTTCGCCTCGTCTCCACGAAGTCATTTCTTCTGCCTTCAGCGTTCGTTTATCTCGCCCTGCTTCCCAGCGGATATTTTGTCACAAATTACTTCACTCCATTCCGTTCCCAAAGTGGCAGGCTCACTCCAGAATGGTACGGCTATGCTTGCCACGAAGTCGCATATGTCAAACATATTCCACTCTGTTTGTGAAGACGCTTAAACAGGTGCATACACAGAGGTGCAAAAAGTACCCTCTTACCCTCCATGGAGGGTAGCAGATGGACCTGATAACGCAACTCTTTGGTAGCACAATCTTGTCGAACATATTAGCAGTCTCCACTGTGCTAAAATGGATGTTTCATGTAAATGAAGATGCTAACCGAAATTGCATGTATTAACTTGGAAACATTGTAGCAGGGGTGGATCCAGAAATTTTCAGTTGGTGGAGGCACTTGTCTGGAGTAGAACCATTTCATCGGAGAACCAACACCGCGAAAGTCCCCGGAACGACGCATTCGGCAGAAAATCGTTTAACGGGGAGGGGTGCACTCCAGCATGCTGAAGTGGCGCCTTTTCGTCTTAGGGGCCGCCTTTTCCTCCGAGAGGTGAGCCTTTGGCTGATAAATCCCTGGAGCGGAAGATGGGCGGGTGCACTCAAGCCTTCCTGGAGGGGAGCCACCTTTCCATGCGGAGAGGATACATGCCACTATTGCTCCCCCACCCCCTGTGTCCGCCTCTGATTAGAAGACATTTGGGGATAGCACTTCGTGCTGTGGTAGCAACAGTCCAAATCCTATAATATTTTTACCGTAGGTCATTCTAAAATCTGATTGGTCGAATACCAGGGGAACGTAAGCTGATTGGTGCGATGGTTGAGATAAGATACCCCATTGAAGAAAGTGATGGTCTGTTCACCCTCTCGAGTCGTTTGGCCTGAGACAATGTATATCAGGTATCTATCGATAAAGCATGTAGAAGCATTTTGTGGAAGATGATTTTGTAAAATAAATATCGCGATTTTTATTTTACAGCTCATGTGTCGGAATTTTCAACGAAATTTCGCTACATTTATATTAATTGTGTTTCTGATGACTCTATGTACATGGGATGCATTTCCGCGCTAGCAGGCAGCGTGGTGTACAGAACTTTATAAATTCATGTTCGATGATGGGGTTGTGAAACGAGCAATTCTGACCTAAATATGCAAACGTAAGTATGGTTTAATGGTGTGAGGTATAAATACAAAACAAAAGGAGTAACTTCGTTCACTACTTTCTCAAAATAAAATTATTCCAAACATTTAGCAATAATTAGGCGCCAATACAGTTATGACGCGGCTGCGCCAATCGTGAATTCCTCCTTGTCAGCCGCCAACGGATAGGATGAACAGCGATTGGAAACGTGCGTTCATTTCTAATTATGCGTCATGCACCTAATTGTGAGTAGCCATGGACTTTAGGGTTCATTGGAGTCCTGGTCATGATTAGGAAAACAGCTTGGTCGAGGATTTCCAACGTTAAAACATCATCCCGTCTTGAAAATCATAGCCTCATTATCTTGCGATTGTTAAGCCATGCATGTGTTTGACAGAGTTCAAGCTTATTGCTATGTCATAAAAATGTCAAAACCAACTGAAATATTCAAAATGCAGTCTCGAATATCACACACACAAAGTAAATTATGATCTCCACATTGATGTCCGATTCTCTAAAAACTTTCCTCCAAATTCCATGATTCGAAGATATAACTCAAACCATTGTTTTCTTGCGAACTTTAACTCATGTCAATCATGCAATTCTTCCAATAAATGTCCATCACATAATGCCATTATGGCTCATCTGTGTTGCATGGTTAATGTCCAAGATTCATTTTTGGAAGGATGGAAGTTTCCCAGATTCCAAAAATACGACTGCTCTTGGAACCTGAACCGCCTGAACATCAATCTAAAAAGAAATAGCAGGCAATTCAAAGGGTCATTGAGAAACACCTAGGAACAGGGCTGGGTAAATATGTACCTAAAGGTAATTTTTGGAATTCTTGGAATTTCATTTTCTAATGCAATGTTTATGAATGTGCATTGTGTGTAAATAAAATATACGACCTTCAATATACCAGGAGGTGCTGAGTTGACATCAAAAGTAACGATAAAAGTTGTACTTTATTGCTCAACGTTTCGGCCAGGGGCCATCGTCATCTCCTGACGATGACCCCTGGCCGAAACGTTGAGCAATAAAGTACAACTTTTATCGTTACTTTTGATGTCAACTCAGCACCTCCTGGTATATTGAAGGTCGTATATTTCATTTGCACACAATGTCTAAAACCCAGGAGCATCTAAGAGCCATTCTTCGTTATATTTATGAATGTGGTTAACATGAAGTGGCCACCCATTTCTTCTGCAATTGCATGCTTTTCAGTTGGCAGGCAAATTAACACCAGAAATAGGCTCGGAGTTGGGTAATTTGGCATGTAGAGAAATGTATTTAAAATGTGGCATAACCTAACCTAATCTAGCATATCATTAAATGTGAGAATAAGTTAAAAAATAACATTTTCAAGCAATTTCTCCTTTCAAATATTTCACTTAGAAACCCAACTTAACCTTTTTGCTTTTCCTGTTCCCTTGATATAATGGACATTAACATTTGTTGTTTAATGTATGTCTTTGAATCATGGGTGTAGAGGAAAATTTGTGAGCATGCCTACTCTGGGAGGATAGCGTCCTTCCTATTTGTAGTATGTGAAATACCTGTGACTTCCAAGTGAGTTGCGAACCTTATGCCAAATAGTAAATGAACAATGAATGTGGCACCATTCATTCTTCAAACTAGAAAATTGAGGATATTTTTATTTTTGGAGAAGACAATCCTCTACATGGAAAAGATCCAGGACCAGTTTGCTTTTGTTTCATCCCTGTACCCATGGTGTTGCAATGCAATTTTAGACGCTTTATTGTTATGTTATGGCTTTGGCAACCTCAGCTTGTTCTGGCATCTTTTACATTTTATCTACATTCACTTTTAGCAACTGAAGTGTATTGTGACACAAATTGGTATGTTTTGTAGGCACACTGATTTGACATTCTTGGTTGACATATTGCAGTTCTAGCAAACCCAGTGTGTCAATACAACTTTGGGGGACGAGTGGTCTAGGGGCAAGATGCTCGTCTCACAATCGAAAGATTGTGAGTTCGAGTCTCACCTGTCGCTACTCTTGGCCCGCGACCAATCGGCGTGAGAGATTGGCGACGCTATATGACTCAACGGTCGACGTGTCGTAAAACCCAATAACCAACCAATACAACTTTGAACCTTTGTTGTCATGCTGCACCTTTGCACCATTGCTAAGCTTGCTAATGCATTGCTTTTATGTGCTTCTATGTAATATTTCTTGTCGCCAACAAATCAAGGACTGAGGAAAATCAATGTTTGCATTCCCAAGAGTAATTAGGTAGTGATCTGCATCTTCAGTGGCGGTACTGCGCACTGGAATGTAAGCATAAAGAGGTAAATGCACTAGGTAGGGCCGCATGTGATGGGTAGCAAAACTGGCCTTTGGAATCAAGAGAGGGTATCCGATTGGCACATTTTTGCACCTCTGTGCATACACACCTGTAATCTTCTATCTGATTTTCACGAGGTTGCCATAGGTTTTCGCCAACTCTGTTGTAGAGCAGAAGTCCGGCATTGACTCTTCAAAAATATATCGCCATTTGTGCACTGGACAGTCTCGGAACGTCCCTGCCGTGTGCAGCAACTGTCCAATTCTGCGAGTCAAGTCCGGCAGCCTGCGGACGCCTGCAGACGCTTGTAGGCGCCTGCGGAGGCCTGCGGAGGCCCGCGGAGGCCCGCGGAGACCTGCGGAGGCCCGTGCACGCCGCGTGCGTGCAGCGTGCGGACGCCGCCGGTCGGACTGTAAACGCGCCGCGTCAACGAAACGCGTTAGTCGACCGTGCTGCCATCTGTGGGTTTTCGCGCCAACCACCGCGGCATGCCGCAGCTTTGAGGTTTTGCTGTTGCGACGGAATCGGTGTTGGGACGTTGTAGGAAAGGAGAGCAACAGTGAGCGGGAGGCACCAGATGGTGAGGCGACGTACTGAGCACCCCGCCTTGAACAGGGTAAAAGACGCATGCCGGGACGTTCTACGATTTTTTTCTGGACGAAAAAAATCCTTGGATTTCAGCCACTTCTTTTTCAATGTCATTTTCAGCCACTTCAATTAAATGTTCAATGTATTTCAATTTTTTAGATTTGCCATTGTTAAAAATTATATTTTGGGGACTAAAAGTTCCGCCAAAATTAGCAAGTTTCACTACTTATCGCTGCCTATGAACACCTAGCTTTTCGTCGTATGTGCTGGACCCGATTTCACCATGATCGTAGAGCGATGCTGTAAGTATGTTAAACGTTGCCTTCTTGTAGCGGGAAATACATAAAATATTGGACGATTGATTTATGGTAGCAAATATGGACATACAATTACCTTACCCATGCTTTCCTGTTTTACGGGGACGCATTTCGACGCAATGACAACCAGGGCGGATAAAGGGTGTGGCACTGAGTGCGTGTACCGCCACGTGGAAGGTGGCGTCCTCAGGACGGGAAAAGGCGTCCCTCTGAAAAGGTTCAATTGTACCCGCTCTAATTTTTAAGCCGGAATCACCCCTATTAAATAAAAAGGCACCCCCTTGGAACGAAAGGCCGAGTGCAACCTGCCCCCTCGAATTTTGCAGCCAGAGGCACCCCTCCAGGTGCTTTCGCAGTGGCGCCACTCCAAAGGAATGGCGCCCTTCCAGACAAGTGCCCCCATGACAATTCCTGGATATACCCCTGATTACAACATTGCTCTCTCGAGGTTATGAACTCCAGCTAGTTATACAATTGTGCGCATTCGCGTGTGGTTTCTCTTGCAAATTTGACAACTTCCATTGAACCATTAAGAGGAAAGCGGACAATTTGAGAAGAAAAAAAATTATATATTTGATATGTCCGGAACAGCAATGTGGCAGTGTAAATTACAAACCAGCGATGAGAGCACCGTCCGAGCAGGTTATGACGGATTTCTTAGGCAGCCCCTAGTCATATAGCATACGAGTGCTTGCTGTCACAACGGCTGCAAACAAAAATAGATTTGACCCTCCTATTCCTATTACACTCAATCATTATAAACACGCCGGACCTTCGACACCTTTGATATTATTTCGATATCTCAACATTCTAATACCGTACCGCAAGCCACGTCGAATGACACCCACATAATGCAAATTGAAGCCATAGCCACGAAACGCGAGGACTCTGAAAATTAAACTAACCTTTGACCTTGAGGCTTGATCTGACATGTCCGGGGTTGATATGTTACTCGAGGGTTGCCCACGAGCTATCTCTTCATACCAAGCATTGGTAGCTGTGGGAGAAAACGAAGAAACGCTGGGCGACCGAAGAAATCAGTTCGACTTTGACTTTGAAAATTAATGTGATTTCTGAACAGTACCGCACAGCACGTCGAATGGCTCCACTTGATGACAATTGAAGACATGGCGACGAAACGCGAGGACATCGAAGAACTCAATCAAACCTTGACATGTCTCAATGTTGACCTTGACATATCCCGGTTTGAAATGTTGCTCGAGTGTTCACCACTGGTTATTGCTTGACACCAGATTTGGATAAGTTTGAGAGAAAGCGAAAAAATAGGCGACCGAAGGATCAGCTTGGCTTTTGTCCTTGAAAAATAATTCGATTGCTTAGCTTTCTGATACTGCACGTCGAATGACGCCCATTTGATGGAAATTGAAGCGATAGCAACCGAACCTCGCGTTCGGTCGATATCGCTTCAATATCGCTATCTAATAAATCAAGCTAACCATTGACCTGGACGTTTGACCTTGACATGTACCGATTTGAAATGTTGCACGATCGTTCACCACAGGCTATTGTTTGATGCCAGATTTGGACAGGTTTGGGTGAAAACGAAAAAAGGGAGACGACCGAAGAAACTGGTTTGCGTTGAACCTTGACCGTTAAAGTGTTAAAGCGTTGAACCTTGACCGTAGACCTATGTAGTTCCTTCTAGTGTGTTCAGTACAAGCAGAAGCATTTGTGGTAATTGATTCGAACGATCATAAACCCGTCGCTGAATGCCGATGCCAATACAAATACGCCTCTGACGAACTCGTCGCTGAATACGAATACGAATACGACGTTAACTTGACGTACGTGCTAAAGGCTGCCCATGACTTCCCTCAATGGTCTTGAAGATATCCAAGGACACCCAGAGTCGTATTTGTTCAATATATATCAATATATGAGCAGGGGAATGCAGCCTAAGACGTATAAAGCCTTGCGATAATGCAAATTTGTTGCCTAGCAGAGCACAATTTTCCACCCAAGCGAAAATAGAAGATGGTCAATGTTCATGTTATTCAAGAATGGCCTGGAAGCAGAAATGTCTGACGTTTGCTGATTTACTATTTTGAAATTTTGTGACGACAGATAGCCTGTGAAGCCCTTTGATTGGCTAGATCGGCTTTTAGTATTTTTAGTGATTCTCTTGCATGTATATTTTCACTTTATAAATGATTAAGTATAATTTTGCGGCGATGATACTCAGGTAGCTGAGGCTTGGGGGGGCACGATAAAAATTAGGACAAATCGCCACTTTTCAGAAATTGGGGGGGCAAGTCCCCCCCCCACACCCCAGGCCCCCCACCAGTGGTTACACCCATGGCAGAGTGTGTAGGTGACAATGCGTTGCCCATTTGAACAGCTTCAGCAAGGTCAGCTACATTTATCATGCCTCTTCTAAGCGCCACTTTTTCCTTATGCACCCAGGGGAATAAACCGGATCACAAGATGGAAACGCCACTTATTCCATCCGCCCGCATATATTCCCCTTCTACGATATTTCATCATCCGGAAAAGCTGTCAGCTCCCGACAAGAGCTGACAGCAACGCCGATCGGCCACAAATGATGACCTCCACCGCCGCCGCCGCCAACGTTTCCAGACTCGGTTCAAACACAACGGTCACTCCCCACGGAGGTAGGATTAACGAGCGTGGCCTGAATTGTCCGCAGAGCCCGCGCCTGCACGGCCGTCTTGGCGCCAAATTTACTCCAGTGGCGCGACGTGTCGCGCGGAAGTTGCACACCTCGGGTCTCGTCCTCCGGCGTCGTCCCGCAGCGACATGCAGGCCAATCTGAAGTGCTACCAATTCCCGGCGACCATACCGCCTCCGCCGCCGCCGCCGAACAAACCAAGCTCGCCGAAGCGACCCGCCCCGACCCGCGCACGCCCCGACGGAGCGCCCCGGGCGCCACGTCACCGCCCGTGTTGCACGGGCGGCGAGTGGACGCGCGCGTGAGCTGGTGTGATCGCCGCACGTGAGCGATGTCGGCAATATGCCGGCCCCGGCCGACGACAGATGTCGCCAACGACGACAGGCCGGCCAGGCTGACCAGCTGCGCTCGCCGGCGTGCGCAACAGGCGCCGCGGCCGGCACGCCCGCCCGGCCGGCCTGCCGCCGCACTCGCTCCACTATATTGTTGCACTTGTTAAATAATGGAGCCGCTTGCCGGCAATAAACGGCGCCGGCGAGGCGTTCCGAGGCGTGATTCGGTGAGCCGGCACGGCAGACCCCTCGGCCGGCGGAACGGCTCGTGGCAGACGTCGGCGACTCGTCGGCAGACCCCTCGGCCGGCGGAACGGCTCGTGGCAGACGTCGGCGACTCGTCGACAGACCCCTCGGCCGGCGGAACGGCTCGTAGCAGACGTCGGCGACTCGTCGGCAGACCCCTCGGCGGGCGGAACGGCTCGTGGCAGACGTCGGCGACTCGTCGGCAGACCCCTCGGCCGGCGGAACGGCTCGTGGCAGACGTCGGCGACTCGTCGGCAGACCCCTCGGCCGGCGGAACGGCTCGTGGCAGACGTCGGCGACTCGTCGGCAGACCCCTCGGCCGGCGGAACGGCTCGTGGCAGACGTCGGCGACTCGTCGGCAGACCCGTCGGCCGGCGGAACGGCTCGTGGCAGACGTCGGCGACTCGTCGGCAGACCCTCGGCCGGCGGAACGACTCTGGCGACGTCGGCGACTCGTCGCCGGCGGAACGGCTCGTGGCAGACGTCGGCGACTCGTCGGTCGCCCGGCCGCAGCCGGCCTCGAGTGCTTCCGCGGCGCGGGTGATGGATGAAGCGCGCCGTCCGCCCGTTTGCCGTCCGCCCGTTTGCCGTTTGCCGTTTGCGCTGCCGTGCAGCACTCAGACATGATGCAACAGGTTTTGCAGCGCAGGAAACTGCTTGGGGGCGGGCGGCCATCTCGACAGGCGGCCCGGTCCGGAGATTTGCTATCGTGAGTGGTTGTTATGAACCGGAAAAGTAGCCGGGTGATTGCCGATTTCGGCCAAGGAGCCACTCGATCATAGTCTTCACCTCTGCTCGGGGAGGGGAAAGGGCACTTAAAATCACGCTATCTTGTGACGCATCATGCGGGTGAGATATTTGTAGAAACGTACGCGTGGAACGTACAGCAGACCGGGTCTGACGAAATTCTGGTCAAAATAGTAAATGCATATGAACTACAGAATGGATTGATATGCCAATCACAGGTAAATAATTGCATGTCCAACAACTCCATATGTGCACGGAGGAGCATGCTGGCTGTGAATGTCAACTTACGATCACTATCAAGGTAATTACTTCCATGGAGGGCTGACTACCATGTTCATGTGCCCTCCCAGTTCATAATCATTCGCGCGGATGGGTATTTCACCGGCTCCGAATAATTCGGGCAGTTTTATCCTATTAGATAGCCTTTTTCTCATCCTAGAAAAGGAAAGTGGACACAAATTCCAAAAGCTACACCTATGTTTCAGCACCGAGTTTTCCAAGGGGTGCACACGTGTTCACTTGTGGTCAAAGCTTGCGCTCCCAGAGAAAAGCTCGGGGCTGAAACATAGGTATATCTTTTGAATTATATTCCGCCTTCTGTTTTTAATATGAGCAAAAGGCTATCAACCATAATTTTTATTGACTTTAACTCACTGGTTCACCAAATATCATCAAGCTTCCACATCCACATACTATGACGTCACCGGGTGTATTTTCTCACGAGCAATGTCATGCAAGCCAAAACGTCTGAATCCTCACGATCAATGTGCGGAAAGGGCAAATAACCAGTTGAAGCATAACATCCCACATGCTAAAGCAATACAAAGAAAACGGCTGCCGACCGGGGCGGGATAACGGGAAGGGGAGGAAGAGGGAGATAGCGGGAGGGAACTGGGTGTATAGGTATCAGAGGAAGACGAATGGAAGGCATGATGTAAGAGGGTGAGAATGGTACTGGAGATGGCGAGATGAGAGAAGGGAGGCGATGGATGGAAGAAGAATTGCTTGTTTATTGGGTAGTCCACAACGCACTTTATGCACAATCACGGCTAATGGCTCCGTCCACACTGTTTCGCCGGTGGGCCGCGGGAGTTGGAAATGTCCCGAGTGGTGAGAGAGTTAAACCCGGGACCTTCGTACCCAGAGATGAACACCTTAACCACTGGGCCATCCCCACCCCTAGATTGAAGAGGCAAAGATGGGTGATGTGGTGGACACTCAGACAACAAAGTAGGTATTGGGTACGATTGTAAAATGTCAGGGTCCCTACTCCTTCGAGAGATGGATTGCGAGGAAGAAGGGACTGCGGGAGTGGAAAGGAACTGAACGGATTGTAAGCATGGAGGTAGGAAGAAGAACGGATCTCAGCAACGTCACAATGCCGCGATGGACCGCCACGGGGGCCTGGAATGGGCAAGATGTCGACTCCCTCAGCGTGATTCCCAATCAGACCGCTCTGTGACTGCATCGTGAAACCTCACACATCACCAAGTCAGAGACCATTGCATTCGCATGGCCTTCCTCGCAAGCTGTTGTTTTACTCCATAGACAATCTTCCTGCTTCCTCCCCCCATCCCACCCCTCACCCCTCCGGCATTGCCGCCACTCGTCGTGGGAGACCAGCTCAACTTCCTGTCAGGGAGGTCATTTTGATACCGCCTGATATTGGCATAGTATCAGGTAACGCCTGAACCTCTTATGCTTTGCAATTTTGCACACCTTCTGTCTCTTCAATTGCGCACATTCTGTCAACAAATTGTGTTCTGAGCCCTCAAAATAGCCAATCTACGGAGGGTCGAAGTCAAGTCACGACTTCATCTCAATACGATGTCTAAATGCACATAAAGCATTTTCATAAACAAGCCATGCAAGGTACAGCTACAATTTAAGAATGAATGCATAGACAAATGACGAACGAAAAAATGCAAAGATACAAAATGTGACCTAATAATTTAAATATTTATCCAATTTATATATTTTTTGTTGTTGTAAATCTGCACCCAAAATCAAAGCTTTTCAATTTTTTTCCATAAAATTTCCATGAGAGTGGTGGAAAAATACGGTTTCGGCTTCGTAGCTTTCATTATCTTTTCCTACGCGCCATCTGTCATCTTCAACAGTTCATCACATATTTCCCGGTATTTGACCTTGACGCGATCGGTGACCTTGAGCTTTGCACGTGTCGTTCATGCTGGACTGAGTCTTCAGTTTGCATAGCATCGATGTTGAAGCAAGAAATCGCATTTGGTTTATGACCAAGGGCCAATAATTACCGCTGACTGACTCTGGACTGTACCCTAGCATTGAATCTGTTTGATCTGCTCTGGCTAGTCAACTAAAATAGACGGATAAACATGCTTCAAGTAATTATATAAGTTCAATAATGTGGCTACACCATGCCTTTACCACATCTCTATTTTGCTTGTAGCAAAGGTTAGTGGGGGGTTAACTTCCCCCACTGCGAGGGGAGCAAATTACCCAGCATTGCGAGAGTTAAGATTTAATGCTACCCATTATCTGTGTGTCACGACAAAGCGACAAAGCGGGGTGGGTGGGAAGGTGAGTGTTACAAGGGACCGACAAAGCGGGGTGGGGTGGGAAGGTGAGTGATACAAGTGACCGACATAGCGGGTGGGATGGAGAAGGCGGGTGTTAGAAAGAACCAACAGAGGTGGTGAGGGGGAGGTGGGTGACGGAAATAAGGAGCCTGGAGAGTGTAGCAGCCTCTGCTACATCCACAACGACCACAACGACCGCAGTCTGGCCGCATCCACAACGAGACGCTAAATCATCTCCCCTCACGAGCACTGTAGATACTCCTCGCAACTTTCAATATGTTATGGGAGAAAGGTCAATTCCAGGCCACATGGCGGGAAGCCACAGTGGTCCCCGTCTTAAAGCCAGTCAAGAGTGGGTTGGATCCACCGCACTACCCGCCCATCGTCCTGATCTCGTGCTTGTGTAAATTACTAGAAAAACAAATGGTCAATGTGCAGCTTACATGATTTATAGAAACACAAGACCTTTTTACCAACGCCCAGTGCGGTCTTAGAAAACATCGTGGAACAACAGACCATCTCCTAACACTCGACACTGCTATACGTGTAACCTTGA
>JAOTOM010004041.1:0-75000 GCA_034440615.1 Ashinkailepas kermadecensis | reverse complement strand
CTAGGTTTGTAATTGGCATCTTCTAGGTTTGTAATTGGCATTGGCATTGTATATTAGAAGCAAAGTGCTTTATGTATCAGCCAGTATCGAAGAATGGGCCAACTTGGTCGGGGTTCAGGATGTTAATTTCTTATTTTCTTCTCTCCAGAAGATTACAGCACTACTAAAAGTTCATCCCAAAAAATGAGCGTCCCAGGAGTTATACATCCATCATTCATGCAATCAAGACGAACCAGTATTTCAAACCCAATACTCCACTACTCGACCAACACTTGCCCTGTTCAGGCAAAAACAACGAGCAGATATAGGATGTTTATTTGAAGCTAATGCGCAACGACTTGTATTTTGTTCGTGTGTCATACACACCATTCTTGCATATGAAGCAGTACCAAACTTAGTATATAATATCAATGCAATTGAAGCACAGGACAATCGGAAAAATAAAGGAGGCTGACAAGGATGTTGACGTTGATACCAAGGCTGATGAAAACTGATATTTCTTTAGTTGCATTTGAGAAAAAATTACACGTCGTACTTGCGGTTCCATTGGTTAATTTTTTTTGCGGGTGGCTTAAGCATGTTGGCTCCCACTTCGGTGTTCGGGGAGAGGAGGGGGGGGGGCATGGACGCATTGCCCTTCCCCCTGGACCCACTCTTGCCCTCAGTATCTCGGGCGCTATATGACCTATGCAGTCGATGCGCGCCTACACCACAATAACTGACTTGCCCTCAGTATCTCGAAATACTAACGATGTGCGATATGTCGCATTCTGACCCATAGGTCGAGGGTCAGATGAGATCGAAGTGTTGACGTCGTTCGCAAGTTACGAATTGCATTCAAACACACGTTTGTCCTGTCCCTGGGTAAAATCTGGGTACCAAATTAACCTTCAGCGTCCAGCTTAACTCTAGTTAGTGACTCAGAAGCCTAACAAGATTACCGGTACAACATGATCGACACGGGCCCGGGGAATCAGGTCCGTAGGCCTGCCAACGATGGCCAGCGAAATTTTCCGAGCAAGCCTCGCGTTGTCACAATGTCTAGATCCCGCCATTAACCTCTGATCAGGTTAGAGGGCAACGGCTTGGTAGCCATTAATTACGGCAAGGTAATTGCCAGCTAAATGATTGCGAACCGCAGACCATCAGGAGACTGAAGGTCACTGGTGGCAAGGACGGAGCCAGGCTCTGGCCAGGGGAGAGTCAAGAGCCGGAAGTCATGTCAGGAACATTCGTGTGGCGTGACCACCAACCACACCAGACGAGCTCCTGAGGAAGACAGACATTTCTACTGCATGGCCTGTGCACTCAGTCATGCAATACAATACGCAATACGCAAGTGAGCTCCTGCCACATCTGCCGAGGGTTAACTGGCGATGGAAGTTTGTTTATTGTTTATTGGCGTTTCACGACGCACTTTATTCACGATCACGACTAATGGCGCCGCCCACGGTTCCGCCGGTGGTCCGCGATATTTGGAAATGTCCCGAGTGGTGCGAGTGTTGCACCCGGGACCTTTGGTACCCAAGGCTGAACACGTTAACCACTCGGCCATCCCTGCCCCAGGCGATGGAAGTCCCTAGCCGGTCCATGAGAGCGACCACGACTCGGTGACAAACACAGACATTTGCATGTTCCCCATTTTTGCATATTTGCATATTTGCACCGCTTGTAAAGCCATTATTGTATGGTTTGTGCACTCTGACACGCTTGCCAAGAGCTCAGTGGCGATGGAAGTCCCCAGCTCGTCCGTGAATGAGGCCACGACCCCGTGACACCGTTCCCTTGGTCCGCCACTGCCGACCGGTGGCTGTAGCTTGCAGTGAGCGCCGACTCGATTGTGAATTATCGCAGCGTGTGCAAGCTTACCAAAGGCACTAAGCGCTTTCTGTCAGCAGTGCAAATATCAGACAATGCCCGACAAGGGCACACAATGACGAACAGTACCGAACAATGCCAGGCAACTTCACACATACATTTACATACATACATGTAGCTGCATATCTCTCTCTCTCTCTGTACGTACATACATACATACATACATACATACATACATACATACATACATAAAAAAAAAAAAAAAAAAAAAAATAAACATAATATATATATATATATATATATATATATATATATATATATATATATATATATATATATATATATCTCTCTCTCTCTCTCTCTCTCTCTTTCTCTCTTTCTCCCTTTCTCTCTCTCTATCTCTGTATATATATATATATATAATCTGTGTGTGGGGGGGGGTACCTATATGCTACAGACTTAAGCCCAATAGCCATCATCTAAGGGCAGGAGCCTAAGCGTCCGACAGTCAGTGATCGTGTACCTAGCCGGCGGGGCAGCGGCACCGCAGCGGATGAGACGACCGGCCGGTCACGTGGGATGTGATCGGCTCCGGCCGCAGCTGCAGTGGTGAGACGACCGGCCGGTCACGTGGGATGTGATCGGCTCCGGCCGCAGCTGCAGTTTGCGGATGACAACACTACTGTTCTCGCTGCCGCACGACGCGCCCAAGACGGCGGCTGGTATCGGCTGGCGTCAAAATTAGCATCTGACCATGGAGCGCTCGGACAGGAGGATTACTGATGCTTATGATGATGGAGCCGCGAGACGGCCATTGGTCCATCCGCGGGGACCACTTTTAGGGCTCCCACAATAGCTGTCGTGGGCAGGGAAGCACCTGTGACCACTCCCCGCATAAACAGCATGATTGTGCTCGTGCTCCCGGGGATTGCGGCTCTGCGTGGCGCGCCGACTGACGCGCAATCTCCAGGGGATTGTGGCTTGACGTGGCGCGCGACTGACGCGCCATCTCCCGGGGATTGCGGCTCGGCGTGGCGTGCCGACTGACGCGCCATCTCCCGGGGATTGTGACTTGACGTGGCGCGCCGACTGACGCGCCATCTCCCGGGGATTGCGGCTTGACGTGGCGCGCCGACTAGTCGGTCATCGGTGATTCGGTGATTACGTGTCGGTGATTACGTGCAGGATAAATTGCGGGTAAACGCAACGAAACAGGATCGAAGCTTCAGCTTGCGCAAAGTTTCAGAAGCACACGAGAACCGAAATGTAGGATAATATAACATGGTTGCATGATGAGCTTGAAATTATGGCCCGCTTACGTGCAAAGTTAGTACTAAAAGGGAACATAAATGACTCACGTAATAACTGTGCGATTAATTCAGCTGCAACTTTATGACCATCGCTCTACTGTCTGAACCATCCTGTCCCTCGGACGATTCCAATGTGGGATAATTGCACGTGGTGTAGGAACAGATGGACATCGAGTAGCGCTCCTTCCCTTCCCCATCTCCTCCCTCCTTCCAGCATCTCGAGCTTTGAAATTCTTCACATCAACCCTATCACACTTTGTGATTGTGATGTGATGTGACGCCACATTGAAGACACGATTGCAAACCAGCTTCCGTTGCCCACTTCCCTCTCTGTGGCATCAAGGAAACCATCACGGAAACCACAGAGGGTTATAGAAACCTAGGGATGGACGTATCGGGATGGGGTCAGTGATTCACTTGCTAGTTCAATTGCCAAGTCGTGAACATGTTTGGCACGCTCAAGAATGTGTTTTATGTCGCTATTAATATTCCAGCAAGATTTGTTCAAGTCAAATTAATGGGTAAAAAATAGACAAAATCGGTCATCAGCAGCCCTCTCGTCCCTCGCATTACATGGTTATCTGGATCCTACTAAAACATCTGGTGCTGGATGAAGCTTGCTTCCCTGAGATATGAGCAGATGCTCGTGCGTGTGGATGCCAGGCATTTGTTGGTGATTCCAAGAGATCGCGGCTCAGCGCGTATGTGGCATTTGCGTATTCATATGCGAGATGTCCGCTGGGCAAACTCAGGGACATCGACCTGCCACTGATACACGACTGTTCTCACTGATACACTCCAACTGTTCACTGATACACGACTATTCACTGATGCACTACAACTGTTCACTGATACACGACTGTCCACTGGCCCGATAGGCTTAACCCAGATGGGCCCCTGTGGCTCTTATTAAGCCTTAACACTTTATGACTTTATGACTGATACACTACAACTGTCCACTGATACACGACTGTTCACTGATACACTAAAACTGTCTACTAATACACGACTGTTCACTGATACACAACAATTGTTCACTGATGCACTCCAACTGTTCACTGATGCACTCCAACTGTCCACTAATATACGACTGTTCACTGATACACGACTGTTCACTGATACACGACTGTTCACTGATACACGACTGTTCACTGATACACTAAAACTGTCTACTAATACACGACTGTTCACTGATACACAACAACTGTTCACTGATGCACTCCAACTGTTCACTGATGCACTCCAACTGTTCACTGATGCACTCCAACTGTCCACTAATATACGACTGTTCACTGATACACGACTGTTCACTGATACACGACTGTTCACTGATACACGACTGTTCACTGATACACGACTGTTCACTGATACACTACAACTGTCCATTAATACACGACTGTTCACTGATACAATACACCACT
This sequence comes from Ashinkailepas kermadecensis, assembly GCA_034440615.1. Taxonomy (NCBI): domain Eukaryota; kingdom Metazoa; phylum Arthropoda; class Thecostraca; family Neolepadidae; genus Ashinkailepas; species Ashinkailepas kermadecensis. The sequence goes on along the minus strand of JAOTOM010004041.1, from coordinate 70,451 downwards.
GTTCACTGATACACTCCAAATGTTCACTAATACACGACCGTTCACTGATACACTACAACTGTTCACTAATACACGACTGTTCACTGATACAATACAACTGTCCACTGACACACGACTGTTCTCACTAATACACGACTTTTCACTGATACACGACTGTTCACTGATACACGACTTTTTACTGATGCACGACTGTTCTCACCTCAGACGTATCGTAATCCTGCAGTGAAAACTACCCAAAAAGGAGTTGCGGGGAGAGTGGGGTACATGATATTCTGAAATCGCTGCCTGCGTGCTAAGCGATTGGGTAAATGCCAAGACTCTTCCGCGCGTGGGAGTGGCTGTCCACTTGTGCTCATCCTCTCCTTGCTACATATATGAGCTACGAAGGCATTGTCTGCAGACGGACGACCAGTGAATTTTAAACAACAAAACGGCGGTAATAACTGCTGGCACAGAGCCCGTTCAGGTCTCTCGCCGCAGTTGGCCATAACACTTTTACAGTGCGAACGTGTGTTGTCATTAGATATATCACGGCGCAGGCCACATCCACTCACGGGCCGGCGTGTCGGTCCAATGGGCAATTTGTCGCATGTTATCATGTACTAACGATAGCGTGTCGTAGCACACTGGCGGGCAAGTAATTGATGGTATTAGAGGTCGCGACCTGTGCATGCAGCGACATTTTTGTGCCGATATATAATCGGACGCGGAACATGGCTGTGCAGAGTCCCCACCCCATGGCGGAACATGGCTGTGCAGAGTCCCCACCCCATGGCGGAACATGGCGGTGCAGAGTCCCCACCCCTTGGCGGAACATGGCGGTGCAGAGTCCCCACCCCTTGGCGGAACATGGCTGTGCAGAGTCCCCACCCCATGGCGGAACATGGCGGTGCAGAGTCCCCACCCCTTGGCGGAACATGGCTGTGCAGAGTCCCCACCCCTTGCATTAAGTCTACGCTGCGGGCGTACCCCGTCTCCGGGAGTCGTCTGCGGTGACCTCCCCCCCCCCCCAAACGCCAGGGAAGGTCGTGACCTGTCGCCCCCCCCCCCCGCACGGTACATGGAAACGTAAGTGCAGTGGCAACACGGCGGCCTCTGTGCAGCATCGGGTCGTCGTCGGACGGCTCTGAATCGTCACGACGCAGTCTGGAAGTTCCGACACGTGGCGCTCGGCCTCACCACACGGCGCGTCTCGCACCATTACCACCACTATCATCACTGATAGTGATGACACTGATCACTATCATCACTATCATTACGATAATCACTATCATCACTATCATCACTATCATCACTATCATCACTATCATCACTATCATCACGATAATTACTCCCCTCACTATCATCACGATAATCACTATCGTCACTATCATCACTATCATGAATGTCATCACTGTCATCACTGCCATTACCACTATACCATCGTCATCATGCTATTCATCTCAGCTCTAATTGTCGTTGTAGTATCAATTCACTGGAAAGAAAATCGCCTGTACCGTTCGACTGCTTAATTGATCAACTGCATCATCGCTGAACATACCTTCCTGCTCAGCTACGGTTCACTATGAAGCGTCAGTTCTTGACGCGTTTAACAAAAACGGTCATCTCTATCCAATGTTGAGGCTATCTGGGAAGCTCTTCTAGAGATCGTCTTTGACCCAATCTAGTTTCCTTTTGGGTACGTTGAATGCTCGAAGGCAGCTCTTAGTAGGCGGTTACTCAGCACCGCTTTGCGTGCTACACGATTAGCAAGTAGCTGTCCACGTATGATTAGGCACTTAATGCGCAGGTTAGTGGCTTCCCTGCGTCATCCGGTCATAAAGTAACGCAAATTGCTGCAAGTCTGAAGAACGCGAGACATAAAACCAATTAGAATGTGCCCACTAGGGATACCCGCGCATCGGCTAACCATCAAACTTCCTCGTGAGCACGCAGTGTCATAATGGCCAGTGTAGGCAGCAGGAAGGCACCAGGAGTGTGTCGTAATGGCCAGTGCAGGCAGCAGGAGGGCACCAGGAGTATGTGTCGTAATGGCCAGTGTAAGCAGCAGGAGTGCACCAGGAGTGATTGTCGCAATGGCCAGTGGGGATGTGAATGGCCATGTAAGCAGCAGGAGGCCGGGGATTGTGCAGGCCAGTGCAGGCAGCAGGAGGGCACCAGGAGTATGTGTCGTAATGGCCAGTGTAGGCAGTAGGAGGGCACCAGGGGTATGTGTGCCACCATGATCTCGGAGGATGCCATCCGTAGACCTGTCAACAGTATTCTATCATTGGACTGTCAGTTCAGGAAGGGCCCAGAGGGCTCTTTTGCTGATATATCAGAATATATATATATATATATATATATATATATATATATATATATATATATATATATATATATCAGAAACCGCACCACCAGCGTGATGCACGACATGCACGGCTTTCTCCATTAAGCTCGAGGAGCTCTTAGTTTGTGACCCAGATAACCCCTGCCCCTCTCAGAGTGGCTCCAGTGAGTGTTCATGAGCCGCATTACCGGTATCCCTAGATCATCCCAGACCATGATGCAATACGGCCAGCTCTATGAAGCAATGCGCCCAGCCCAGGAACTATCCAGTACACCCGATGACAGCTGGAGGCCTTTCCAGCGAAGACTGATGCTCCGTGTTCTATTCTGGTATGCATGGAAATAATGTTATTACCAAAATTGTCGTACCCTGTGACGTTTGCCAGTTCATTGCAACTGCTCATGCCTCGACAAAACTAAACTGAGTAATTATATGTAGTGCTAAGCCTCGAGAGAATAACTCCTTTCTCTGGAGACGATTGTTTCCAGGCGCCAACCCTCAGACCATTTCCATAAGGTCCTGTGGCAAGAGAATATATTCAGTTGGAATAACTCTGACTGCACACCCGGCCATGGTTTGGGGTTGCCGTTGTTGTCATCACATACGCAAGCAATTATTCACTCGCTAAGGGAGTAAGGTTTCGCATCGGCGCAAACGCCAGCCCGACACACTCGCTACACATCGAGTGGTTAACAGCAACCAACGGATGCTCCCGAGACGAACACACAAGCCCTCGAGAACGTTCTCAAAACAGCCATCAACATCAAGCTAGTGGCGGACGCATTCTTCACAGGAGAATCAAACAAACAACGCCGCCCCCCCTCGCGGCGTTGTTGGCGCGCACGGCGTAAACCATCTGAGTCACGGCGGTGACGGACAGTGGGCAGCGCGTGCGGGCCTGGGGGCGCGTTCGACGCGCGCGCGCGCCCGCGCCGGAACGCGCCCGGCGGGACGGCCGCCGGCGCCGGCGGGACGGCCGCGCCGACCGCCGCGGCCGGAGCCGGCACGCGCCGCGGCCGAACTGCGCCGATGCCGTTTACATTGGCGGCGCATCGGGTGCGGCGATATGTGGCGCGGCCGAGAATAGCGGCCGCGGCGGCGGCGAGGCGGCGCGCCGGCGCCTGCTGGAGCGGCGCCGGCCGGGGGTTGCCGCCGGCGGCGGCATTGTGTGGCGCGCCGCTGTCGACTGGTGACGCGGGCCGACGCGGGCCGTCCAGGGCGTGGCCAGAGCCGTGGGAGCGGGCCGCGGCTGGTGCTGCGCGTGGCACGCGGCCGCCGGACACACGCAGCGCTGCTGGCCGTGTTGGGCCCCGGCCGGTGCTGCGCGTCGCACGATGACGTCGTGACTTGCAGCGGTGTCGGTCACAGTCGCCTTCCCGTAGGATCAGCAAACCCATTGCGGCCTCACCAATGGTTCGTCAAACCACAGCGGCCTCCCACACAAGGCCGTAGGCCGTATGTGGGAGCAGTATGTGCCGTAGGCCGTATGTGTGCCGTATGTCCCACACATGGCCGTATGCGGCCTCCCTGTGTGGGAGGCCGTAGCGGCCTCCCACACACGGTCGGCCGACCCATAGCGGCCTCCCACACACGGTCAGCCGACCCATAGCGGCCTCCCACACACGGTCGGCCGACCCATAGCGGCCTCCCACACACGGTCGGCCGACCCATAGCGGCCTCCCACACGGTCGGCCGACCCATAGCGGCCTCCCACACACGGTCGGCCGACCCATAGCGGCCTCCCCACACACGGTCGGCCGACCCATAGCGGCCTCCCACACACGGTCGGCCGACCCATAGCGGCCTCCCACACACGGTCGGCCGACCCATAGCGGCCTCCCACACACGGTCAGCCGACCCATAGCGGCCTCCCACACACGGTCGGCCGACCCATAGCGGCCTCCCACACACGGTCAGCCGACCCATAGCGGCCTCCCACACACGGTCGGCCGACCCATAGCGGCCTCCCACACACGGTCGGCCGACCCATAGCGGCCTCCCACACCTGTCCAGACCGCACACAGCCGTGTACCATCGCACGGCGAGTCTATCTGCATCGGCCTCTCCCCACAGGATTAGTGTATATTAGCATACACACCAGAGCCTGTTCGATGGCATGGGTGTACCCGCAGCGGCCCATGTAACAGGACCTATCTGCCCACAGCCACCTCACACCGCAACTGTCAATAGAGTCCAAATGCTCTCGATGACGTCGCCACGCTGCGGAACCAGAACAAATTGTACCACTGCTCATGCCATCGCGTCAGTTAATCAACAGACAGATGCCACTTGTCCATATATTGCTTGATGTCAAGCGACGTACAATTCAGCTCGCCTGGTTGGAGCGCTGGCCTGCACCGCCCGCTCCCCTCCCCCTCCTGCCCAGTCCTAGTAAGGCAGAGCTCGAGTCGCCACACTCGCTGGCATTTAGCAACTGCGTGGTCAGCGGGAGATTGGCCCGATAAGATCGGCAGCCCGGCTGCCGGACGGCCGAGTAGGTCCTCTAATCGGACATTAGACGCCTGGTTGAAATTCTGCCGTTGAACTTGAATTCCCAGGTTGGCCAGTGGGGCGCGGATTCACAGGCTCCACTAAGCAGAGAGCCCTGTCGCATAAAGGGACGACAGCAAGCATTTGGACTGACTTATTGAGGACGAAAAATTCCGACCACGGTCCCAGCAGTGCGAATTGTATTCTACACATCCTTATGTGCGACATCGTACGTAAAGTCCGTAGCCATGGCGACAAGAGTGCACCCAGGATTTCATCAAGGGCGGTCAAATAAATTAAGGCGTGCCCGTTCTCAAATGCCGCCTTGCGTGTCTTAGATGCCGTCCCAGAACTTCCAAATGGCTCAAACTATCCTCATATGAGACAAGCATGACGTATATAGTTCCTCATAGTGTTCAGAGGCCATTGTCAGTCTTGCTCAACGCTCAGTCCCATAACGCAAATAGCTTTCGCGCAAATCGCTTTTGCAGGCCTCAACGAAGCCCTCTCAGACCTCAAAGGGACACTCACAGGCGTCAAAGGAGCCTTGGTAGGTCCAGAAATGATGTATCCCTGACCTCCAAATGACACTCGCAAGCCTCAAAAGGGCTCTCACATATTTCAAATGAGCCCTGAAAGATCTCAAGAGGGACGTAGACCACAAAGGGCTCTCTCGATGTATTATCAATGCATACAGAGGGCATCACATGTCACAACAGAGCCTCTACGGGACACAAGGAGCTCTTGCTGACCAAGGTGACCTGAAATCCCAGAAATGATCCTTTCACACACCTGAATAATGTCCACGAGGCCTGAAAATGACACTTGTTGACCTCAAGGATTCTCATGTCCTTCAAAGGGAGTCCTCGGAGGCTTTAAATGGCCTTTTTCATCTCAAAGAACAAATTAATATTTTCAAAAGGTCCGTTGAGCCCTGATCCAATAATTCTCATCAGCTTCAATTTCGCTTTAATACAACTCCCCTTAGTGCTGAAACATATGAACATGGGCTTTGGGCTGGACCAAATATAGGCACCCTTCGGACCCTCACCTGTCGAGGGTACATGCCCACTGACTTGCCCCCCTCCCCCCAACAGAAGTTGCAACAGTGATCTTCGACATCGCTCCAAGGTGTAACGCCCGCAATGTCGGATCGCTTGCGTTAATGTTTGGCCAGTATCACGTCCTTGTAATGTTAATCGCCCGTATACCTACTGACGGCTGAATGCTGTATATCATTCACACTGCCAGTGATGCCTCCAGTATCTTCAATGCTGCTCTCTTTCTGCCTCGAAAAACTGGGTTGCACATTTGTCAAGTGCCGTCGTTGGCATAAAGTCTCATTGTCATGTCCAGGATGTACCCTTTTAGCGAAGCGTCATGAATCCGATGTCGACTAAGTGCACCACAACAACAAAAAAACGCTTCATTTTGGTCAATTAATCTCCACTTGACCAAGATCGGCAGACAAAGCACACATGAGATGAGGAACAGACATGCCCCGAACATCAGCATGCAAATTTGCCCAATGAAATGCAAAATGTGTTATGAATACATTTTGCATTTCATTTTCCCGCCATTTGTTGACTCCAGTTAGCCTAATTCGTCCCATCGACTGCATAGTTATGGAGACGAACGCTCCACCACATTTCATCCATCCACCGTCGATTGGCCTAGATTACACGAGATTGGCACGATCCACGACACTTAAATCAGATGGTGTGGACATTAGTCATCGCGGCAAACGCTGTTCAGCCTCGTCCGAACTATCAAGATGAATCCCGAGCTAGAGTGGGCAGAATTCCCCCCCCCCCCCCCACCCCACCCCACCCCATCCCACCAGAGCGTGCAACTATCGGCGCGTTTGGTAAGCCGTTGATGTATGTGTGGGTGTCATGGCGTTGATATTACCACTTCTTCAATTCTGAAGTTTTCCGCCTTTGAACTTCTCCAGTGAATTCACATTACACGATTATACGGAATTATAAAAACTAATCCCAGACTGGGCTAACTTCGCACGAAAACAACGGGATTGCTGGACACAAAGGCGTCTGTAGCTTTCGAGTCATAAAGCTTAGCGAGGTGTTCAGAATGCCGGTTGGCATTGGCGTTAGGTTGGCCACTTATTGGGTCTGAATGTAGGACACCTGGTCCACTACCCGGTCTACCACCCGGTCCGCCAAATGGTCAATCACATTGTCCACTACCGGGTCCCTCACATGTTCCCCCACCAGTTCCATCACATGGTCCACCGCATGACCCACCACATGATACACCACATGGTCCACCACCCGGTCCACCACCCGGTCCACCACATGGTCCACCGCATGGCCCACCACCCGGTCCACCACATGGTCCACCACCAGTTCCATCACATGGTCGACCGCATGGCCCACCACATGATCCACCACATGGTCCACCACCCGGTCCACCACATGGTCCACCACCAGTTCCATCACATGGTCCACCGCATGGCCCACCACATGATCCACCACATGGTCCACCACCCGGTCCACCACATGGTCCACCACCCGGTCCACCACATGGCCCACCACCCGGTCCACCACCCGGTCCACCACCCGGTCCACCACATGGTCTACCACATGATCCACCACATGGTCCACCACCCGGTCCACCACATGATCCACCACACGGTCCACCACCCGGTCCACCACATGGTCCACCACCCGGTCCACCACATGGTCCACCACATGGTCCACCACATGGTCCACCACATGGTCCACCACCCGGTCCACCACACGGTCCACCACCCGGTCCACCACATGGTCCACCACATGGTCCACCACCCGGTCCACCACCCGGTCCACCACCCGGTCCACCACATGGCCCACCACCCGGTCCACCACCCGGTCCACCACATGGTCCACCACATGATCCACCACATGGTCCACCACCCGGTCCACCACATGGTCCACCACATGGTCCACCACCCGGTCCACCACATGGTCCACCACCCGGTCCACCACCCGGTCCACCACCCGGTCCACCACATGGTCCACCACATGATCCACCACCCGGTCCACCACCCGGTCCACCACATGGTCCACCACCCGGTCCACCACGTGGTCCACCACGTGGTCCACCTCCGGTACAGCGGCCCGGAGGCTGCACTTGTACTCCATGCCTGCAAATGCCACTTTTCTGCAGGGTGGTCCAGCGCCCACCCATGTTCAGCTGACGATTCTCCCCGCACCCCACCCCATCCTCCCTCAGTTGGTAGTACATGAGTTGGGGGGGGGGGCGGCTCGACTGGCGGCCGCAGCGGTCGCTTTGAGCCCGCTGAGCTTGGCTGGCTTACACCACGCTATATTTCACGTGGGCTGTGCAGGTGCGCCGCCGCCAGTCTGATATCAGGTGCCGGCAGACGGGGACAGGGCCGCCGCCAGTCTGGGTACGGGGAGGGGGGAACGACAGATGGGGACAGGGCCGCCGCCAGTCTGGGTACGGGGAGGGGGGGGCGACAGACGGGGACAGGGCCGCCGCCAGTCTGGGTACGGGGAGGGGGGGGCGACAGACGGGGACAGGGCCGCCGCCAGTCTGGGTACGGGGAGGGGGGGAGCGACAGACGGGGACAGGCCGCCGCCGGTCTGGGTACGGGGGAGCGACAGACGGGGACAAAGCCGCCGCCAGTCTGGGTACGGGAGGGGGGAGCGACAGACGGGGACAGGGCCTCCGCCAGTCTGGGTACGGGAGGGGGGAGCGACAGACGGGGACAGGGCCGCCGCCAGTCTGGGTACGGGGAGGGGGAGCGACAGACGGGGACAGGGTCGCCGCCGGTCTGGGTACGGGGGGGAGCGACAGACGGGGACAGGGCCACCGCCGGTCTGGGTAGGCGGGGGAGCGACAGACGGGGACAGGGCCGCCGCCAGTTTGAGGTCAGGTGCCGGTAGACGCGGGCAGGGCCGCCGCCAGTCTGAGGTCAGGTGCCGGTAGACGCGGGCAGGGCCGCCGCCAGTCTGGGTACGGGGGGGAGCGACAGACGGGGACAGGGCCGCCGCCGGTCTGAGATCAGGTGCCGGTAGACGCGGGCAGGGCCGCCGCCAGTCTGGGTAGGGCGACAGACCGGTTCAGAGGTGGGTGGGGAGGGTTGGGGGGATTGGGGGGGGGGTACTGCGTCTTGCCGACCGGCCCAGAGGTACCAGTGAGACGACACACACGCGGCAGGAGATGTCGTCGTTTGCCGGCATCTTGCGACAACCGCAGGTGCCTGGTGTTACACCGACGTCGTCAGGATACCGATGTCGCCAGGACACTGACGTTGTCAGGACACTGACGTTGTCAGGACACTGACGTTGTCAGGACACTGACGTTGTCAGGACACTGACGTTGTCAGGACACTGACGTTGTCAGGACACTGACGTTGTCAGGACACTGACGTTGTCAGGACACCGACGTTGTCAGGACACTGACGTTGTCAGGACACTGACGTTGTCAGGACGCTGAGATCGTCAGGACGCTGAGATCGTCAGGACGCTGAGATCGTCAGGACGCTGAGATCGTCAGGACGCTGAGATCGTCATGACGCTGAGATCGTCACAGCACCGAGGTCGTCAGGAGGCACGATGCGCCGTTCCCGACCGGTTCGCATGCGTGTCGTGGCACTGACGTTGGCAGTGCAACTCTGGCAGCACTGCCCGGCCCCCGAGATCTTCACAATGTTCAAAACAATGGGTAGCGCCAAGTTTCCGTCGAAATTGGGCTAACTTGGTCCGCCCGCCGCCTCCCATCTCACGTCAGTGAAAGGATCGTCAAGAACCGCCGGCGGATGGAGGCTGCTGTGCTTGCGTGCAAACAAAATTAAAGTCATACGTCCAGACATATTTTCCATGCCGATACCGACTCATGTGCCACACCGCTACAACCCACGCCATTGAAGGCTTCGGTGATCAATACTTCCTACCGTTTCGTACCGGTTCCTACGGTTTCCGAGGAAGTGTTTTGACTGCCTGTCGCGTGACCGATGTACCGTAGCTTCGAAAACACCGCTCCACAATTCCACTTCAAAACATCATACGCCCGAGCCCAACTTGTGCAGGAAGGATCATTCCACCTGACTAACATTGCGCCGCTAAAGTCACCATTGCAAGTGACGGGATCCAGCTCACCGGTGTCGAATTTGACGCTGAATAATTTATCACACACCGTGGTGACAGCCATTGGAGGATTGTCAACGACTCGGCGTCAGAACAGGTCATTATCCTCCCGTACCAGAAGGCATGCATGCATGCATAGTCCACACCGCACACCTACGTAACCCGTGCCGTACAACTCCATAACACACACCAAACACCTACATAGCCCACACCGCACACCTACATAACTCACACCACACAACTTCATAACACGCACCGGACACCTACCGTACACCTACATAGCCCACACCGCACACCTACACCACTCGCATCACACAACTTCATAGCACGCACCGGACACCTACATAACCAACACCGCACATCTATATAACTCATACCGCACACCTATGTAACCCGTGCTGCACAACTTCGCAACACGCACCACACACCTACATAACACGCACCGCACACCTACATAACGCTGACAGCTAACAGAACGCCAAAAAAACGCGTCAATACACTCCGTGGTACAGAATGGGGAGCAGAAAGACAAACACTCATCATCCTATACACACCCATCATTCAACCCATCGTAGAATACGGATCGATATTCTTCGAAAACGCAGCGCAAGAACGTCTCAGCAATCTGAACTTTATCTAAACATAGTGCCTTAGAATATCAACAGGAGCATACAAAACATCACGAGCAATTTCCCTATATACACACACAATAGCATAGCACCGTTACAGTACAGACGCGCACATCCACTACTCAGAAACCAACATGAAACACAACTCACCGCTAATCACCCATGCACCCAAGTTCTCACACGATGCTCCTCCCACAAACATCAACTTGTAGCACGCAACAAATCAAGGCTAAAAACTGCATTAGGTTGCAGAATACAAATGCTCGCCACATCACCTAACCTCACACACCGACAATTGCACAACTACTGCACCTTACAACATGGTGGAAAAAAACACCGCCCGCGCTCAATTTCTAATAGACCGACGACCCAAACGCACCTACACACACAGTGAAATTCAACAGCTACTCTTTGAATGCACAGCAAAACAACCAAATCACATCATCTGCACCGATGGCTCCATGCAGCACACACCAAGGCAGACGGGCACGGCGGCGGTGCTCTACTCAAAGAACTCGCCGCCAAGAGTTTTACTCTGCGACCGTCCGCCGGACAGTGCATCCATCTACACAACAAGAAGAAGAACCTTGGGTTCTTTTACGACGCATTCAACCGCTAGGTTATATAGCGTCGCCAGCCTCTTACGCCGATTGGTCGCGGGTGGACTCGGTAAATGCCGTCGGTTGTGAGAATCGAACACACAATCTTGCGGTCAAGAGTCCGACGCTCCACCAACTGAGCTACCGCAGCCCCCATCTACACAACAGAGCTATACGCAATTCGCACAGCATACCAAACAATCATAAATGCACACACAACACCATTATAGCCTGGGACTCAAAATCAGCATGACAAAACATGACAACATTCACACAACAAAAACACCCACTCATCTCGCAAATCCTGCACATCCAATAGCGGCAACACCGACTGCAGCAACAGCACGAAGCTACCTCTTCTGTGGTCATGCAGGTCGATAGCGCCACCGCTGCGTTTGGTGGGCAGTTGGCGCGCTGCGTTTTCAATGTCACAGTGAATCGCAAGACTTCAACTGCAGTCAGACGACGGCTGGACATGGTCGCGGGATTTTCGTGTGAACTTTGTGAACACCCACCGCCGTCTGTTTACACCGTTATGAAATTATTCAACACGTCCGCGCACGTCCTTCCGTGCATGCCCCTTAATAAACCACGCCCCTTGTATCGTATTTCCCCCAAATGAACCCATATTAGCGTGAAGAATGGAACTAGAAGTCAACGATGCCATGTAGAGCATCGGAAAGCATGATTTAACCAGCATGCGGTTTTACTCTTGTGTGTTAATGATATATTAAGACACTTGTGAGTTATTAAACTTCTCGGACATTAGCAAACTCGTTTCAATTGTTAATCATGCACTCGAGCCTTAATCACCCAAGTTCAGAGTTAATATCATTAATGCGCATCGAAACATACATTAAGTACTGCTAGTTTAGTTAGTTTTTTGGGCTTTAGGGCGCGTCGACAACTATGGCCATATTGTACCCAACGTTAAGTACTGCTATATGCGTTCATTAACTATTAACACTATTAACACTTGTACCATAGATGTCCAACCGATTGCTACTCATGCCCGACCTTTGACCCAGAGCGTATCTACTGCTGTGCAATCCGCCACACCTGCCCACATGTTCTGCTGTTCTTGGCAGCGGAGTCCTCGTGCTAATCGCAACAACGTTCTCACGCTGTCCGCAGCAGCGTCATCATGCTTCTCGCAGCAACGTTCTCACGCCATCTGCAGCAGCGTCATCATGCTACTCTCAGCAACGTTCTCGCGCTATCCGCAGCAGCATCATCATCATCATGCTACTCGCAGCAACGTTCTCACGCCATCCGTCCGCAGTCCGCTGAAGGGCACCTGCAGGAGCCGAGGAGATACCGGTCGACACTCCCCAGACACCACGGGTTCCGATTGTACACCTTCGGAGGGGCGCGTGACCCTGGAGCGCTGAATCAATGCCGAGGTGTGCCAGCCCAAAGCTGAGTCGGAAAAAAATCGGAGCCAATCAGCACGCATCGTGGACCGGATTTTGCCCAGTAGCGCAAGCGGGATACTATGCATTCTTAATTCTGCGTACATTCGTCTTACAGAAGCGTCACGTGCCCACCGACTCATGTTCATAAAGCTACACCGCTGAACCCCATCACCACCATGGGGACAGGTGACATGACGGTGGCGCACCTGTCGTGGCTTGGAGAGGCCCCGCTCGACATGGTCCAGCCCCGCCGCCAGACGGCACCTGTCGGGGCTCGGAGCGGTCCCGCTCGACACGGTCCAGCCCCGCCACCAGAAGGCACCTGCCGGGGCTCGGAGCGGTCCCGCTCGACACGGTCCAGCCCCACCGCCAGACGGCACCTGTCGGGGCTCGGAGTGGTCCCGCTCGACATGGTCCAGCCCCGCCGCCAGACGGCACCTGTCGGGGCTCGGAGTGGTCCCGCTCGACACAGTCCAGCCCCGCCACCAGAAGGCACCTGCCGAGGCCGGAGTGGTCCCGCTCGACACGGTCCAGCCCCGCCACCAGACGGCACCTGTCGGGGCCGGAGTGGTCCCGCTCGACACAGTCCGACCCCACCGCCAGACGGCACCTGCCGAGGCCGGAGTGGTCCCGCTCGACACGGTCCAGCCCCACCACCAGATGGCACCTACCGGGGCTCGGAGCGGTCCCAGCACCACCGCCAGACGGCACCTGCCGGGGCTCGGAGTGGTCCCGCTCGACACAGTCCAGCCCCACCACCAGACGGCACCTGTCGGGGCTCGGAGAGGCTCCGCTCGATATGGTCCAGCCCCACCGCCAGACGGCACCTGTCGAGGCTCGGAGCGGTCCCGCTCGACACAGTCCAGCCCCACCGCCAGACGGCACCTGCCAGGACTTGGAGCGGTCCCGCTCGATATGGTCCGACCCCACCGCCAGACGGCACCTGTCGGGGCTCGGAGCGGTCCCGCTCGACACAGTCCGACCCCACCGCCAGACGGCACCTGCCGTGGCTCGGAGCGGTCCCAGCACCACCGCCAGACGGCACCCGTCGGTGCTCGGAGCGGTCCCGCTCGACATGGTCAAGCCCCACCACCAGACGGCACCCGTCGGGGCTCGGAGCGGTCCCGCTCGACACAGTCCAGCCCCACCACCAGACGGCACCCGTCGGGGCTCGGAGCGGTCCCGCTCGACACAGTCCGACCCCACCACCAGACGGCACCTGCCGGGGCTCGGAGCGGTCCCGCTCGACACAGTCCGACCCCACCACCAGACGGCACCTGCCGGGGCTCGGAGCGGTCCCGCTCGACACAGTCCAGCCCCACCACCAGACGGCACCCGTCGGGGCTCGGAGCGGTCCCGCTCGACACAGTCCGACCCCACCACCAGACGGCACCTGCCGGGGCTCGGAGCGGTCCCGCTCGACACAGTCCAGCCCCACCACCAGACGGCACCCGTCGGGGCTCGGAGCGGTCCCGCTCGACACAGTCCGACCCCACCACCAGACGGCACCTGCCGGGGCTCGGAGCGGTCCCGCTCGACACAGTCCAGCCCCACCACCAGACGGCACCTGCCGGGGCTCGGAGCGGCCCCGCTCGACATGGTCCAGCCCCGCCGCCAGACGGCACCTGTCGGGGCTCGGAGCGGTCCCAGCACCACCGCCAGCTCGAAGTCAGCCTGCGGGCGGCGGCTGCCCGCCGCTGCCGTCGGTGGTGCCGGACGCCACCGGCGTCCATCCAGCGTCCAGCAGCGCGACACCCGACCAGGCAAATCGGCTGATTGAACGGCGGATCCGCCTTGGAGGCGCGTCGCTCCGGCGCGAGGTGACCTTCCGCATCGTTTCCAGCCGTCGATAGAATCGGCCGGGCCAGCGGCCGTGCATCTCAATATATTCTTCACCATTTCTGGCTGTTGAACAGTAGTGAGTTATGGCGCAATCGAGCTGGGTTTTCCCCAAGGTGTGGCAGACGCACCGACCGCAGACGCCCAGCTGTTCACAATGTCGACGGCAGACGCCCAGCTGCCCACGGTACCGACAGCAGACGCCCAGCTGCCCACGGTACCGACAGCAGACGCCCAGCCGCCCACGGTACCGACAGCAGACGCCCAGCCGCCCACGGTACCGATGGCAGACGCCCAGCCGCCCACGGTACCGACGGCAGACGCCCAGCCGCCCACGGTACCGACGGCAGACGCCCAGCCGCCCACCGTACCGATGGCAGACGCCCAGCTGCCCACGGTACCGACGGCAGACGCCCAGCTGCCCACGGTACCGTGGCGTGTCGGCCTGAGCTGCTCGTGGTAAGTAGCTCAATTAAGCACGGCCACTTACATCTCACTCGTCCTGAAGATCTACCCGCCACACAGCTGAGGTGCGAGTCAGCGCGAGTCAGAGAAGAACACCGCCGAGGTTACTGTCGCGGTGCCTCGAACTAGGATCATCTTTCGCTCTAAGGCAGGCTTGTGTTGAATGGCGAAACAACAGATGAAAATTGTAAGCAGATTTATATATCAGCATATATAAGAAATATTATTACAAGCAGATAAGCAGATCAATATCCTTGCGCTTACAGGTTACGAAATGCTACGAAGCATGTGCAGAAAAGGCAGGCGAAGTGTAAATCGTGTCACTGCGTGATGGAATGGGTAGCCTGATTGCCTGTCGTATCATTAGCGCCCGACTCATAACTTCATCGGCATGCCAACAATTGGCACAACCTAGGTTGTTGCTGCCTACGCCCCACGGATCTGATTTTCCCTTCCAAACGTGTCGTACACGCGGCGTCGTGCACAATTCGGCACGTGCAGACACGCCACGTGCCGACAGACGTGGTCACGTGCACCCGGACACGCGCCACCGCAGCTGCCCTCTGGTGTCCAAGCGCGACCACACGCCACGATAGGATTTGCAGTCTTCATAGCGACTTCTGAGAAGGCCGCCTGCCATGTATGATAAATGTGCTTCATGCCATTTAGCTCACGCACCGAGATCAGTCCAGTTGAAGCTGAGGCTCCGCGGTCTGACACAGCGCCGTTCAGAAGCGCCAAGGTCAACAGCCGACCATTACTGACCACGCTAGGGGAACAGCCGACCATTACTGACCGCGCTACGGGCAACAGCCGACCACTACTGACCACGCTGCGGGCAACAGCCGACCATTACGGACCACGCTAGGGGAAACAGCCGACCATTACGGGCCACGTAAGAGGAAACAGCCGACTATTACGGACCACGCTAGAGGCAACAGCCGAATATTACGGACCACGCTAGGGGCAACAGCCGACCATTACTGACCGCGCTAGGGGCAACAGTCGACCATTACTGATCGCGCTAGAGGAAACAGCCGACCATTACAGACCGCGCTAGGGGCAACAGCCGACCACTACTGACCGCGCTAGGGGCAACAGCCGACCATTATTGGCCACACTAGGGACAACAGCCGACCACTACGGACTATTCGCAACAGCCACACCAGTGGTGACGTTGGTCACCCGGCTGACGGATGATCGGCTCACCAGTCGACTGGAAGGCAGCTCTGGTGTTCGCACGTGACGCGGGAATCAAAACGCACTTCCCGACAGCCAGAAGCGTACTCACACCTTGACGTCACTCACAAAAACGCTCACCTTCGTTCACGCTCGCACACACAGCTTCTTTGGAAGCGGTTTACAATTCATGCGCGGCCAGATTGAGCTACGTTCCACAGCTGTTCCTGTGATGGGATGTGTGAAACCGATGTCAGGGGACCATGTGAGAGCTTCCATCATCTTCGCTGTTAGCTTTCGACGACGGATGTGATTGATGCAAAGTATAGCTTCGCTAGCATGTCCTGCATACCAGCCCCGACTGCACCTGGAACTCCAACACCTCGTAAGTTTCAAAATCGGAACCACCCAATCCAGGGCCTGGCACCATAACCTTAACAGCACCCTACCCAAACCTAACCTTAACAGCACCCTGGCCCTGCGCTAACCTTATAGTTGCCTTAACCCTAGTCTAAGCTTAACAGCGACCGCGATGATTACTGAGTCAGTCCTGATTCAGTCTCCACCCGTTGTTTTATGCGATTCATTCACACCTTTGAATGGCTACTCGATTGCACGCAGCCATGCTTAGAAAACGATAGGTCCGAGAAACTTGGCGACACGATTTTTCCTGTTGCCGTCAGCGCTGTTTCCTGAGTGTCGGGAGTGGGCTAAAGACTGAGATCGCACGCCACTCGCCGCGATCTTCACGTCACCCGCGGCCGCTAAGCCGGCCGGGTGTACGCCCGGCAGAGCGATTTTGAAACACAGCGTGCAATTGCGCAGTTCCAAACTTCTGACGCACAGCCGGCGTCGGCGACAACTTCTGCTGGCAGCCCGACAAGCCGACCCGAGCGCAACGCGGTCACGGACGCGGCTGTCCGAGCACGACACGGTCACGGACGCGGCTGTCCGAGCACGACACGGTCACGGACGCGGCTGTCCGAGCACGACACGGTCACGGACGCGGCTGTCCGAGCACGACACGGTCACGGACGCGGCTGTCCGAGCACGACACGGTCACGAACGCGGCTGCCAGACGCCGGCTGTCCGAGCACGACACGGTCACGGACGCGGCTGCCAGACGCCCGGACTGTCCGAGCACGACACGGTCACGGACGCGGCCGTCCGAGCACGACACGGTCACGAACGCGGCTGTCCGAGCACGACACGGTCACGGACGCGGCTGTCCGAGCACGACACGGTCACGGCTGTCGAGACACGGTCACGAACGCGGCTGTCCGAGCACGACACGGTCACGGACGCGGCTGTCCGAGACGACCGGCAGAGGCTGTCCGAGCACGACACGGTCACGGACGCGGCTGTCCGAGCACGACACGGTCACGGACGCGGCTGTCCGAGCACGACACGGTCACGAACGCGGCTGCCAGACGCCGGCTGTCCGAGCACGACACGGTCACGGACGCGGCTGTCCGAGCACGACACGCATACCCGGCGCCACGCCTGACAGCCCGTGTGCCGGTGGCGCGCTAAGGCGCCCGTCCCCCGACCGGGAGGCTGTGGGTTCGAGTCCCACCTGTCGCCACTCTTCGCCCGCGACCAGTCGGCGTGTGACACGAGCAGCGCTATGTGACCCAACGGTCGACACGTCGTGAGACCAGTAGCCACCGCCACCGCAGTGGTGGTGAGGTGCGATTTCGGAGCGCGACTTGGGCCAAGTCGATCTGAGCTAGAATAAACAGCTGTTGGCAATACAGTTTAGTGATGTTTGTTAAAGAACGTCGTGGAATTTATTTCGTGGTGTTAATTAGAGGAATGGTCCAGTTTCGCCTTCGCTAATCTGATGGGGAAAGGAGAGGAGAAAGGAAGAACACATTAAATATACATCTCCGAAGACAAGGCGAAAATGTCGTTTTTTTCATTTCGATGTAGTTGGCTTTGATCAATGTCTTCCTTTACCATAACTGTACTCTGCATTTACACTGGCTCTGCGCAGATCCTGCATACCATTCAATCATGAGCAAAAACCCAATGCAAATGGCGTATCTCTGGCCGTGGATGTTTTTTGTCTTAATTGAGCGGGCGCAATTGCGGTGCGAGAAGCATTCGCTGGATAAATAAGTCGAGCAAAACTGTGATATGGCTTTCTCAATATGACTGTCGCGGATCGCGGATATGACTGGGAAATGCCATGGATCAAGGGACAAGGTTTTAGGCATTATTTAAAAACTCACTTCTGAGATGAAGGAGTCGCAGAAATGGATCAGCTTATACGAACGCAAGAGCATTCATCGCTATTAAATGGACCATCCACTATTTCTGTTTCTATACGGGAATAAAGATTAAAATAGTTTGAATAATTATCATGGTCCTTCTATATTTGCTTGGCAAACAGTTGGATCTCCGGGCACTTGTCTAAATGTATCCGGTTGCGACTGTGTTCGAAAAATCGTGGACCGAATTTCATGGTGGGATTTCGACTTGCATAGAGAACACGTTGCACACAGCAACCCCATTCACGTGCAATAATTTCATCTCAACTCATCAGCGGGAACCGGATCCCTCCCCTCAATTGAGGCATTAAAAAAATAAAAGCGTCCAATTTCTTCACACAATAGCGCATATGAATCGTCGTGACGACAAATACCATATCCGTCTTCAAAGTTTGCATATTTTAAAAACAATAATAGACTCATATCCCCCTCCTCCAACAGGGTAATTATATTATTGTCCTTTCTCCTCTATAATTTCAATGTGCTTCGATCAAATGTTCATGCATGGGCATTTAAATTGTTATCAGAGTTTATTTACGTACTAAGTATGCAATATAAACTTGAGTACAATTCACTTGGAATTTGCACGCACGCACGCACATACACCAAAGTCGCATAAAATACCGGCCAACAATTGACAAAAATGTGACGTCACGATTGGGGCCATGTCAGATCGCCAGTTAGGATCCAAGCGTCTTCGAGACAACCCTCGGTAGACACCACCTGAAGGCCCTGGGATGCATTGTTTTGGTGGTGATATTCCTAGTAACCAATCTTGAGCTTTCGGCAGGGTAATGTACAGATATGTTTTTTTAAACATCAAGTTATACACAAAATCACAGCCATGGTGTGTTAGCCATAGCTCGAAGAATGCGCCTCTATAGAAAGGTGTGTCCTTATAGAAAGGTGGCGCGCCCCCGGCTGGGAAAGGTGCCCCTTGAGGAGGCTCGAGTGCACTCAATCTCGACGGATTTTCAGCCAGGAACGCCCTCTGGGAGAAAAGGCCCATCAGTATGTGCACCCCCTCATCCCAGCTCGATTAATTTCTGCGCCGAAGGTGCCACTCCGAGGAAATGTGCCCCCCGACGAGAATTCATAGACCAGCCCCTGGGTAGAGCGCAAACTGTACTTCATATGCCAGTATTGATATGCCAATACCATACGAACCAATGCCATACCAATATTGATTTTATACATCCCGAAATACGTCACTGTTCAATATAACTTCTACGCGCCATTGCCCTCGAGTCGCTTCATGCATCGCTTCTTTCCTGTCCTCAGATGCCACCACGGGCCAGTTGAAAAATTTCCCGTGGGATACAACGGCTCTAGAAATCTGTGGGAAAGGTGAGCAGTTTGTCAGCTGGACCGACATTGCCTCTGCGAACTGAGCAATCTTCCGATGGCTGACGGCGATGAGTAATTTCCCCTCCAGATGGCGTAACATTCGAGTCCCCGCATGTCACAGTTGTTTATTTGGCTTCCCAGCCAGCTACGTCGGCGTGGGACGGAGGGCTTTTACCGATGGGTGCCGGCGTCAGGACAGCACCGGAACGCCGCTCCGCGATCCTGGCCCACCCCAGACACCAGCTCGCGGCCGGAGGCGCGACGCGCCACAATGGCGTGGTGGCGCCGGATGTGGACCCCACGCCGCAGCCACCCCGCCCCTCCCCAGCGTGCGGCGCAATGAGCGTCGCGCCGGATGTGGACCCCACGCCGCAGCCACCCCGCCCCTGCCCAGCGTGCGGCGCAATGACGCGCCACAATGGCGTGGTGGCGCCGGATGTGGACCCCACGCCGCAGCCACCCCGCCCCTCCCCAGCGTGCGCCACAATGGCGTGGTGGCGCCGGATGTGGACCCCACGCCGCAGCCACCCCGCCTCTCC
The DNA here is from genome assembly GCA_034440615.1 of Ashinkailepas kermadecensis. Classification (NCBI taxonomy): domain Eukaryota; kingdom Metazoa; phylum Arthropoda; class Thecostraca; family Neolepadidae; genus Ashinkailepas; species Ashinkailepas kermadecensis. The sequence continues at coordinate 50,233 of JAOTOM010004041.1, read as the reverse complement.
CCAGCGTGCGCCACAATGGCGTGGTGGCGCCGGATGTGGACCCCACGCCGCAGCCACCCCGCCCCTGCCCAGCGTGCGGCGCAATGAGTGTCGCGCCGGCGCACGCGAATGACGTCATTATCCGGCCGTCGACCGCCGGAGGCACGTGTCGGCGGCAATAACTGCCCGCCTGATGACCGCGCACTGGCGGCGTCCGCGGGCGCCGCGCCGCCCACAAATCAGCTGACACACAAATCAGCCGGCGCGCACGTCGGCGCCGATGCAATTACCGCCAATGGCGCGGCGCGACTGCTCATGGACGCCGATGGGTGCGTGACGTGCTATCGACCCATTTGTCATTCATCATATCATTCATCATTCGACCCGCGCGGCCCATTATCGACACCAAAAAAGCCTCTCATAGAGTTCAACCTCAGGTCCTACCTGAGCAGCTAAATCAATACTTTGTGAGTGTCTGACCTAAAGTATCAGCAGAGGTCAAACGCCAGGCAAACATGCCTGAACACACACCTCCCGGTTGCCGGCTATCGCGCGTCTCTACCAGCTCCTATAAGGTATCACCCATATCCCTCGAAAAGCCAGCCAAAATCGTCATGGACATGAGAAGCACAAGTGCTTGCGGACCCGACGGGATCTGTATTAAGGTTATCAAATGTCTGTTCTTTTTTACCGGAGAAGTGCTGCTCGACATTATAAACACATGACTACAGCTGATATCCCCTCCACTTGGAAACAGTCAATAGTAACTCCCATTCACAAATCAGTAGATCCTTCGGATATTCTAATTTTAGGCCTATCTCATTGGTTCCGGTTATCGCCAAAATTACAGAGAGGGTAGTGCAGAAGCAACTCTATCACTGCCTGAACTCAAACCACCTACTGGCCTAAACTCAGCACGGCTTCAGACCACGCCACTCTACGGAAACCGCTCTCATCTCAGTCATGGACAAAATACTAGCAGCAATGGACCGTTCGGAAGTAGCTCTCCTTTGCATTCTGGACCTCCGTAAATGCTTCGACGTAATAGACTACACCAAACTGCTCACTAAACTAGAACTCCATGGAATCGATACTGACTGATTTAGGGCTTATCTGGGAGGTTACACGCAAACTGTTAGCATCTCAGATCAACGCAGAAACAGGCATCTCTCCTCCTTTCTCCCAAACAACATAGGTGTTTTTCAAGGCTCATCACTAGGTCCACTCCTCTATTGCATCTTTTCGAACGACCTCAGTTTGCACGCCCCGGTAGCAAACGTCACTCAGTTCGCAGACGACACCCAGGTCCTCATCTCCGGTCGCAAATCTGATCTCCAAAATCTGATGTCAGATGGAGACATGTCTGAACCAACTTTATGACTACTTCCTGGATAACGGTTTGAAGGTAAACCCGACCAAAACTCAGCTTCTCACGTTCAGATCGCGTCAAAATCTTTGCAATATTACCCCGATACGAGTGTGCTTTAGGGACGCCGTGATAGATGAGTCATTCGTGTAGGAACCTTCGGGTGACATTTGAGCACCACATGTCGTGGGACTCCCATGTAGCTGTTGTGGTCCGCAAGTGTACTGGATTCCTTCTGACCCTGAGCCATCTGCGTCACCATCTGCCAACAAGTACCCTTTTCACTATAGTCAATAGCCTAGTTATATCCAATGTCCGTTACTGCATATCTGTTTATGGGAACGGGTCGGCAGCAAACATCCACAGACTAGACAAGATCATTAACTTCGCCACTAGAGTCGTGTCAGGTCTACTGGAATTTGATCATATTTATGATGCCCGTAACGAGTTGGGTCTCCTCACCGCAGCTGATCTGCATCCATTTCACAGCCTTACTTTGCTCCACAAGATCATTCTGACGGGTGAGCCAACATACATTGCCGGTCAAATCATTGCAAACTCTACCCTGCGAAACCGTCATACACGTGCAGACGACCACCTGCACCTGTCAGCCATACACAGAGAGGCGGGCCGCAGGAGATTTCTCTACTCGTCTGTCTTCCACTATAACAAACTTCCTACTGAAACAAAAACATCGAGGCTGTCTAACTTCAAGAAACATGCACTAGCTTATCTCCACGAGCAACACTAGTCACACAAAAAAAAACTTACGCAAAGGATTTGTGTACACTATGAACTCACCTTTAGGCCATCGCTTTCCTATCACTTCTATAAACTACTCGTTTATAGCTCGTGTTGCAAGCACGGTGTGTGTAGTGCAGATAATGATATGGGTATTGTATTATGTTGGTGTATGAATGTTTGTTGCGCATCTGCTCCCACCATTGACCACAAATCTATCCTTTCTTTGTAAATATATGTGAGTTACACCCAGACTGTCAATAACAGCCACTATATGTGGAGGGCATGCATCGTGAAATAAATAAATGGGCGCCGATGGACGCGGATAGACGCAGACGGACGCGGATGGGCGCGGATGGACGCGAGGAGAGGGAGGTCCGCTGGCGCTGGCTGACAGAAGGTTCGGCCGTGTGATTTAGTGAAAGCACCGGTGCGAGGATGCCGACAGAAAATGGGAAGGAGGAGTTCTGCAAAATGTCTGGAATGACGATGTTCACAACCTTGTGACCAGAGGCGACGAGGGGTATGTAATAATAGGCAAACAACACCGAACGAGTGGTTCCGCTTCAGTGATATATAGCCTCGAATAAGTATTAGCCTCAGCCAATGGCTTACTGATTTGGAGAAAATTAGATCACGTAGACTATCTAATTTAGCACTTGGCATTAATCCAACGCAGCGTGTGGAAGGAGCTCCAGCACCCCCTCTAGAAAATCCCTGGTGAAGCCCGTGAACAGGCAATCTCATCCTTCGCGCCATACAATCTTGGAAACGGCCCAGAATCGGCAATGCCACCATAGCGCCAGACAAATTCCCGGTGACGCAATCTAACTGGGTTCCTCTTATCTGTCAAACAAAAACCTCGAAATGCCCTTGGATCGTCTGGAGTTTCCCTGGACTCACCACTTCCATCCCTCGCCCTCAGCTTTAACACAATTTCTTTCTGACACCCTGAACTCGGCACTTTCTGACCATCCATAGAACTTTCTGATGACACCTATGAATCACCCCATCCTTCCAGACACAAAATGCTCAAAACGGCCTTAAATCGGCATCTCGTTTAGACTATTGATAAAGCTCCCTGATCATGGTAATGAATTGGTCATTAATTGGCACCTCCATCAACAACCTCCACCCATCAATTTCCGACCTCCGTCCTTTGCTCTGGTGCACACAGCTGGCGCTATAGCGCCAGCTGTGTGCAACTATGGTTACAGTCAGCTGACTACATTACTGACTTCTGAAAAAAATTGATGCCGTCTCTCCGCCCTCGCCGCTCAATCAACAGATATGGCCAGCAACGCAGCGATAGCTACCAGTAACCTGATAACCTCATTTTTCTTCAGGTGAACTCGACATCCTCCCCCTCCCTCATCACGCACAATCGCTATCCAAGATTGTCACATCTGGCAGGGGCGGATCCGGGAATTATGGTGGGGAGCGGTGCATTTCCTCGGAGGGACGCCTTGGGCGCAATAGATCGTTAAGCGGGGTGAGGGGAGGATGCACTCTGGCATATCGCATCGGCGCCTTTTCGTCTCAAGTGGACACCTTCTCTTAACAGATGTCCAAATTCCCCCCGGAATCCGTCCCTGATACTTGCCGGGGGCTGCGTGCTCCGCCTGCGCAGTCCAGCTAGCTCGCTTATGTTTTATGGGACAGACACACTATTTGCACGCATGTACAAATAATGCCTACCTTGCTGACCCTCAAACCCCTCCTGCTTGTGATTTGCATGAGGTACATCAGGACAGCATAGAAAGGGCAGACTTTTCGTGAGGTAAATGTATATGGTGTACCTCATGCCAAGTACCTCTGGATAAAAACATTCGAAAGAGCATATTGAACAGATGCCACGATCCAGGTTTTCCACACAACCAAATCATAGCAAAGCCCATAGCACACCAGTGTTCAGCAAGTTCATTAAAAACAACCGACTACAGCGCATCGTGAACACCCAGCAGCTCTGTGTACAGGGAAGCCAATTCCAATGCAAACGTTGCACTTCATTTCAGGTCTCGAAGTGCAACGCAGTAATGCAAATACAGCCCAATTGGCATTCGAACGCTCGTAGGCGCCCCGAGAGACGTGCGAGACCTGCTCCGCTCTGAAGCACGCCCCTCGGAAATGAGCCGGAAACTGGCAGTACCGGAGGTGGGGAATATCCGAGTGCCCAGTGCACACCCGACAGTGCCGTGCCCAGATCACAATGATAGTGGTTATTGGTTCTATCTCACGTCGACCGTTGAGTCATGCAGCGTCGCCAATCTCTCACGCCGATTGGTCGCGGGCGAAGAGTAGCGACAGGTGAGACTACTGGATTGCAATTAATTCATCGCCATTCACTTCGATTCACGCTGGAGGATTTTTCGGAACCAAGGGGAAAATCTGCCTCGTCGCGTAAAAAATCGCGTGAGACTGAATAGCGCTATTTTCTGCGTCCCCAAGTGACGCCCGAAAACACAGCGGCGTCCGCAGAGAAGACACGGCGGCGCCCTGAAAGCGGTGCGGAACCGCCGTTGTTGCACGATGACGTCGGCACAGCTTCACGTCAAAAACCGTTTGTCATGTCAGAACATAAACACAATCGCTAAATTGGCAGCCGCTGGTGTCTTCGCTGAACGTGGAACCGATCCTCGAACGGGAAACAGCGGCGCGGCAACCACGACATCGGCTGAGAAAGTCATCGGCGCAGATCGAACGGTGCCGTGTCAACTGCTCGCACTCAATACTTCGGGACCGTAGTGACCACTGATTGGCTGGGCCCAAGCCAGCTACTTTTTGAGCACTTTGGACCTCAAATGCAAAGCCCTTGATGGAGCCCATGTGCGCAACGTAGGTCATCGTCAGCATGACAACGACACTATATCAAGACCGACTGATAATATAAATTAATAAGTCGCAGGTCACGGCAGAAAACGTTTACCAACGGGAGAAGATGACACGCGCATGCATCAGCTTCCGCCGGCCCCTGGCAATGTAAAGTCAATATGCAGTGTGTAGCGGCCTGACTTGCTCCCCTCGTGTGGTAGATAGTGCACGACAACCCAGTTCTGACCAGGAGCGCCGCTAGCTGTGCGAAGCTGAACTCCTCGCCCAGCTACCCGAGTGACATTTGTGTGGTCGTGCTTGTCCGCTTCCAGCTACCCGAGTGACATCTGCGTGGTCGTGCTTGTCGGTGCCAGCGGCGTCTGAGCCTCAGGGTGTTCAGAGCTCGAATCGCAGCTGCTCAGGTCACATTCGACTGACATGGCGCGAGGTGTCTTCTACGTGTTGGCACCAGTGGGCATGCTGAACCCGCATTTACCTGCGCAGGATAGGGCCTCCCTCCGGCGCACGGCGGTGGCCCCTGCGCTCTTGTAACGCTGTACACTGGGCTGTCTGAGCGCAGCAGACACCGAGCGCCTTGAGTTTGAGCAGGACACCGCTTTGGAGGCCGCTCTTGGTCACCTCTTAGCGATGTCGGCATCTCTCTGCGCGCGTCTTAAGTCCACGACACGTGGATCCACGTGTGTCCGTCCTGCGAGTCCTCAGCAGGGCATTCCGCGGCCAGTGTCGACCGCGTCGGGTGCTTGTCAGCGCCCTACCGCTGCTCCTGTGCCGCCTGGACACGCGGATCTGCGGATCTGCCGTCGACAGATCCGCGAGTGCTGCGTGCCAGTTAGTCGTGCAGTGTGCTCCTGGCCACATTCACGCCTCGACCGGGGGACGTGTGACCCGCCACTTCACAGAGACCCCCCCCCCCCCCCCCCCCCCAGCTCGTCCCCGGTGTAGGCTCGGCGGACTCGCTGCGCGGGCTCCTGTCGTGCGGCGATCCGAGGGCCCGGCACGTGGCCGGCCGCTACACAGCCAGGTGTGGGCGCTGCACAACCAGTAGCAGCCGATGCGCCCTTCAGCCCAAATAATAAATCAATTCGGGCGGCCGACAGTTGCTGTATCTGCTCGCTGTCGGGGCCCCGGCCGGCCGCCGCGGTAAGTCGGCGGACCGGTGTTGTATATTTGTGGACCTCATGCATCTTGTGAGTTGTATTGTTCTTTTGGCTGTCAAACAGGCCGATGGTGATGACGCACTGCTGGCGTGCTGGGAGCAGCCTGGGAGCGAGGAGATGGCGGGAATTTCAGTGGGAGCGGCCTGGGAGTGAAGGAGTGGGACGTGCACTACAGGCGCGCATCGTTGGCGCATGTTATTATAATTTCATTAGTGGCAAAGCGTCGGAGGGCCCTCAGGCAGACAATAATGCGGTGCTGCCTGCTAGAGTATGGACGGATGTATTTTGAGCTTAGCAAGCTCGGGTTTGAGCTTCGCTTTGCTACTTACCTCGGGGGCACTCTAGAACAACTTAGTCTGGAAGTATTCTAGAAATGTGGCGGGACACAGGGCGAAGTTTTGACGCGTTTAAAGTACGTTAACCTAGGCGATCACAACCTCGCTTCCATATGCACCTGAAGAAGATGCATGCACATGTGTGATCTCACGTGTTTTTTAAATACAGTTTTTATCTTACAATTTCATGTTAGTGATATTTGCATGTGACGAAATATGCGCATGGCTGCACAATATATTGCCAATTGCCAATGCATATCCAGTGATTGAGGTTAGTATATGACCATAGGAAGTACACTGCGAGCAACCATAGTACATAGCTGTTGTGTACGGCGTATGTCCTGTGCGCCGCGGTAATAGGGATACAATTCAAGGAAGAAAAGCCAACGCCAGCGTGCGCTGAACGTGATTATCGTACAATGTTTCAACTGTTCCGTAAAATTGTAGCATGATAGACGCCATGGATGCGTGATAATGCGCGTGTTAGAATATGATTGCAGGATGTTTACCGGCTGGTAACTAACGGAAGGCCCAAGCATAGTCCCTAGATCTCACAATAATGGTCACGTTCTCTGGTTTCTTCCATATATGTATGCATTTCGATTTTCACATATTTTCTTCACTTGCATAGAAAAGTTCAGAATAACAGTCTCGGTAGCTGAGTTAGCTAAAGAGTTGGCCTGCATAGGTCCCCCTGCCCTGGTAAGACAGGGTTCGTTTCAGTTGACACACCCGTATTTAGTCATCGGACGGATGGGGGGGGGGATCAGTGTTGGCAACTGGCGTGATAAGACCGGGCTCGAGTTACCCAGGCGGCCGTGTCGGTGCATTGACGGCACGTCATGCTCTCGGTCAAAATTCTGCCGTTGAACTGGAATTCACGGATCGGGTGGTAGGGCCAGGGTTCACGCAACAAGCCCTCATTGGCAATAGGATCCTTCTCCATAAATTCACCCCGGCAAGAATTCGCAGGAAATCTCTTAATATAAAAAGTAAAAAATAACTTGGGCATCGCTGGATCCCCAGAACCCGAGTCTACGAAATCCCGAGACACCAATATTACCGAGCCGGTCTGAGATTCACATCCTTACTCTCGATTTCCCTGATGAGAGCGACAAGCCTCTGTTCACGCGTCAGAGCTTAGATACTTCTCTTTGACTGGACAACTCCACATGCTTACAGTTCGTACTTACAGTTCGTACTTACAGTTCGTACTTACAGTTCGTATTTACAGTTCGTACTTACAGTTCGTACTTACAGTTCGTACTTAGTCATGGAGCGAGACTTTTGGAGAGGACGTGAACGTGATGACGAAATGCTTTTAGTTCTTGGTGTATTGTCATATTGAAAATGCTAGCAGAGAATGCTTCGACAGACATTTATCCAAGAGGAAGTGCACTTGTTGACTCAACTCGGGAAGGTCCAAGCAGTCCTGCGTTCATTTTAGTTATGGCAGGAACGTGCACAGAACAATTAGCTGTAGCGATTTATGTGTGAGAGGGATGGCGAGCTCCTCTGGACGACCGGTGCACATTACGCCTCGTCCGTCACCGAGTTCCGCTTTGACAAAGAGATACAATCCGACCATAAGTTGCAATATGCCAATCCCAGTAATGGGTTCTTCCTTTCAGACTGCTGGCCCATTTTAAAAGGATTCAAGTGAAGCCGGGATGAGATATGCGACATCCATTTCCGTTTAATTAAGTTCCCTGGGTATCTACTTCACAACTTTCCCTTTCTAAGATCACCCGACGACTTCGTATATTGAGCTAGCTGAGTGGAAAGTCTCAGCTGGTTCGATGCCGTTTCAGACAAGGTTTCACAGTTTCCATTCGTGGAAAGTAAATACTGGGAGGCCAGCTGGCTGGCGACAGCCCGCAAAGTTTCCACGACAATTTCGTCCCATTGAGGCAGTTCAATAGTAGTATTATATAATTAATGCAGCATTTGAAAATAGGAGAACAAAACTGTACGTGAGCCCCACTAGGAACAAATTGCTCCCATCCATAACTTCCATAATCCAAAACACACAGCATTTAAACTAAGACTTGTTCGAAAACTTCGCCGTGTCTTCCCCAACAGCTTGCATCAATATTAGGAAGCGGACCGGCGTTTATAGGAACTAGGTTTTTTATTTAAACAAATGTTTGCTTCACAAAACAATCAGGCTGCGTCGAGCGACTGAAATTTTGCCATTTACTATGCTGATTTACTCCTAACGTTCACTGGGGTAACTTTATAGAACATAGTGTTAGGCTAAGCAGTTTGTTGCGTGCACCCGGACTCCACCTCCAGATCTGAGAATTTCAGCTCAATGGCTGAGCTTACACCCGGAGCACGTCACGGACACGGACACGGACACGGTTACGGTTACGGTTACGGTTACGGTTACGGTTACGGTTACCGTCACGGATCCGGACCCGGACCCGGACCCGGACCCGGACCTGGACCAGAACCCGGACCCGGACACGGACCCGGACCCGGATCCGGACCCGGTCCCAAACCCGGACACCCCGTCGCCGCGTGTGCCGCCTTCCCGGGTATGTTCCCGACGATCCAGATGGGGTCCAGATGCAAGCGCGTGCAGAGACTCGACGCATAACTTGCCAGAACACGGCACGCTACTGCAGGTCGGCGCTTTAGCAACTTAGCTATCGGAAAGGCGTGTCATAGACATCATTCCTCTGAAAACGATTCGATCGGTTCAGCTTATGCTTCCAAGTTGCTCAAAATCCGCTTGTCCATCGCGAAGACTATCGGTATCATCTGCATTCACATAGTTTTTTTTTTCACTTCCGTAAGCGCTCATAATCAGATAGCATCGGGATTATCGTAAGTTATATCCGAGTTGAATGAGAGTACACTGCAAGAAGACAACGCATGCTCGGTCAGAAAATAAGGAGCCGACTGTCAAATCCTGCTTGATCTTGCGGCAGAACATAGCTTAACAGCGTCGACAAATGCGCATTCGTGGATGAAAGCGCACCAGGGTGTGCGAACGCTAGACACCATGTCTAGAGAAGTGCACATTCTAGACGCATGGCGCACACATTAGCTATCGGCCAAACACTCCCTGATATTTCCTAAGCATAACAAGACCTATGTACCCGAGTGCACAATGTCTTTCTGCATAGTTGTGAACATGGGTAGTAAATGTGGTGGTAAATGTGGTGGTAAATGTGGTGGTAAATGTGGTGGTAAATGTGGTGGTAAATGTGGTGGTAAATGTGTTGGTAAATGTGGTGCTAAATATGGTGGTAAATGTGGCGGTAAATGTGTGGAAATGTGGTGCTAAATATGGTGGTAAATGTGGCGGTAAATCTGGTAGTAAATGTGGTGCTAAATATGGTGGTAAATGTGGCGGCAAATGTGGTGGAAAATGCAGTGCGACGGGCATTGCAACTGGAACGCAGCCTTGGCACAACACCAATTTTTCGAACACAACCACGGCACAACACCAACACAACCTTTTCACAACACAAACTTTTCCAAAAAGTTGGGTCATTATCCGTGATTAGCAACACCACTTATTCAGTTTGCATTATGAGGCCCCAATTCTGAACAGCGGCTTTGCTAGCAGCGCGGGCACAGGAACGTCCTCAAAATTGGGGTGGGTAGTTTACAAATGTAATTTGAGACAGCTTTTCAATGCGGAAATGCATAGAACGTGTGTTTTTCTACTACTGCTTGGCGCGAATGCACCACGACAGGCGGTTGCTACACCCGACTGCCATTTGCTACACCCACGACCGACATTGTTTCACGACTAATTCAGCACGTCATGAAGTTCGTCTAATCAAGATGTGATATATGTGCGGATTAAACGCAAAACAAAGCGGCGCTCCCACCATGATCTGCGGACACAATTCCAGAGCCCAATCAAACGGCGTCGATTTTTTTACTTCCACGGTGCAAAGCCGGCGCAGGGCCCCAAGGGCCATTCCTGCGCTGACGACAGCGGTGACCCGGCGACCTTGGCAGCGAGACCTTGGCTCTTCCAGTCGGCTCGCAGGGATCAGGCCGGACGACCGGGCCCCGTTCGGGGAGTGGTGCGAAATTTGTGGTGCAATCGGGCGCAGTCGACCCGTCAGTGTGCAAATTGTGCCGCGACACGGTGTGTGGCGGCCAGCACAGACGTCGCGGCGCCGGCCGCCGAGGCAGAGCGCGGCGCCGAGTAACGCCCGGTACAGTCCAATTAGCGCGGCCAGTCTGCTTCGCCCGGCCGGCGAGCCGCCGCAGCTCGCCACAAGCCGCGTCATGTCGACACGTGTCATCAAGCGCGTCCGGTCTTGAGCGCTGCCACGTGGTGTGTGGACAGAGCACAGCTGCTACGGTCTTCTACGTGTTGTACGGGTGGACAGAGCACAACGGGTGCGAAAGCGTTCACAGCCACAAACGACGCCGTGTTTCCCGACGAAATACAACTGGTGACCGAGAGGAATGTCCCGTTGAATGATTGCGCGTGCTTCACAGCGCACTTTTAGCAGCAATCCCGTCTGGTGTGGCAGGGTAGCAGGTCGCCCATATTCGCAGACGCCACCGCTTTGGGGATCCGTCTCTCCTCCATTTTGTTTGGGCACTTCATTTACGCTGGGAACACGATGTTGCGTTCATTGGCTATTACACGTGGCATGCATTGCAAACTAAGCTGGCAAACAGAGCAACCCAGACCAATTACACTGCGCTATCGACACAAATAAATTAACATCATTAACGACCGATCACAACGCCAATATCTTTCACGTTCTGTCTCGTCCAGTCTGCGTTCGTTTTACTATCTTCCTAACTCGTACAGCCGGATTTAAATTAGAGCATCCATCGTCTGGCATTGCGTGCACAAAGGGGCGAGCATCAACAACTCTCCACTTCCAGTTTGCATTGCGATTGCGTAATTGCGAGGTGACACTGTCCGACAAGATGAAGCAGCGACCACTCGGTGAGGGGGGGGCGCCCCTCGCAAGGCCACCGCCAGTCGACCTGTGTCGACGGGTGGCGCGCACCCGCCGCGCGACGGCCGGCCACTCCTGTCCCGACACTCCAGCACTCCAGGGAGAGCACTCCTGGGAGAGCACTCCTGGTGGCAGATCCCCGGCTGGCGCGCTTCATCAGGACGGCACCGTCCGGACTCCCGGAGGACTCCCTACCCCCGCCAGGACGTCCGACCAGCTGGGGACAGGTGGGGAGGTGCCAGCTGGGGAGCTGGGGAGTGCCAGCTGGGGAGTGCCAGCTGACGGAGTGCAGTGGATGAAGGAGCGGAAGAGCAAGACTATCCGTGGAATCGCTAGTGTGGTGACCGACGGACTGATTCATGCCTCATTTGTCCTGCAAGAACGACTCAAAGCAGGAGTATCCCTAGCTGTGGGGACAGAATCGCATCGGTTGATTGAGAGAGTGTTTTGGGAACGAGCATTCAGCTGAACCATCAAGGTGGCACGCGTTTATGACAAGTCCTTCCTTTGAAATCGATATTGATGCTTCATTGTCTGCTTTGCAGCCATTGCCAACTTTGAAAATATCTGGCACCGTCATCTTCCTTTGAACTCCACCACAATACGAAACAACATCCCAATTAGTGGGAAGACACAAAGTTGGCAAGCCAGTCGGCCTGCCAGCCACAGCGGCCTCAACACAATCTGAAGTGTTACCTCTTAAGTAATTTTAAGTCAGCTTATTCGCATAAGCTGGTTGCACAGTCCTGCTAACCTGCAAAGCTTATGTGCAACCTGAAGTCAGCTTAAGCACCCCGGCGCCAACCACGCGTCATTTGACCTATTCGACTTGACCTGCTCCGTGCAGCCACCTCCCTCGGAAGCATGCTGGATCCGCCTCTGCGCCACTCGCCAGGCATTTCACCATCCGTGGATTTGTGATGTGCAAACACAGTGACTTACCAGTCGACCAGCCTGGTCACGGCGGCGAGTCGTGCACACGTGCTTCGACAACAAACCGCGACCACGGTGGAACGCCACTTCCGACAACGCCACGTGCCACCCCACCGCCACCAAACCCCCCCCCCCCCCCCCCCCCCCCCCCCCCCCCCCCCCCCCCCCCCCCCCTTCGTGTTCGAACGCACCATCACGGCTGATGGTGGACAACGCCACGGGCGGGCCGCTTGGCGACGGCGACCCCTCGTATTACTCGGCACAAACACCGCCTACTACAAACCACTAGTGAAGTACATCAAATCTTCAGAAAATATCAGGTGGTGCTCTTGCATAGTCATGCTATTTTTTCTAGGTGGCGCTTTTCCACACATCCCCATAGGCATTAATGTTTAAGTTCGAAGAGTTAGCTAGTGCTGAGCCATCCTAGTTCAAACATCACCTCTGAACGCCAAGACGCCACGCACGCCACACACACGTGTGAACACAGCGAGCCGTAGGCGTCTACAAGGAAATGACTACGTCCTGGGCATGGTCCAACGACTCGGTCCGTCAAGGTGCCGAGTGGCCAAGCGTGCATCTTGCGGAAGCCGCCACGCAACACACAGCTTCCTGTGCGCCACCGTTGCGAGCCGTCTGGCTGGCGCCGTCAGAATAGCCGGCGCTGGAAGACTATTCGGCACGCGATGACGAGCTGACGCAGCCGCAGCCGACCGTACAAAAACAGCAGACGCCGGCCGTCTTCCCAAGGCGGCGCAAATGACCTTTACGGTTCGGCACGCCTCTAAAAGCCACTTCCCCCGCCGCCGTCTTCGCCAGGGGGAGAGCGATTTTTTAGGCGTGCTGGACCATAAAGGTCATCTGCTCTCCTTTCTGTATTCGCGTTCACTTGTGCCTCAACAGTCCATGGCACACGTAGGCCGGTGGTTTTCTGGTGTGCATCAGATGTGGCGCAGTGTTGCGAGGTGCCCGAAGTGGTCAGCCGGCGTCACACCTCCTCGGCCATTCTAATTCACAGCGGAAGCCACTCGAAGCTGCTAAATGCGCATTTCTTCCTCGCAGCCAACAGTGCGTAGTTGTCCCAGCTCAACAAAACGAACTCGGTAAATGTCTTATCCATTTGTCGTTCCGAATGTACCGCACCGTAGACGACACTTTTGCGGCCGTACCGTCTACGAGACACTCCCCGGCTGGGAAGAAGCACAGGAGTATGTTTTAACCTGAAGGCAAACACTTCGAACGGTGCACACAAATAAGCAGTCAGGACGAGGTTGCACTACACAAAGAAACATAGCATTGTAGAAGGACGCGGTGATGGTGGTTGTTGGCATTACCATTCGGTGATGGCGATTATTGTCATGTAGTGACGGTGGTTATTAACATTGCAATGTAGTGATGGTCGTTATTAGCATCGACACGTAGTAATGGTGGTTGTTGGCCTGCAGTGATGGTGGTTATTGGCATGTAGTGATGGTGGTTATTGGCATGTAGTGATGGTGGTTATTGGCATGTAGTGATGGTGGTTATTGGCATGTAGTGATGGTGGTTATTGGCATGTAGTGATGGTGGTTATTGGCATGTAGTGATGGTGGTTGTTGGTATTACGATGCGTCGACTGCTTCACAGCACATAGAGTCGCCAAAATTTGCACGCCAATTGATTGCGGGCAAAGAGCAGCAAAAGGTGGCAGTCGAACCCACAACTCTTCAATTGGGAGACGCGGGCACTTTACTGCTAGACTTCTTGCCTCCTGCAGAAACATGCAATTCGTACCGATATTTTTCTCTCGGTGGGTTTCAAAATATCTCTATAGCTTTTTGTACCAGACGAATGGTCGGCCTTTTACGACGCAATGAATTCCGATCAGTCGTGCACCGGAAGGGCAATGACGGGGCTATCTAAGAACGAAAACCGCAATGTCAAGCACCTTTTGCACGGGGTGAAGCTTGGAGGGTGACGGGTGAAGTAAAATCGTTGCGGATGAACATTGCATATTTGCATTGTCGCACCACCTCTTCCCCTCCACTCACCGCAACCAGCTCTCCCCGCCCTCCAACACGCACATACTTTTCAATTGCAGCTCGATCTGGGCGACTTTATCTTGGTATATTGCGAAGCAAATGACATGTTTGCAATATTCCGGAATTAAATGTAAGCATTTCTCAGAGATACTAGCAATACACAATGATTCTGCGAAACCTGCACCACATTTCGAGGAATTCGGCTGCTTAGTGGCAGTCCCGCCATTGTTAGTGACTTCGCGGGTTATTTTAAATCGGAAGGTTGCAAACACAGCAATAGTGAAGAAAATCGGTGACGTAATTTTGTCGATGCACACAATAAGAAATCGTTTGCGATGCATGAAGAAAGATTCAGTTATACTGATACTTTGCAACGCCACTCCGTTACTTCCAGGTGATGCCGTGGGATTAGCAGAACTCTCCAGATGATGTTTTTTCCCAAAACCGCCGTAGATCTGATCAATATTCAAATGTAGCTGGTGTTCAATTGGCACGGGGCCGCAAATGAGGGAATGTGATGCGAGGAGCGTCCCTCCTATCAGTCAGCAGGGATTAGTGACATCCACCTTCTCCAATTATGACAAACAGGACATCGATTGTGCTACAGTCCGACCATGTCGGTCTTGCACCACGCTCTGTCCTATACTGCGCGTATGCTGAATCGCATATTACTTCTGGACACGACATGCCCATACCAACAATAGTCCATGATAGGATGTAGCTGAAAATACACTCCCTGAGGCCACACCAGCGATAAAGTGAAGCAACGTCGTCCCTGAAGGAGAACAGGCCACCAAATGTTCGACTTTACCCACTCGGGACGCGCCAGGAATGACTTGCACACCAGTCGTGCTGAGAACTCAACCCACTACACCGGATGGCATTGACAGACATTTCTGGCGCCACGTTTATGTGGAACTTCTGACATTTTGCCGCGCGCTCAAGTGAAGAGTCATTTTTTCACTTGGTGGCCGACGAAAGCCCACGCCTGCGATCACGACCACGTTCTGGGGCGGTCAGCAGCAGTATGTGGCGGCGGAACTGCCGGCTCGCCGCGTCTGGCCGACGCTCCGCTGGACGTCTGGCCGACGCTCTGGTGGACACCGCGCGGACGTCTGGCCGACGCTCCGTTGGACACCGGGTGCACGTCTGGCGGACACTCCGTTGGACACCGGGTGGACGTCTGGCCGACACCCCGTTGTACACCGCGCGGACGTCTGGCCGACGCTCAGTTGGACACCGCGCGGACGTCTGGCCGACGCTCAGTTGGACACCGGGTGGACGTCTGGCGGACACTCCGTTGGACACCGGGTGGACGTCTGGCCGACGCTCAGTTGGACACCGGGTGGACGTCTGGCGGACACTCCGTTGGACACCGGGTGGACGTCTGGCCGACACCCCGTTGTACACCGCGCGGACGTCTGGCCGACGCTCTGGTGGACACCGCGCGGACGTCTGGCCGACGCTCTGGTGGACACCGCGTGGACGTCTGGCCGACGCTCTGTTGGACACCGCGTGGACGTCTGGCCGACGCTCCGTTGGACACCGGGTGGACGTCTGGCCGACGCTCCGTTGGACACCGGGTGGACGTCTGGCCGACGCTCCGTTGGACACCGGGTGGACGTCTGGCGGACACTCCGTTGGACACCGCGTAGACGTCTGGCCGACGCTCCGTTGGACACCGCGTGGACGTCTGGCCGACGCTCCGTTGTACACCGGGTGGACGTCTGGCCGACGCTCCGTTGTACACCGGGTGGACGTCTGGCCGACGCTCTGTTGGACACCGGGTGGACGTCTGGCCGACGCTCCGTTGGACACCGCGTGGACGTCTGGCCGACGCTCCGTTGTACACCGGGTGGACGTCTGGCCGACGCTCTGGTGGACACCGCGCGGACGTCTGGCCGACGCTCCGCTGGACACCGGGTGGACGTCTGGCCGACGCTCCGCTGGACACCGGGTGGACGTCTGGCGGACACTCCGTTGGACACCGGGTGGACGTCTGGCCGACGCTCCGCTGGACACCGCGTGGACGTCTGGCCGACGCTCCGTTGTACACCGCGCGGACGTCTGGCCGACGCTCTGGTGGACACCGCGTGGACGTCTGGCCGACGCTCTGGTGGACGCCGCGCGGACGTCTGGCCGACGCTCCGCTGGACGTCTGGCCGACGCTCAGTTGGACACCGGGTGGACGTCTGGCGGACACTCCGTTGGACACCGCGTGGACGTCTGGCCGACGCCCCGTCGGACACCGCGTGGACGTCTGGCCGACGCTCTGTTGGACACCGCGTGGACGTCTGGCCGCACGCGATGGTGGTGGCGAGGGGGAGGGGGCGGCGCACCACCCACTGGTGTTCCGGCTCAGTGAGCAGCACCAGCTGGTGTTCCGGCCATGTCCGCCGACAGGCCCGGAAACACGTGCAGCAGGTCTGGTGAGGACACACCTGCATCAGTTTCTGGACGCCTGATGGCCGAAGTGAGTGTCGTGAAAAGGTGTGTAAAGCTTGTTTAACGGCATGTTCGCAGTTTAATCGCTGCTTAAGATATTTAGCCGACACGACTGTCAATGTCAGGTATTAATCGCACGTGAAATACGGCCGATATATTTGCCAGGAAAAGTGTTCACTTAGCAATCGCCCAGGCACGACACCAATCCCAAATCCGGCTGTGACCAAGATGTCAAACCACACTGCTGCTGATTGGCCGCCTAAAAATGATCCCTCCTGATACTGAAGAGTATCATCAGCAGAGTCCGGAGTACATACCGGTTTAGTGCAATATATCAAATATAAAATACTAATGGGAATGCCATCTATATAAATATAATATGGAATAGTAATGGAAATACTAGAGGAAAGTGGTCTCAGCAGATTCTGGAGTATAGACTGGTTTAATGCAACAGATTAAATATAAAATACCAGTGGGGAATATGTGATGCATGAAGAGCTATCAATGTTCATCACACGGTCAGGGTCAATGTATGCTGCAAATACTGTGGCCAACACCGCATCTGGAGGGAAACTCCGGCCCAGCCAGGACACCTGTGCACCAGGGGAAAATACAGGGGGAGGGCATTGCCGGAATGTGCAACCTCCCACGGAAAAGTGGTGCCCCTCCGATCGGAAAAGGCACCTCTCCAGGGAGGCTGGAGTGCACCCTTCTCTCCCCCCCCCACGGATCTTGCAGCCAAAGGCGGCTCCTTGAGAGGAAAAGACACCTTTTAGCATGCTCGAGTGAACCCTCTCCCCTCCCGATCGATCCATCGTCAGCCGTGGGTGGTCCTTCGAGGAGTTGGTGCCCAATCCGACCAGTGCCCCCACCCCCATGCAAATTCCTGGTTCCTCCCCTGCTGTGCAGAGGCACCATACTGCGTTGCTGCGTTTTAGCTTCCTTTGTTTGAATTGGATTGGATTGTGGCTTTGCGACCCACTCAGCAGCTGAGGCCGTATGGCGTCGCCTGCCTCTCACCCTGACAGGAGCCCTTCCTGCCAGGGTGAGAGGCAGACGACGTCATGTGGCCGACGTATGGCCGACGTCGACGTCGACGTCGACAGGGACATCGCGGGGAGCCGCACCCCGTACTTCCGGCGTGTCAGACGCTCAGCTTAACCACTGAGCTACCGACGCTCTGCTTCCTTTGTTTGAAAAGCATTGCTGAGCAGGGAGTGGGGTGTACCAACGGTTTGCAACTTGAAAGCTTAACCCGTGATCGTTTGATGCAAACCTTCTTCTGTAAGTTCCTTTTTCGTGGATAGCTGCCAAACGGATAAGCGGAACCCAGTGAAATTATCGTACCCTCTGGTGCTTCATTTTCCGTCATGTCAGGTAACGGAGCTATGACGCCATAAATGGGAACACCTTCGACCATTTGCAACAAAAATCGCGTATTATCGCATGTCGACCTGACATTGCGACCTAAAGCGACACATTGTATGCAGCTTCAACTTAAGCTTAATAGATAACTAGATTGATATTCGGGCATTCTCTCCTGTAACATTTTAAGGAGATTTTTGGTCACTGACTTAAGTTGACCTCGGATGACCTTTTTACCCTGACAGTACATCTAGCGTTATTTGAAGTCCTGAATCTGATTTCGCCAGCTTTTACCCTGGGGTGGGTGGAAGCAGTGGTTTTAACCAACAGTCTATACAGTTTTCCAATGCGGGGTCCCCCGTTGGCCGGACCTGATTCGCGACCCAAGGTGTAAATGGAGCTCGAGATATGTCTTTACAGCCGTAAGGCACCGACGACCAGCCTGATAATAACCATAATATCCAAAAGTGTATCTCTGTTGCAGTTTAGGAAGCATTTGCGATCAAATTGTAAAAGTCAGGATTTTTTTCGACTTTTGACTTTGACCTGAACTGAGAGAATCGCCTATCACACCCAGGTGCACACATTTGTTGTGAATCGTGAATGTGTGAATGTGTGGAATATGTGTGAATATTCTCGCTCCACCCCAAACTTCAGTTTTTCTGTTTCGTCTCTCTAGCACGCTTCTTTTGGAAAGGCCAGGGGTTCGTTCCAACCCTATACTCCAACATCTCTCGACTTCAAAGAGGACTAAATCCCCACACACCCATGGATCTGCTGATGTCCTCTTTCTCAATTCCTTCGCGCCGCTGTCGCTGACAAAAATAAAGACAACCTTCCAATTCTCTCCGCCTACCACTTGAAGCGGACTTCACCCAAAGCGGAGCTTCATCACCTGAAGCGGACTAGCGCTTGAACGTGCCTCCATCACGCGGCAACTACGGCTGATTCAGTCTGCGCCGGGATGGTCAGCCGCGACAACAAGCGCCCGTTTCAGATCCGTTTTCCATCGCCACAACCTCGGCGCAACATCGCCGTCGACGCGACGCCGCTGACGGCGGCACTGATTGCCGACGACTCAGTCATCGCCAACCGGTCCCGTGTGGCCAGACGCCGTCGGCAACGATGTGCTTAACTGCCGGCTCTCAACCCTGGCCCGACGACATGCATGGCCACCGCCACCGGCACGCGCCACTTGTCTGCGGTCAACCGGAGCGCAGCGACCGGCGGCGATTAGCATGGTATGGAACACTGAACGTGATCTTGCGGGTGCCGACGCCAGTCGGGTGGAGTTATTGCAACGTCACGGTACACGTTGCGGTAGTGGGACTGTGGGATACATGAACTTCGACGTCTGTAAGTCCATCTGAGAATTACGGAGGCTGGTCACCCAGCTTGGGTGTTGGTGTGTGTGTGTGACAGCATAACGACAGTTACCCAGCGTGGGCTAATGTTTTGGTGTGTACAACATAACAGCCTCAGTGTGGGCTAATGTTTTTGTGTGTGCGACAACACAACAGCAGTCACTCAATGTGGGCTAATGTTTTGGTGTGTACGACAACATAACAGCATCAGTGTGGGCTAATGTTTTGGTGTGTTCGACAACATAACAGCAGTCACTCAATGTGGGCTAATGTTTTGGTGTATGCGACAACATAACAGCCTCAGTGTGGGCTACTGTTTTGTGTGTTCGACAAAACAACAGCGGTCAACCAGCCTGGGGAACACGCAATCTCCCGAGCAAAACTTGTTTGTTGAGAAGCGCTAGACGAGCGAGGGGAAGAGACGAGATATCGGCTTCGGTAGCGCAGGTGAGATGATCCCCATGATACCAATATTTCATGCGTGTATTCCCGCTGAAAGCTCCGCGGAGCCCGCCCTTTTTAAATTATAATATAATTGATGAAAACAAAAATAATCATTTTGCCACTGTATTCACACTGTGAATGACGAAGACGAACATTGGGTTCATTTATGATTCTGACGCCGATTGGTCGCGGGTAGACTTCATGATACTGTCGGCCGCGGGATTCGAACCCACGGTCTTACGATCACGAGCAGAACACCCTACCGACTGAGCTACCGCGACGCCACCCTATGAAGCGAAGGAAACAGGCCCAGTCATAAATCCGTTTTATCACATCGAATTTCATCCCGAGGAGCTGGCAGCAAAACACGCGCGATGCTCATATTCTCTGCTGGAGATGCTGGCTGGCTGGTCGAATTACACGCATGAACTACAGCTTTGAAACTGGAAAACACGATCCCATGTAAAACTGTGTAAGGGAAGCGGCTCAACTGGAGCTTAGCAAGTCAAAATAAACAACTGCTAGGATGAAGCTGTGTGTACGTGTTTGCTCGTGATGCTGATGTAGCCGCTGCTGACCTCTATGGTAACACCGTAAGAGTCGGATGGCGTCAGGCAGTCGAATTACTCATGTGAACGTTCTTTTTTTGGTATATACGCGGGAGTGAACAACGAATTGCAACACCCCAGTCAACACCAGCAAGTCAGTTACTTAAGGCACCTATTAACCGGATGATACTGGTCATTGGTGGCTTCTTGGACGCATTCACCTGTGCGCTCCCCACGGCTTTTGTGTTGCCGATATCGGTCAGCGCATCCTAGGGCTTCCATTTAGTGCATGCTACCCAACTTCTTCACATTGCTTTGTGCTGTAGGGGAGAGGGATACAAAGTGGTCCAAATATATTGTGTTTGCTCAGTGGGTTCTTTCTCTTCTCTTTATATTAATGCTGAATGACTAGTTATTCGATACTGTTTCAGAGGCTCGGTGGCTGAGGACAGATTATTCTCAGAAATATTTAATACATAAAATATTTAATATTATTTAAATAATATTTAATACATAAAATATTCATGGAAGGAGCAGGAGGCGATGCCCTCCGGCTGGAGAATGTGAGGAACGCGTGCCCTCGTCTCCCTTGACGACACCCGCAAGCAAATGCACCATGTGTTGAAGTGGATACCAGGGTGGTCTTCCTTGGCCAGCCCTCAGATGGGAAACATCTGAATGCACGCCCGTGACTGAACTAAAGAGACACAGTGTGCCTCCATTATGTTGTTGCACGCAACAAAACATCGCCGGCTGGGTGACGGCTGCTAAGTTGTCGCACACATCAACACATTAGCACACGGTCGACTGCAAGTTAAGTCGCCCTTCCACTTGATCTGTTTCAACCGGCTTATAATGCACTGGATGCCTTTTGCCATTCGATTGCCATGAGTGGCCAATCAATTCCGGAGATTGTCCCGAGGGATTGCTCCGGTCAGCGGTTGAAAATAGAGATCTCAGTCGGGTCAACTTCTTTTGATACCGAGATTCGAAAGGAAGTTTCTCAGGCGGGTGATTTAAAGAGTGCCCACAGGCTTGAGCCAAAGCACGCGCCCTGTCGAACACCAGTATCCTGCGCGTGATCATCCGCCACATACCACACCGGAACCAAAACACGCCCCCTGTCAAACAGCTGTGCTCCGCGCGGGACCATCCGCCACACATCACAGCGGAATTGCGCGGCACGGGTTCGATCCGTCTCGCGCCGTCGCGATGGTCCTGCAAGGGGCGGCTGAATGGCAAAGGAGTCTGAACGGGCCGCGGGCGGCGGGGGCGGGGGCGATGCCCGTGGAGGCTGCCGTGCCCAGGCCGTTCCCGCTGCGGCGCAGTAGCGAGAGGAAATTCGCGGTCTGCGCACGCGCACTTAGACCGGCTACGTGTGTTGCAGACTGTGGTAGCGGCGAGAAATGGTGGTCTCCCAGTCGACACAACAACGCGCACGCCGACCTTAATGCCGCTGCATGTCCGTTATTCATCTCTGCCGGGTTTTTTTCCGCGGGCGTACGCTGTGCAGATGGCAGCACTGTTGCCGCCGCAGCAGCGCTTGTCCGGACTGGTTTTCGCACCTCTGAGGACGCCAGCGGGCGGTCGGCTGCTGGCGGGGTGCAGGGGAGCGTGGCCGGCGGGAACGAGGACCAGAGCGAAAGACGGGCATCGACTGGGCGGTGATCAGTCGCGAGAATTGGCGGGGCATTGCCCACCACTCGACTGTTCACCGTTGTCGTCACCACCGTCTGTCAGCCGGCTGCAATGACCAAACGTCGCGAGAATTGGCGGGGCATTGCCCACCACTCGACTGTTCACCGTTGTCGTCACCACCGTCTGTCAGCCGACTGCAATGACCAAACGTCGCGAGAATTGGCGGGGCATTGCCCACCACTCGACTGTTCACCGTTGTCGTCACCACCGTCTGTCAGCCGACTGCAATGACCAAACGTCGCGAGAATTGGCGGGGCATTGCCCACCACTCGACTGTTCACCGTTGTCGTCACCACCGTCTGTCAGCCGGCTGCAATGACCAAACGTCGGTCGCAGAAAATGCCAGACAATACCAGACAGACAATCGAAAAAAGGCTTGTCGAACAAACGGGGCAGGATCAAGTCTGGATTAAATCTCGAAGTCCTACTCTCCTGAGGGGCGAACTTTATTTGGACGGGCCTCACGCCGACTTCGAATCTGCATGATCTGACTCAGCGGCAAGAGAGCCACGCCAGAAGTGAGCGTTGGCAGTGAAGTTCCGCTGGCGTCCGGTGAACGGACAAGCGAGATGTCCAACCTCGGCGTGAGCGTGGTCATCAGGGGCTGCGGCGGTCGCCTGCAGTCCGCGTGCGATGCGGCAGCTCGCCCGCTCAGTCAGCGTGACGGTGTTTATCGATGTGCCTCGCTGTTCGTCATCAACGAACTTCCGGCCATCCACGCCATCAGCTTCACGGGCGATTTGTTAATACAACCCCGACAGGACATGCTACTCGAAGATAAGATCCACGGCTGCTGCGAGCGGCACAAATCTTCCGAGAAATCTTTTCGGTACAGCTGGATATGACGTATCAGGATACACCCCCCCCCAATGAATCTGAGAAGCGCAGCTCATCCTGGATCAAAATCAATCACACCTGTGACAATATGTCGCAACAACGGCGTGTCTTCCGACATTCTTTCACCTTTTGTGGTTGAGCTACTATGCTGCTGTGTTGATTAATTATTTGATTGCAAATGCAAGCAGAATCAGGCACGCCACCTGCGAGGTGTTGCAGTATAAGTCGCGGCATTACAATGTCAGGCGATGTTTTTTTTTCTCGCCACGATGCACATGACGGTCTAAGAGTTCCAAGGGTTTTGCAGATCGCATGACAAGTAATCGCGTGAAGAGCATGGATGTGCCTCATCAGACCCAAACCCCGGCCACATTTACGGAGATGTCAGGGCGCGAACACCGGACCACATTTACGGATATGTCAGGGCGCGGATCCCAGGTCACCTTTACGGAGATGTTACAGCGCGGACCCCATATCACCCTGGTGGGAGCGTTAGAGCACGGCTCTCAGACTACCTTGACGGAGGTGCTAAGATGCGGATACCAAACCGCCTTGGTTGTTTGGGCGCAGACCGAGCTTACCTCGATTGGTTAGCAAGGCTATGTTTTGTTGCCTGTCATTGCATTTACCCGATCCTGAGCAGACTTTAATGTTCCGGTTGTTTTGTGATAACACAGTGCTTACCATGCCACTTCACCGACAATTGTATCAACAAAACTACCGCACAGCCCGTACAGAATGGCACACACAGTGTGTGCACAGCAAGCTCGTGTGTGATGGATGACATTGGACGTAGGCGGGTGACGCCGTCACAGGACACCCATGGAGACCTTTGTCAGTGATTAATGGCTCAACCACAAAGGCCTCTGCGCAATGAACACGATTCCATATGGCTTAGCGATGACTTCATCGCACGGGACGTACCAGACTGCGGCCAGGACAAATACCATCAGCTACCAGCGTCGATGGACTTTTTAAGGCGTGGACACCGTATCTACATACGGTTATATATGGTTATATATACATCTATCTACATTTGCACATGGTTGCATCTCACACTCCACCCAGCAACAAGCATATGCCTAGCTGGATGGAGTTGTGGGAGCAGCCCAAGTAAAGTGCATTTCAGATTAGTAGTGCTCACTACCATCTGGTCATAACCCAGCTACTAACATTATAATTTAGCCCTTAGCTTCTTCTTAGGATGAATCTAGGGCCGGTCACATGCCTCCTTTGGGTATGGCTACCTACAGCATTTTTATGGTTAGTCTTTTGCTCTAAAACTGGATAACTTGCATGCTTGTTTGATTGTTTGTTTTCCATCTCTTAACTGGGAGTGCCGCAACATTACTGTTTATTTTATGGTGTTAACGTAAGGTGCTTACAGTCGTTAGGTAAGACGAGGGGCACTCCTGGGCACCTGATCTGGGGTTGCAGATGCTAAAAGAAGAAAAAGAAGAATATATATATATATATATATATATACCTATATATACATACATATACATATACATATATATATATACATATACATATACATATACATATGCAGATATACATATATACATATATATATACATATATACATATATACATATATATACATATATACATATATACATATATACATATATACATATATACATATATACATATATACATATATACATACATATATACATACATATATACATACATATATACATACATATATACATACATATATACATACATTTATACATACATATATACATACATATATACATACATATATATATATATATATATATATATATATATATATATATATATATATATGTGGGGGTGTGTTGTGTGTGTGGTGAGCATATATGCATGATGCATAACCATATGTAGATGCGGTATCCACACCTTATATATAACGCATTTCATTTGCATGAGGACAGCATGCGATATGGAATCAATCTGCATGCGCTATCTTTCTTTTCGGCGCGAATCAACGCACATGTTTGTAAAAGGTGGCGCAGCCGAATAATGCTAACGTTTAAGTCAAATACATCAGCTGACTAACACTCTCAATACTGAAAGCCAGTCAATCAAACTCGAGCATTGCTCGGGAAAATGTGTGTTAGACACTGAGTTCGTTCTGGTGACGTCTAGCCAGCTGTCAAGCTTGGGACGGGGATTGGATATGTATTGCTGCGAGGCACCGCGGATTGTTCAGACAGCTGAAACTACGCCCCACCACAGCAAAGTTGTGTAGCGGATGTTCACGGCAGTAGATGCATTATTTTCATACAACGCCCATGGTCATAATGTTAGACTTCAGAAATATTGGTTGCATCTGTCGGCCTCAACTAAAGCATTTCATTTGAATATTTCATATCCTCGCTTCACGTTTCAAATGTGAAAGCTATGTCAGTAACTTTGGCGTTGGTGGCCCATCAAAGTTCAGATGTCGGTTTCACGTCCGGCCGGATCGTCGGCGGCGGGCGGCCGGCGTGCCAAGTGGCGGATGAGTACCAGAATATAGTTACATAAGACGAATCACAAAGTGGCAATATTTGCAATACGTCAGTGTGGTTGACAGTGAAATTGACATTTGGAAGAATGTTAACATTAATACAAGAATATCGCATGAAATTTTATGGAATAAAGTCGCATAAATTGTAACTATATTCTTCGCGGATACACTAGTGATCACCCTGTCGTGCTTATCGCAGACACGTACTTCGAAGTTTTAAAGTGAATCAGGAACCGACCAGTTGCCTTAGCCTTAGATCTCCCGATATCCTCATTACCATTGCGTCGGACACGTACCGAGCACGATTAGAGTACATGCTTTGATTGTATTTTATGCAGATTCCGGGGGGGGGGGGGGTTTAGGGCGCATTCGACCATGGTGATCATATAGCTATGCAGATCCCGAATCACATTGATATTGCAAAAATCGAAATGTGCATGACCGCGCAAGAGCTCTGAAGTTCTTGCGACTCATTGTTTTCACATATTGCACCACCGTCCTTATGCAATGCGTCTTTCATCACTAACCCCCTCCCTTCCCAAGATGTGACTGTGATTTCCATAGGTGCCCAGGTGTCTTGGAATCTCTAAGGATATTCGTTTGACAGCTGTGACCCATTACAAGCAGTGAGTTTTGTCGAAGTTTGCCGTTACACACATAGGTGGCAGCACCATAGTGCAGTGTGTGATCTGGCATTTCGCCGAGTTTCTTTTAACGTTCTGAATACCTGGCACCCTGAAATAAATACAGATGCCATCTGAAACTATGAGTTTCGTCACCATTGAGGTTGAAGAGGAAGACCCCTCAATCATCTTGAAGTTTAACCTTTCCTCCATGTGTGTCGCATGACGGAATATGAGCCTAAACGCATTAATATCCCCTCAACCATTTTGCTTTGGCAGAGCCCATACCGGAGACTCAGCCAGTGTTATGCAACTATGTGCATCGTCAAGGGAGGGGATGTGTCCCCCGTCCTCCACCGTGGGGACGCCAGCGTGCTACACCACCGCAAGGTTGAACAATAACAAGCTCTATATTATGCACATGTATGGTGAGATGTTATGCACCAAGAATATTTAAATAGGTCTATGCTTAGTGCATGGCAGAAGTAAGCGTTGTATTTTTGCTTCCAAATTCAATTATTGCACAGAAGTGCGTTCGCATCAAGGCGTCGTCGACGCTTCCCAAATTTGAGACAAGTGAAAAAGCCTCAACCTCAGTTTGACATAGGCCCAGATCAGCTACAAAACACCCAGCTGCCCATCGGCAGTTAAATAATCGGGACGATACTAGCTTTACAATCTGAACAGATTAGGCTAAGTGAAGTACTGCAATGCTGAGTGCCTGTGCAGGGAGTTATAAATCGTGTAACTGCCACATGCATGGACATAAAATGCCACGAGCATCGATACCAAAGCAGTCGAAATATAACGTAAGGAAGCAGATGAGCAACCTGTGGAAGAGAAAGGAGAACATTTGGAAGTCAAAGGGTCGGTCCTGGAGTGCCGAGAGCATAAATTTGTTTTGGAAAGTTTGGTTGACGTATCGAGTGGATGTAGGAAGCCGATGGCGGAGGAGGACAGGGAGTTTCTTCAGGATCGGTGCGATAATCGTGGCATGTACGTTGCACATTGATCTTCCGCCGACAGGTGTCGGCAATAAAATAAACGTCAAATTGCAAGGGGCACAACAGAGACAGCCACAGCTGACACATCTACAGACCACGATGACTGCACCTATATATCGGTACGTGAAAACAAAAACGAACGACCCGGAGTTTTCGCCTAAGGGCAATATCTGAAGGTGGGACGCTTGTCATTTCTGGCCGAGAAAGGCACCAAAAATTCCTACTGCATTCGTTGAAGATGATCACGTTCTAGACAGAAACCAGCGGAAGCTGCAAAAAGAGGAATGGACTCTCGAGAAACCGGGCCAAGAAAAGCCAAGCACAATTTCCTACCAAGGTACATGCTATGCAGTATTTCATAGCTAGAGGAATGCCCCGCTGCTACATTGGAGGCCACCATACACAAAGAGCCTGGGACCAACAGAGCTCGGATCAACAGAGCTCGAGTGCATCATTGGATCGCCGCTGGGAGCAAACGCCCTGTCAATCGCAGTCAAACAAACAAGCAGTTAAAATGACGACCGAGGCGGCACAGCAGATCTGTGGGCAGAGGAGACAGGCCATGCTGCACCAAAAATATACACGCAAGGATGGCAACCACACGAAATTTGACTTCTGTCTGTGCTAGGAGAGGGAGGATACAGACACCTGAAAAACACAAAGGGAGATATGAAGGGAGGGAGAGAGGTAGATAGAGAGGTAGAGAAACGCAGCTACTGCATGCCACCGGATGGATGCTCAATACGTCAATGCATTGACTACTGTATTATCAACGGGAGAGTCCATAAATAACGTGCTTTCAGTCATTTGATATTCACTTATCGTGCCAACTACCATCTTTTGTGGTTACATCACTTTATCTAATTATCCGGTACGCATATGAATTCATTTCGGGTCATCAGATATGCATAATGCCAAAAGAACCTCGGTAGAACACCAGAGCATAGTGCCGCGCTGCGGTGCTTCCACCTATGTGTAGGACTACAAACGACAGCTAAACTTATTGTAAATAATCGACCACAGTTGTCAAACGACTGCACTTAGGGCCTCATAAGCACGTGACACTGTGATGTGTCACTAAAACCAAATATGAACAGAATCCAAGCAAGCTGGTGATATTTTCATGAGGGTAGACTAAAAAACAAGGGATTCAAAGGGATTTTTGACAAAAGAAGAAGCTTAGAAGCGATTGAAATTGTACAGGTAACAACCATAGCGCACCTGCGTGACCAATAGGACAACTACGTGACGCTGTTGGCTAAAAATGGTTCCTAAGTCTGAGGGTATGACATTTCCTTACCAATAAAGAGCATATATGTAGCTAGAAAGCGCTAAGGAGTCGAAAATATCAATTAAATATAGAAAATTTCCAATTGTAGCACAGTCGCGCGCGCGCGAGGAGGTCGGGTCAGATCGAGTCATGTGTGGTCTGCGGCTCGGTCGCTTGGTCAGCTGGGTGGGGTCATGTACAGCCGTGGAGGAGCGGCCAGCCAAACACACAGTCGTGCAGTGTTCGCAGCGGTGAGGGACAGAACTGTAGGCAGACATTTTGCAGTGGTGTTTTCAAAACGTTTTTGATATTGGCGTCTGACAAGGCGGCATCGGACATAGACTCGTGTGAGGTGGCGCAGAGGATGGCGCCCGGTGCGCTACGCCCGCGATGTCAGAGAACACAATAAGAGGACTTCGCGATAAGTTGTAAGTGTACGATTTTTGTGTAGTCGTTTTTGCACCAAACCGGTGTTTGTAGGTTTGTTATGCAGGCGAGCTTTTTGTGTGATGGCGTAAGGTACTATCAAAATAACGCAAAGTTACTATAACGCGAGATGTGTATTGTAGACTGTGACGGGTGATTTTTCACACTTCCTCAAGGAACACGCTGTCACTTTTGTCTTTCTGTTCACCGTTTGACACTGGTCTGTGTTATGGCACGGTGTGCTGCCACGATCGGTGATTGGCCGGCCGCCCCGCGGCGATCGGTGATTGGCCGGCCGCCCCTCGACGCGCCACCCCGCTCCGCGACTGACCAATCTAGGGTTGATGCTTCCCAATATCAGGAAGGGTGGAAAGTGTCTTACAGTTATAATTTTCGTATGTGTTTTAGCATAGATGTGGGCTTCTGAAAATTATCGGGAGGGCAAAATACCTGAAGACAATGGACGAGCCAAAATGGATTGGGATACCACAGAGTCCCATGTTAAATGTTGAAGTAATTGGGGATTGGGAGGGGAAGCTAACATTGGGGAGGGGAAGTGCCTCCCAAAAGCATGCAAAGCTATACTCCTGTTTTATAGACCCAGAATGCCATGTGTGGTAGTGTCTATCAATCGTCTTATTCAAATAAATAACAGAACATTCTCAGACGTTCAAAATCGTCACGCAAAGAACAAATGTTATCCTCAGCATGAACATTAAACAACATAGGCGCCATAGTGAAAGGCCGCACATTGCCTTGATTGATAAAAAATAAACAGTTAGGAACTTAGGATGCTTCCTTAAATGTCACCAGACTTCGACCG
Source organism: Ashinkailepas kermadecensis (assembly GCA_034440615.1). Taxonomy (NCBI): domain Eukaryota; kingdom Metazoa; phylum Arthropoda; class Thecostraca; family Neolepadidae; genus Ashinkailepas; species Ashinkailepas kermadecensis. Next base: position 20,570 of record JAOTOM010004041.1, on the reverse strand, counting down.
TGAGGTGTCCAAGGTGTCGCAAAGCATAGAAAATAAATGTTTACGTGGTTCAAACAAAAATCAATGTTTTTTGTTACAATAAACACATTCATAAGAGAATGACGGAAATCGGTGGCTCATTGAGTGGGGAGGGTTGGGTGCTTTCACACACTGAAAAAAACAGTTGGGGTGTACACGTATTAATATTGGTTAGAATCAACTCGGGTGTCATGATAAAGAATATTTATAAAGATAAAAACGGCAGATACCTAATACTAGATGTCACATGCAATGTTCGTATAATAACATTGGCGAGCGTACATCGGCCAAATATAGATAATCCGCAAATATTTAAAGACACATGCTCAGAACTAGAAGATTAGTGATACAAATGTAATAATAAGAAACTTCAACTGTTGCTTAAATGTATACAAAGACGGACAAAGCGCAGCCAGGAGAATTAAGAAGAAATGATTGCTGCAAAGACGTAATCAGCGTTACGTGGATGACAAGCATCTGCCAGACGTCTGGCCTACATCTGGCCATACATCTGGCCAGACATCTGGCCAGACATCTGGCCATACATCTGGCCAGACATCTGGCCAGACATCTGGCCAGACATCTGCCAGACATCTGGCCAGACATCTGGCCAACATCTGGCCAGACATGTCAGACATCTGGCCAGACATCTGCCAGACATCTGGCCAGATCCTACAACCCCCGCCCCCAAAAAAACAAAAAAACATATGTAATGTCGAAACCACCTCTACATTCTATAATCACGCATCTATATTTCCTGATGAGTAGGGGCTTAGTGAGTGGCACTGCATGCCCATCGGTGGCAACGGTGGCGATAGCAGATGCACATTTATCAAACCATAAATTAATAACGTCAAACGTCAATTTGCACTCAGTGGAGTTGGGTCGCACATACTGAAAATTTAATGAGCTCTTGGAAGATGAAGTATGTGTCACCCTTATTAATAGAATACGAGATATTATTCATCTGAATGTAAAAGCACTAAATGTTTACTAATTCTGTTCGAAACACTGCTACTCGTCCTCCTAGTGAGATCACATAATGCGCACCACGGACGAAGAACACAGTACAAGTTCAAAGTAACATGGTGGTCAACTGCGCGGTCAGTCAGGCTAGGTACTATACACCGGATGGTGGTGTCTACATCCCCCATCCTCCCAGCAATGTGGTGCCAGACCAGGTGAAACACCAGACGCTGGTGTCTGACCCCCTCCCCTTCTCAGTAACGTGGCGGCTGACCGACGGCAGGGTCACGTGTTTGTGGGCGGCCAGCCAAGGCGGTTGTGTCTGACGTGGCAGCGGATTAGGGCCGGACGTATGGATCAGTCGGAGGTGGGGCGCTCCGCACGAGCGGCGCTACCTTCCCGGGTCGGCCGGCAGGAGGCGCGCCGGTGCAGGGCGCCCGGCCACCAGAGCGCTGTACTCCTCCAGCCATGGGTGGGTAATGCCATGAGTACACTGCACGCCTCCAGCCGTGGGTGGGGAATTCCATGGGTACACTGCACTCCTCCAGCAATGGGTGGTGAATGCCAATGAGTGCACTACACGCCGCCAACCATGCAATGGGTGGTGAATGCCATGGGTACACTGCACTCCTCCAGCAATGGGTGGGGAATGCCATGGATACACTGCACTCCTCCAGCCATGGGTGGTGAATGCCATGTGTACACTGCGCTCCTCCAGCCATGCCATGGGTGGAGAATGTCATGGATACATTGCACGCCTCCAGCCATGGGTGGGGAATGCCATGGGGCGGGTACTGAGCGTTAACTTGGGCCTATAGTATCTAGAGAGAATGGTACGAAAAACGTCATCTGCCACATCATCTTTGAATGCCATCTTCCACGCATGCCACCAATCCTGATGTTTGTTTGCTGGGAAGCTTCCGGGTCCAGACGGTCGAATGTTTACTAGGTGATATTTGCACTGCATTCCTGAACCCACTGCTATGTAAAGCTACTTAGGCCTTGCCACAGCCACTCACCACGTATTGGAAATGCCATTGAAGCTGCAGGTGTGCTTCAGTCTCCAGATTAGCTTGGCAGCCCCTGCCATACGTGCGAATTCACCCAAGTTCGCTGAGCCTCTGCAAATTCCGTGGAGACAAATTAAGTAACCGGTCTGAAGCTCGGCTCCACAGTGAAATAAATGAGCAAAATATAACCACAGACAGCATTCCAAGACCTTCGCATGTTTCTTGTACGTTCATCTGCGCTGGCGGGCTTCTCGATTCCCACTTTATATCAATGTCTGGCAGTGTCACGGTGCCCTGAGGAACCGCTCGAGTTTACCAATAGTTCTGTCGCACCGCCTTCGACATTCCGGAGGGACCACGTGGCCGATCGGAGCGGCAACTGACCAGGTGGGCGGAGCTGCCGATGACGTGGAGTGCTGACACTGCGATCCGCTGCCACTGGGCTCGCGGCGCCGGGTCACGGCGTCAGGTGACGGCCGGGGCTTGTTTGTTTGTTGTTTATTAGGTTGTTCTCGACGCACTTTATGCACGATCACGGCTAATGTTAGTTAGTTAGTTATTTGGGCTTCAGGGCGCGTCGACCATGTTGATCATATAGCGCCCATAACAGTGTTCCATTCTACCTAGGTTTCAGGTCCTGGCCAGTTTTGCTTCCAAATGTAGGGTGAATTTACCATGCCCAAACCAGTGCAATGCCTTTACCTCCCTGGATAGATGACAGCAAATTATATTTGCGAGAGAAACTCGAATAGTCGTCCACTCTGAACCACACGTGACTCATCACCTAGAATATTTGCCATCGTCAGCGTGGACACCTCTCAAAGTATCGTCGTCGTTGGGCTGAGAAACGAAGGCACACCTTAAGAACATGTCGCACTGTCAGTGGGATATCACAACGAGTACAAATTGGTATCTCCTCATTCCGCAGTAGGTAGCCGTGGGTGGCATAGGTGTGTCCAATCCGCATCCTGGCCAGCACCATCTCCTCCTTTCGTGAAACTCTGAATGATGACTTCCAACGCCCCATACTTGGCTTGATGTTTCTCAGTTTGCGTTCGTCATTTGTGTCCCAGAGTTGTTGCCACTTTTCCTGATCACGGCTAATGGCACCGCCCATACTGTTTCACCGGTGGGCCGCGGGATTGGGAAATGTCCCGAGTGGTGCGAGTGTTGAACCTGGGACCTTTGGTACCCAGAGCTCAACACCTTAACGACTCGGCCATTCCTGCCCCACGGCGGGGGCGGGGGGCGGGGGGCGGAGAGCGGGGGGAGGTGATATGAGCCGTGAATGGCCTGACACGCATCACGCATACGCCTCGCATCTGGATAGGCCCAGCCCCAATCACGGATTCCCGAATATTTTCGGTTTTAGTGGTGAAAACCTTTCAATTTTTTATTTCATCCGTGCATTTTTTTTGTTCCTAAGGGGGGACCTTGGCTGCGCCTTTGGTGCGCTTAGACAGTATTGAATCGTGCCAGCATCTGCTCATCCTTCATTTCCCCTTCCCGAGGAGCCACCCCCACAGCGGCTCGCGTATCGCTGGCGACCGCATCGCCAACAGTCCGCGCGCGCGCGTCACTCACCAGATCGCACTAGAGGTCACACCTGAGGTCACACCTGAGGTCACACCTGAGGTCACACTGGAGGTCACACCGGAGGTCACACCGGAGGTCACACCGGAGGTCACACCGGAGGTCACACCGGAGGTCACACCGGAGGTCACACCGAGGTCACACCGTAGGTCACACCGGAGTCACAAGGAAGGTAAAGGTCACACCGGAGGTCACACCGGAGGTCACCGGAGGTCAACGGGTCACACCGGAGGTCACACCGGAGGTCACACCGGAGGTCACACCGAGGTCACACCGGAGGTCACACCGGACCTGTTTTGGACGCCGTCTCCGGAGGGGAAGAGTGGGCGCATAGGCCCTTCTTTCACGTTGCGGGCAAGGACGACCGAACGACCTTGACCGGTCGCCGCGCGGCTCCCTGCCGCGTGAGCGAGCAGGCCGGTCGGGTGGCAGCGTGGTGCAAGAATGGACCGTGAGACTACTTTTGTTCTCCGGAGCGTGCGTCCAGAAGTGCCCAGCATTTCCGACCCTGGTCACACCTGGGGTCAGACAGTCAGGTGGACTGGACAAGCTCGCCGAGCTGACCGAAGACAGGCTGGCCAATACGGCGCCGCTGAACAACAGCCGGCTGGAAACTCAACTCGCATGAGCTGACAACAGACAAGTGGTGGCGACACAGTATTTCGCTGGTGCTGGAGATTATTGGCTTCACGACGCGTCGACTGCTTTGGTCATATAGCGTAGGAAATCCCTCACGTCGATTGGTCGCGTGCGAAAAGTGGCGCCAGGTGGGACTCGAACACACAGCCTTTCGGTTGGGAGGCTGGCGTCTTACCCCGAGACGAACGACAGGAAGTGCTGAAAGTGTGGTGCAGCGTAGTCCAATTTGGCTCCGTGCGGATCAACCAGTGAGACACTGTCTTCCCTGTTTCCATCGCCACTCGTTCTCAAACCTGCATGCAGAGCTGAGGCAGCCTAGCATGCGGCACACTCACAGATTCCATCGCTAACAGCACCCATAAAACGGCGCTCCTTAGTTTTGAATGTCACAGCTCCGCGTGACAATCGTGACGCTTTGGTGACGCCCGTGACGCCGGGCGGCCGGCCGCCGTGCGGAGTCATGACTGGTCTTGTTTTCTCTTCTTTCTTTTTTCTTTGTTCTTGGTTTGTCTCTTCTTAGTGTAGTAATGGTGTAGGAGATGCATATGCAAGATTAGGGATTTTATATTATTCCCCCATCAACATCTATAGCGCGGTCATTTCTGGGGAAAAGGGGGTAAGTTGCCCGTCTCACAATCGAAAGATTGTGGGTTCGAGTCTCACCTGTCGCTACTCTTCGCCCGCGGCCAAACGGCGTGAGAGATTGGTGACGCTACACGACTCAACGGTCGACGTGTCGCAAAACCAATAACCACCAACAGTCTTTTCTGGAGCCCTCGACAACGTTGCTAGCTTTGCTGAGAGGGCTTCAGGAACATCTTTTACTAACATCTGGTGGCGGGATCTGTCCAGCGATATTTTTGAATGACAAACTGTACAGCCATGGAAAGTGCCGCTACAACGTCATTTCTTTGAACAAATACTCTTCAGGCACTTTAGAGCACACTTAACATAGTCCTTCGGACAACTACAAAGTGCTTCAGGGTTGATACGAGCACTTAAGGGTACTATCAGGACAAAGTACTTCAGAGCATTTCAATATCATGAAATGCTATGAGTACTTCAGATAAAGCTTGCAAAAATCACAACGTATGTCTAGTTCCGAATGAAGATAGCAGGACAGCTCTAATGCTCTAACAATTATTACGGTTTTAAACATGTGAGGATCGGGGCGGGCCGTGTCGCTCATATCGACTTGTTTGTGTATACACGAGAGTAGAAAACGATTCAGACGTCGTCTCAGCTGGTCAAAAATGTGCTGAGGGGCTGCCAATACCGCCAATAAGCCCATTCACATCTGTTCCCCACAAAATACCGAACAAGGAGTAGAAATTCGCTCGTTTTGCTCCTTTGGACCACAGTACACTGGATGACTCGTGCTAGCTTCTCTCATGGTGCTGCAAGCTTGACAGCAGCGCACTCTTCGAATCCCTTCTGATCACGGTAGGCATCGGACAAGCTTATCCACTCGGCTCCCAGGCCACGCGGCACCTTCAGCTCCTCAGAGGCCATCCGAGAATAACAACAAGACACTATTCTGCCAGTGAGCGATTTGTTGACTCAGTCCGATTGGCATGTTATCTCAGCGAGTATGGCGTCACGGGCAGTTAAAATACCCTGAGGTCGGTGGCACCCACGCGGTCGACTCGACAGACACGTGAAGCCTCGAGGCAGCGACCTGCCAGACTCGGCGATCACTGCTCTCGGCCTTTGTGTGGCCGCCTACTCCACCTGTCTGGCCGTCTCTCTTAATCTCTGCGGCCACTCCCTTCAGCTTCTAGATGGCTGCCGTCTTAGCCTAACGGTGGGAAGCTGGGTGGGTCAATCTTTTGCAGTCAGGGCCGGAGAGAAGACGGAAGGTCGTACCATACGTTTAAAGGCGCACCCAGAGCTCGGGGTCGCCCCTCCCATCCCTGGCACACGAAAATATAATATATTTTACACACGACCAAACGAGATATTTAGATTTTCACGACGAATAACAATATATTTTCGGCTCGCTTTGCGCGCGCCGGAAGCTTTTTTTTCACTTCGTCGCGTTTCTTTTAGTCGGTTCTCCTTCGGGAAAGTCCTGGTTGCGCCACTTCATGCGTTGCAATGTTCTCATACAAGGCGGAAACAGGCACCATTCCGCCTCCTTCCCACTCCCAAACTGCATACCTATGGTTCGTTCCAACAAAAACGCTCACATCAAATCGATGTTGCGATACAATAGTAAACAACCGCTTGAAAATAGTTCTCCCAGCTCTGAATAACTGCCATAGTTAAAATAACTCATGACTTGAATCTGCAGCGTAGTCATTTGGAAGCTGATTTCCTAACATCGCTTACTACAAGACTGTGCTAACTGCTCCCAAACAACAAGATCTAAAGATGTACGCGCATGATCTTTAGCACCAATAGCCCGGACCTGAATCCGCTGAGGAGTGCAAATGGTTTACCATCTCATGAGCATATCATGCTTATGAGACGAGCTGTTTGTGAATTGGCAGACGTCAGAAACGCACCTGCTCGAGCACTTTGCATTCTGATGTCTCAGCCAAATACTAGCGGGTGCGCCGCAGCATGCAGTCCTGTCTGGAGAAGATATCAGAGTTCGGCACGAGCCAAATCATCTGAGCTCAGCCGCCGCATGGGCCCGCACCCACGAGGCCCGGGCCCTGTCCGGGCCAGTCAAGTTTGCTCTGGATGTAGCTCGTGCCCAGTCTGGTCCAGTCTCGACAAGCAAGACATAAATAGCAATTTCAAGATTCCATGAGACAAATTTACCTGCTTTTTTAAAGCAATTGCCTCTGGTATGAAACAAAAAACTGATTTACAGATTGCAAGCTAATCTGCCTACTCTCTTGGCAGGATATTGTTCTATGGGGTGCATCGACCCTGTTGGTCATGTAGGCGTTCCTTCTCAGCAACTGGCATTCGCAATTGTAGCAACATGTCTACAGGTGAGTTTTCTTCATCTGCATGTTTGCGCAGTGTCCACCTGGACAGGTAGGCACGTGGGCAGGTTCTACAAATCGACCTATGACCTCACCTGGTTGTTTTTCCACAGGATGAGTTCGGCAAAGCCAATGCACTATTGCAAACTAAGACGTGCCCACAAAATACATTTGTTTGTTCCACTTGTCTCCCGGCAACCTGGTCATGCCAGCTGTAGGTCGAGGGCCGATCAGCTCCCACCTCAGGTCAGGTCAGAGGCGAGCGGCGCGCGAGCGGCCCACACCCGTCCGGCCCGGCCAGCCGAACAGTCGGCCGCGGGTCAGAGGTCAGGCGGGGACGCCGCCCGTCGCATCCGCGGCCCAGTCTCGGCCACCGCCGCCGATGGAGCGCAGGCAGCTAAAGCGGATGCAGGCGCGAGCCGGAGGACCGCCGACATAATGCCGAGGCGCTTGGCTTGGCCTTGGCACCGTCGGCTCAAAGCGGCTTACCGGCGCCGGTGGCGGGCCGCAAGGCTGCGACATGGCCCCGACACCGGTGCACGTAGACGGCGACATGGCCCCGACACCGGTGCACGTCGACGGCGACATGGCCCCGACACCGGTGCACGTAGACGGCGACATGGCCCCGACACCGGTGCACGTAGACGGCGACATGGCCCCGACACTGAACACGTCCACCGCGACGGGCCCCGATACTGGTGCACGTAGACGGCGACATGGCCCCGACACTGGAACAGTCCACCGCGACGTGGCCCCGATACTGGTGCACGTAGACGGCGACATGGCCCGACACTGGAACACGTCCACCGCGACGTGGCCCCAATACTGGTGCACGTAGACGGCGACATGGCCCCGACACTGGTGCACGTCGGCCGCGACATGGCCCCGACACTGGTGCACGTCGACGGCGACATGGCCCCGACACCGGTGCACGTAGACGGCGACATGGCCCCGACACCGGTGCACGTAGACGGCGACATGGCCCCGACACTGGTGCACGTCGGCCGCGACATGGCCACGACACTGGTGCACGTCGGCCGCGACATGGCCCCGACACTGGTGCACGTCGGCCGCGACATGGCCCCGACACCGGTGCACGTCGACGGTGACATGGCCCCGACACTGGAACACGTCCACCGCGACGTGGCCCCGATACTGGTGCACGTCGACGGCGACATGGCCCCGACACTGGAACACGTCCACCGCGACGTGGCACCGACACTGGTGCACGTAGACGGCGACATGGCCCCGACACTGGTGCACGTCGGCCGCGACATGGCCCCGACACCGGTGCACGTCGGCCGCGACATGGCCCCGACACTGGTGCACGTCGGCCGCGACATGGCCCCGACACTGGTGCACGTCGGCCGCGACATGGCCCCGACACTGGTGCATGTCTACGGCGGCATGGACCCGACACTAGTGCATGTCGACGGCGACATGGCCCCGACACTGGTGCATGTCGACGGCGACATGGCCCCGACACTGGTGCATGTCGACGGTGACATGGCCCCGACACCGGTGCACGTCGACGGTGACATGGCCCCGACACTGGAACACGTCCACCGCGACGTGGCCCCGATACTGGTGCACGTAGACGGCGACATGGCCACGACAGTCGACCGAGCTGTCCGGCGCCGAATCGCATTCGAAACGCCGTTCGCCCACAACTGCTGCACGCACCGGTCGTGGAGCGGCTGCGGGAGCGCGGCCAAGATTTCCACAATGGGAGGGTGGCGCAAGGACGATTGAAGGTGGAGCACTCTGGCGCCGTCCAACTTTGAACGGATACGGCGGGATCCGGCGATCCGCCGTCGACCTGGAGGGCGACCGCGCTTTCTCGGTCGCCCGTAGTCGTCTGCCACGCGTCTGCGACTGTGCCGAGCGCACAGCGGCGGCGACATGAAGCGAGTGCAGGTTAGCGTGATGCAGCCTGCAATGTGGCTCACCATGGTGAAGTGATCAGAAGGCGATTCCCGGCGCGGCTGATCATCGGCATGGACAGTGTGAACGCTGAACAAGTCTAGCTCGACGGACACGAGAGAGCCAGTCGGCCAGCCCGCCGACGGTCTGTGGTGCACCCCTGCCAAGACTGCCTCGTCTCTGTAGCAGCTCTGTCCCGTCTTCAGTAAAAAAACATGTTAAACTGGATCCAAATGTAGGTCCAACGGTGAACATGAGCTTACATACGTTCGGCCACGTCCGAGGATGCTGTGAACATACTAGTGGGTTGCTGATAGGTATTTGTCGGACTATTCGGGTCCCTTTGGACGGCAAAAAGTTGTCATACTGCAGGAGCCGAATTTGAACAACAGGGAGTTTCAGTTAGATCACAGGGCGGAGGTGCCGTTTCGGCACCTCTCAGGGGATGTGCCCCCTCCCAGACTACTTGGATGAAACCCACGTTATGCATCATTTTCCTGCACGCCTTGTAACGTATTTCGCATTGTCCACGGTGCAGAAAATCCCTTCAGACCTCAGGTGATCACTTCAGACTTCCAGTAAATCCATAAAGCTACATCCAGTCTACCGCAGACCGCACGAAGACAGCAGCCGGCTCTATGCAGGGCCTACTCCAAGTAAGAAAGCCCTGTTGAAAGCATTCGATTCGGACTGCATGCCCGTAAAAATATACTTCGTTTTGCTGTTTGCATTCTCGCTCCTTCTTACGCTTTTGAACGAGGCTGCATTAGCCGAGGATGCCATCGGTGCGGGGACCGCGCCGAGGAAGCGCACGGCGCGGAACCAAACCGAGGACGCTCACGGTGCGAGGACCGCGCCGACCTCTCAGCGAACTCGTCGCCGCCTCAATGGTCGCAGACGAACCCGGGGAGCACTGCGGGCGCCCGCCACGTCACCTGCCGACTGGAGCTAATCTTGCAGAGCGCACGAGGCCACGGTTGCGGGCCTCGTCAGAGCTGGCTTAAGAGTGCAGCCCGGCGCGTCTGCCACGTGATGGCAGCCGTTCCCGGACACGTGGCGACGAACACGTCGGCCTGGACACGTGTCGCTGTCGGGGCACGGCTATGGCTAAGCTCCCGGTCCTGTGTTTCTGCCACATCCTTGCTGGCTGCCCGAGCTCACTGGGCGGTCCGTGAGGTGGGGATTCGCGAGATAGCCGGCCGACGACCGCCGGCCAGCCCGCTGGCCGTGAGCTGCTGCTGCTGCTCGGTGAGGACACCGAGGACAGGAGCTCGAGGACATCCCGCACGTGTCGGACGCCCACAGCTTCCCAGCGGGAGCCGCCGCAAGAAGAGCCTTGTGTTCTTTCATGACGCGCGCGACTGTTCGACCATATAGAGTCGCCAACCTCTCACGCCGATTGGTGGCCGACGGATTCTGTAATCCCGCCGGTTGTTGCGGAATGCCAACCAACGAGCGCCATATACTGTGTGTCCCGGGGACGTAAATGACCTTGATTGACTTGAAATGCCTTGACTGGCCTGAAATGCCTTGAATGATTTCAACAGCGGTACAAAGCATGCAGCGTATTGGACGTTTCCTAGTATGTTTGTTGAACCAAAAATCCGATTTTTTTAAAAATAGCTCGTGGGTGTTCTGTCTTCCAGGCCGCTTGCACTATGCATCGGATCAATATCCCCTAAGCGTATTTTGGTATTCATTTGAAGTTTAAACCAAAATTAGACAACATCCTGCATGTGCAATAATATTCCGGTGTGGTGATATATGAACTAGAGTCGTTTCCTCTTTAATGGGATATAACCAAATTATTGTTGTTAGTCCAATGTTGTATTGCAATTACTTCTACACTAGAAATCTGAGTTCGATCCAATGGTCTTACACCAGGTCACTGCTTTCATTTATGTAATGTTATCGTTAATTTCAAATTCAACCGCATAAAATGGCCATATCTAAGTTAGCAGCTAATGATACGACTCGACGTTTTTCCAATCAGCTTACGGAAAACAATTCTCGACAGAAGCCTTTGATATGAACTAGCTTAGACCCTGCTATTACTCAATGACCGGAAATATCTTCTGATGTCGCATATGAGTCCAGCAATATACGTTCTAGATTAGGCTATGAGGGTAAGCTAATCTTCAAAGTACTGCTTTGCACGGTTCGAAAGCCACCCCGAATTAACTTGGTTAAATTGGTTAAATTGCCTTGGTTAAATTGTCAAATGAGGTCAAATAGAGCAGTGAAACACTTCAAGGGCTGACGAGTTTATGGATGGTTCAGATCCATGAAGACTTCCGTTAGCACTGGCTTAAACGGAGCGAACTTCTACGTGGCTGGATATCGTTCTTCGGATGTCGCAAAATCACGGGAAATAAAAGCCACCAAAGCGGCAGCTATCAGCAGAAAACAGAATAGTGAAAGAGCAAAAATCAGACAGGAGTTGACCGTCGCACAGTGATCGGTTTCAAAATCGTATCAGCATGCCAGGTATTGCTCCGTGCTGTGCTGCAGAATGTCTATTGACCAATCGATATTCGGTGGAATTTACATACGCTACATTGCTTGCAACAGAGAATGCTAGCCTCTGCGAAGCAAAAAGATGAGCTGCGGGCTTCATAAGGAATGTTCACACAACACCCCTCAGCAACGCGTCAGTAAGTTCAATATGTAACACGCGAATGATTAGAGGAGTTTTGTGGGGAGCGGAGTCCGATGACTTGTAGGACTTCAACTCCCTCATAACTTCATCTTAAAGCGTCAACTGTGGAGCCCAGACCATATATATATATGCGTCTTGTTGAGAGCCGAGTACTAAAGACATCTTGTATGAGAGAGCCAAGTCTGACTAGATGCGTCTTGTAGGGAGCTGTAATAAGGTCAACTTAGGATCCCTCTTTCGGAATGCATTTGACTCCTATGTATCCGGACTCGTCGAGTCCCGTCATGAACGATCAGACTCGTCGAGTCCAATCATGCGCGCTCCGAGCGGAAGTCGTCGCCTGTCGGCCGGCGCTGACATCTGCATTTGACGCCTCGATTCCCGGCTGTGGTCGGGGGTGTTATGCCAAGTCAGTTTCCGTTCTCACAGGCGGCGACGGCCGGCCGGCGGATGCCGTGTCACTGCGCCGTGTCACCATTGTGACACCCATGTCAGTGTGGCCGTGTCACCATTGTGACACCCATGTCACTGCGCCGTGTCACCACTGTGACACCCATGTCAGTGTGGCCGTGTGGTGCGCGACTGGCCCTGGTCAGGCAGTGGCCGCAGGGCAGCGGAAAGGGTCAGACACGACTGAGATGAAGAGGTGGGTGGACAGCATGATTGGACGCTTGTCAGTCACTGGTGGCTGTGGAAACTCGGAGGCATAATCTCGCTGGTGTTTGCTTTTGTTCGATTGGAGAAGCTGTTGAAACTGTTGCTCAAGTGGTCAGTGTTTGATTAACTATCAGCCCGACCAACACGGGCAGCAACGACTGGTGGTTTGGGAGAACCTGCTGAAATTGAGAACCAGCTACCGCACAAGCGAGGCTAACCCTAGACTATCACTGCCAGGCGAAACCAACTTGCCTACAGAGCAGAGTCCGAATGGAGGCGCCTTGTAGGCAGGCAGTGTAGGCAGAGAGACTTGTAGGCAGGCAGTGTAGGCAGAGTCTGACTGCAGGCAGAGTGTGGCCAGAAGCACCTTGAAGTCGAGCCGACGCCGACTTATCTTATCCGTGGCAGCCTTCGCAAACCAAGTCAACGTTCGACGTGCGTGGCACCGGAAACACAACGTGACAGAGGGGGGGGGGACGACACCCGCCCACAGGACAGTTTCCAGCAGAAGCAGCCGGTATTGAACCCAGCCACAGACGTGATTGTCCTTTCCCCTTCCCCTCCCCTCCCCCTACCCCTCCCCTCCCCCTCCCATTCGACGCCAATACACTGCCGTCACGTACGCGTCACCACAACAGGCCATCCGCTAAACGGGGGCTCATCTCGACGATCAGGCCGCCAGGCCAAGTTAGACCAGCTCCGAATGCGAATGCGGGTGTACGTGCCGTGTGTGCTGACCGCCACCATGCTAACGCCCGCGCTGTAAGTATGCTTAAGGTGGTAACAGCCACTCTCCCAGAGCTGGTGGTATGTGCAGAGGGCATTATTGAGCGCAAAACTGATGGGGCGAACGAACAGGAAATCACACTTACTTTTATCTTCTTTGAGAAATGCTGCGCAGACGAGACTAATTGCTTATGTGATTGCATTGGACGCTGATTATGCTATGCGTCAGAAAGATTCGAAAGATGAAAGCATACCTCTATGTGTGGTGTGGTATATTAACCACCCGCGCCGGGCCGAAAGGGGCGGAAATCCGCAACCCGCCGCCTCTCTGCGGTTTTTCCGCGACAACGGGAAAACGGCGCGTGGCAATGCGCTCAAACTTGGCACACCTTTTCAGACATCAATTGTGCCTATTTTGACAAAATATTGGATCAGGTCGTTCAAGGTCACTGATCTACGGCTGTTACGCAAAGTCACCCCCCCCCCCCCAAACAAAACGCTAAAAAGATGTCAGACATTCTCGAATGCACATATTTACATGAAGTCCATGCATTGCTTATCTCGACGGAGATGACAATACCAATATCTTTGTTTTTCGAACTGTCGTTTTTGAAGACCTCATTTTTTCACCACTACTAATCTTTTAGGGTTGAAAATATAACTTTTGGCCAAGCCGTTCACTTCGCCATATAGCTAAAGTAACTCATATTACCATTTCCAAGTGTGATCCACCTATCCCTGGAAAAGATTTGCACCATGGAAAACCAAAAGGTACAAAATTTAATTAAAAAAAATTCGGAACTCTTGTAGTTCGAATTTTCCGAACAGTAATCCAATCCACCTCTTCTCATTTCAGCACACATAATTTTCGAAATCAACCAAAAATAAATTCCCAGGGTCTAACTGAGACGTCACCGGTGACGTCATACACGCTCAGAGTGACATCTTTTGTACAAATTCAAATATTACGATAGCGTTATTCCGGAATCGTCACGGGCTACCAGACGACATAGTTATTTTATAGGTGCCGTAGTTCCTGAGAACATGGGGATGGAAGGATGGGCGGAAATCCTCTTCCGCCCCCTCCCCGCACCCACTGGGCGAACGATGATCACTCACGCCCGGCATGGCGTAGGAAAGCAAGCCAACCAGAACCTGACCACAGTTAGCCACAGTCAACCACAGCCAACCACAGCCTGGTCACTATCAACCACAGCCTGGTCACTATCAACCACAGCCTGGCCACAGTCAACCACAGCCCGGCCACAGTCAACCACAGTCAACCACAGTCAACCACAGTCAACCACAGTCAACCACAGTCAACCACAGTCAACCACAGCCAGCCACAGCCTGGTCACTATCAACCACAGTCTGGCCACAGTCAACCACAGCCCGGCCACAGTCAACCACAGTCAACCACAGTCAACCACAGTCAACCACAGTCAACCACAGTCAACCACAGTCAACCACAGTCAACCACAGTCAACCACAGTCAACCAATGTCAACGACAGCCTGGTCACTATCAACCACAGCCTAGTCACTATCAACCACACCCAGGTCACTATCAACCACAGCCTGGTCACTATCAACCACAGCCTGGTCACTATCAACCACAGCCTGGTCACTATCAACCACAACCTAGCCACAGCCAACCACAGTCTGGCCACAGTCAACCACAGCCTGGCCACAGTCAACCACAGTCAACCACAGCCTGGTCACTATCAACCACAGCCTGGTCACTATCAACCACAGCCTGGTAACTATCCACCACAGCCTGGCCACAGTCAACTACAGCCTGGCCACAGTCAACCACAGTCAACCACAGCCTGGTCACTATCAACCACAGCCTGGTCACTATCAACCACAGCCTGGTCACTATCAACCACAGCCTAGCCACAGCCAACCACAGACTGGCCACAGCCAACCACAGCCTGGCCACAGTCAGCCACAGCCCGGTCACAGTCAACGACAGCCTGGCTGTTTGCCGAGCCGAATGCGCCCTGCTGGTGATGGCGGATTTTCCGCCGGGCTATCTTAGGAACTACCGTACTGATTTAAATGATTCGGGCCGTAATCGATAGCGCTGCAATAGGCGACCTTAACGAATATAAAACATTATCTATTTCGTATTCCGAAAGGACAACAGGTCAAGTTGAAAGTCAATCGACCTGACTCATTGTGTTGTTGGCAAGTCTGCTAAAGACAACTGCATATTTTCCTTGTCTGAGAAAATGTTCTGTGACCGAGGAATGTGACTTGTGAGCCACCGAAAACATTTTCAGCAAGGGTCATGTGGTGCTATCTCATTTCCGTAGATATTGGCGTTATGTTCCAGGCGACTGCAATGTTTTGAATCAAAGCTTCATCAATAAGGTCTGGTCGTAAAATGTGACAACGGACCGTGTCCACACGAGAAGGAACTGAAGAGTGACAAAGTGATGATGGATCTTGAGTACGACAACGAGTGCAAAGAAAGTCTGGGGAGATTTGTCAAGCTTGCTATCATTATCAACGTCCCCTACTTCATGAGGAACAGCACTTGTCCAACGAGGTTGACACTCGTTGGACAAGTGCTAACAACGAGGTTGACACTCCTGTCCATGATCCGAAGCTGCTCCTTGAACAGAACGAATGATAATTCATATATATATATATATATATATATATATATATATATATATATATATATATATATATATATATATATATATATATATATATATATATATATATATATATATATATATATATATATATATATGTGTGTGTGTGTGTGTGTGTGTGTGTGTGTGTGTGTGTGTGGTGTGTGTGTCGATAGCTTTTAAGTGTGCATACAAATATACATAATCTGACATGCAGTTGAAAGTATAAAGGTTATTGATTGGAACAGCAGCACAAGCGTTCAACAATGATCAACGACATAATAATGATCACCGAACACCTAAGACCATGACAATGCTAAGACATGAATTGCTGGTGCTTTGTTTTCCTTGTACGGTGTACAGTGACAATAGTTCTTTCATCGTACGGATATTTTATACTTCCCAGTTTCTTACTATTTCTTGGGATCAGGACAATAGACTGGCGGTTGTACTAAGTGCTATTATGCACTCTATGCTGTCATGCTTCTGAGAAGTATTCCTCAAGCAAGGATTATTCACAATGATTCATGAAATTTAGAGTGGTTATGTCACGAGAAATATTTAGCGGATATTTAATACATGGCGGTCGGTTTTCCAAAGTTTTCGGAAAATGTATGTCAGTTTGTGTGTAGTGCCGCTTCGACGCATGCTGTGCCAAAACGGCCGGGCGGATTTTGCCCAAATTTTCACACGTGATGCGCCGGTTCTGCGGACATATTATGGCGGTCGTTTTGGGCTGTGCAGGTCACGTGGGCATGTGCCACGTGCCGTCAACCGGGGTTATGTCGAAATCAGTTAACCAGGGTCACATCACATACCACAAGTTTCAGGAATATGACATGTCGTGGAAGCACGCGCCTGATAAGGATCTGCGCACTTGTGTGGCCGGCGGCCGGGTGCGCTGTACTGTGCGACCGTCAGGCGCATGGATCTGTTTTCAATGGCCACCTCCGAGCTGAGAGCGGCGCGCACTACATCTATCAAATTCGATGAACGGGTAGCCCGTCATCGGGGCTATCCGGGCATGCACAATTTGTAGGGATGAGCGAAGCGTAGCGCGCGTCATGCACCTAGTATTTGCTCGACACCTCAACTTCTTTTAACATGGTGTTTCTTCCACGAAAAACGCGACCGCCACATATTGGCGCCCGGTTCGGCTCACATCAAAGGGAACGCGGGATGTGTGGCACCTCGTGAAAGCTCACTGTGTTGGATACCCTTTGGGCACAATTTCGGTGCGCTCGAGTCAATGTGCTGCACGTGACCCACATCGGTGTGATCGGAGAAAGGGTTGCGCCGAAATACTCTGTCGTCGATTGGTTTAGCATGTAAAACGGGAATTTTACGTCGGAATATGGCCATTTTTAGTGCGCCCAATCAGGTTGGTTTGAATCGCATAGCTCGCGAACCGATGAACCGATCGACATCAAACCGACACCACGGTGTAGACAGGACAATCTGCAAGCTCGGCAGTGCAAACATTTTTGCCACACGTGGAACTTGCATCCAGATGAGTGGTGTAGAGAAAAGGCGGTAGTTTTCAACGTTTTTCACCATTGGGTCTGGCGTTGGGAAACGGCTTAAAGTGGCGAAACGCCGTTGCTTGAATTGCCCAGTTCTGTGTAACGGCTAAACTTTTCCAATTGAGCATCGGCACCTGCCACATGCCAGGGGTCAGCCATCGGAACGAGAGTGGTAAGGTAAGTGTCGTGACCCATAAAACCGGCTCTGCTTCTCGCCCCATCAACATCCCTGTCAGATCCCATTTTGGATGAAACGTGGTGGGCACGCACGGCCCCAACTGTTGTGGTTCCCACGATACCTTTAGATTCGCCTGTCAAAAATACTTTTCCTACAATCAAGGCTGCCTCGGATCATTGCCAAACATCATTTTTGGCCTGCTCAGCCCAGAGTATGCTCAGCCGTCTTCTTGCATCTATGGATCCTCGTGTTTGCTGGCGCCAATTTCATCGGTTCAAAATTATGCAGACGCACGTGCTGCCATGCCAGCCAAGCTACCGTCTGGTAGATTTTATGGGTAAATATAACTTACGCTGCACACCGGGAATTACCACAATGTCATGGGGAGTATGGAAATTAAGTTTGGAAAAGGCAGGGCAAGTCAGATCAAATGAGGTCTGGTCAGGTTAGGTTGGGTTAACTTGGGTTAGGTTGGGTTAGGTTGGGTTGGGTTAGGTTGGGTTAAGTTCGGTTAAGTTGGGTTAAGTTGGGTTAGGTTGGGTTCGGTTTGGTTAGATTAGGTTAGGTCAGGTCAGGTTGTGTAGGGTAGCTAATTTGATCCCAAGTCAGTTCAAACCCTTTGTAGGCGTAATGACCTGGAATGCATTGAGGTACTTTTAACGATTTTGAACACACCAATATTGCGGGTGTTGGTGTGCATCTAGTGCTGTGAGCATTGCATCCATCAACAGTTGCATCAATATATATGTATATATATATATATATATATATATATATATATATATATATATATATATGCATCAACATCTATCTATCAACAATATATCAGTTGCATCTATCAACTGGTGAGCGCCAATTATTGCGACAAACTTCAGGCAGTAACACATTCTGTTCCACATGAAGTACGTATCTGTTTTGATCACTAATGCGTTTTTTGATAGCATACCAGGCATGTTTTTGTGTATGCCAGGAATGGGACAGCTGTGATTATGATAGCAGATCAAGCATGATGTCAACCAAAAGGCGTGTTTGAAGACGTGGTGGCCAACTTATATAACAATAAAGCATCGAAGTGAAGAGGTAAAACATCTACGTTGACCCATTTCTAGTCGATGAATGTACCCTGAGCCACTCGTTACAGCATTACCAAGAGGTATGCTTCAACTGGAAGTGGTATAGGCCTCATGCAAATTAGGCTGGGCACAAGGCCCACAAGCTGAACTATGCATATTTGGCCTGGCCGATTTGAAGCAAACAGTGAAAAGCAGAGTTTGGCTGTCAACCCATAAGTTGACACAAAATGCATATCCCAGACACATGTGCGGTGGATGTTAGACCGATGTGAGGCACAAGAAACGCCAGAAGGCGCCATGTGTATAAGGAACAATGAATATGAAGTGTCGCTTGAGAATGTTTGCACGCAACGTACTATGCGCGTTGACCTCTAGGGACGATCAGGATTACTTTACCTATAAACTTTACCGGTCGTGACTCCTCGCCGTAGACTCCCGCCCTGGTTTGACGGTGAGGCCAGGCGCGCACTAGCCGCGAAGGAATGTACACATCTTCGAATGAAAAGGCACCTGAGTGACGGTGTCATTCGGCGCGATTTTACAGACAAACGCGACCTCTTCAAACGTCTGATCGGACGCAGCTACTGCAGTTATCTGAGGGGACTAGTTGAGGATTTTAAGACGAACCCAAAGCGATACTGGTCATTTTTTAAATGTTTTAAAAGAAGTGGTTCCGTTCCGTCTCTGCTAGACGGAAACACGTTAATCAGCGATGACGTTGGACGCGCCAACCTGCTGAACAAAGCCTTTTCAGCCAAGTTCACAGCACGGGATGTAGCTCAGTACCCACCATTACAGGACTACGGATTGTCAAATCTCACAGACTTTCGGCCCTCATTAGAACAAATCCACACGATTCTCATTGGACTTGACACACACAAAGCATGTGGACCAGATAATATCAGCGCCCGAATCTTCCGAGAGTGTGCTGACCAATTAAGCGTTCCGCCGTACAAAATTTGTATCCTTTCCATCAGGCAGGGAAAATTTCCGAAGCGGTGGAAAATGGCAAACATCACACCAATATATAAGAAAGGCAACCGGAAAAATCGGACGAACTATCGAACCGTTTCACTTATTTGCCTGTGTGGCAAGATTGTATTTAAAAAAACAACATTTACAATGTTTTCAGTGCTCAAATTCTGCCAGTACTGACTGACACGTAGCACGGTTCTTTTCCAAAAGGTCACGTGCTTCAAACCTGGCAGTTTTCTTGAGACACGCTTGGGATTCGATCGCTGCTGGTTACCAGACAGATGCAATCTATACGGACTACTATTCGGCTTTCCAAAGTGTCAACCATAAGCTGTTACTATACAAGCTCGAAAATGCATATCATGTTTCGGACAAAATTATCTCCCTGATTCGCTCATACCTGGCTGGTCGCCGACGTCTGTGACGTCTGTGTCCACTCGTCGCGCACAATCCGACATCATGTTCTTACGAAACGTTTTATGTGGCAGGACGGACTCATCAGTGTTATTGCAGAACTTTGGATTATGTGTCCCAGTCAGGAGAGAAATAGGCAACCTGTTTTATTTCCATGTACCGTTGGTTGGTTGGTTGGTTATTGGTTTTACGACACGTCGACCGTTGAGTCATGTAGCGTCGCCAATCTCTCGCCGATTGGTCGCGGGCGAAGAGTAGCGACAGGTGAGACTCGAACCCACAACCTTTCGATTGTGAGACGAGCATCTTACCCCTAGACCACTCGTCCCCATTTCATGTACCCGTATGCACGTGTAGAAACCATTAGGTGTGGCTTAATTAACAGATTATTAAGAGAAACGAACACATTTTTAGCGATGACACCAAGCGCGGACATATTCACGAACCGCTGAATGCATTTAAGACGCAAGTGGTTAGATACTGTGCTGCGTCACCCGCTCACATCCGGAGCTGCGTAGCCATCGGGCATCGATGCAGTTCTGACAGCCGTTTACCTGTTTGAACTGAAAACTGTTCACCTGTTCTGTTTACGCTTTTAGCTAATGACTTCTCCTGTAAAGGGCACAATATACTG
>JAOTOM010004040.1:0-212500 GCA_034440615.1 Ashinkailepas kermadecensis | reverse complement strand
GACAGAGAGAGAGAGAGAGAGATATATATATATATATATATATATATATATATATATATATATATATATATATATATATATATATATATATATATATATATATATATATATATATATATATATATATATATATATATATATATATATATATATATATATATATATATATATATATATATATATATATATATATATATATATATATATATATATATATATATATATATATATATATATATATATATATATATATATATATATATATATATATATATATATATATATATATATATATATATATATATATATATATATATATATATATATATATATATATATATATATATATATATATATATATATATATATATATATATATATATATATATATATATATATATATATATATATATATATATATATATATATATATATAGAGAGAGAGATAGAGAGAGAGAGAGAGAGAGAGAGAGAGAGAGAGAGAGAGAGAGAGAGAGAGAGAGAGAGAGAGAGAGAGAGAGAGAGAGAGAGAGAGAGAGAGAGAGAGAGAGACAGCTCGAACCGCTGGCGAGTATTGTACGAAATTTCATTTCAGCGACCCTGCCCGGCTCCGACCCGACAGCCACATTTTTAAAACCTGAATAACGTTTTTGTTTTGCTACAACGTTTCAAGTTATAATTTCTTGATGCATATTTAGACGCTATCTTTTAATTTGCATTGCTTAGCAGTTCTATGACATCATGCCACCACGTGACCTACGAGCTTCGAAGCCGGGCAGTCTCAGTACACAGCCATCCATCGCGCTGAACGTTTGTATGCGGTATAGGCTGGGCAGGATGGCCGTGAGACAGAAACGATCGTCACACAGCATGGCATCTATACTAGTTCGACAGTTAAGCGCTAGGTCAGAGATATGTACACCATGTTCAACAGATAAACCCGAAGTTTGAAAAAAAAGTGCAGCCAACTTCAGCTGAATGAGATTGAGTTTCGATGCACATATGCCGAAATTGGAGGAATATTTCCGCAATGCATCCCTTCTGACAAATGTGGAGCAAGTATTCCAACTATAAATGCACTGTGCGGAATCGTCGGAATAGGTTTTGTTTATTTCTGAAATCCCTCCTTTCCTGCGATAATTGGACACAATACGATGCATGTCTCCACTGGCTATCGAGAAAGTGCAGTTGCGATGAGTGCACACCGCAGGCTCCCTGACTTCGCAGTTCGGTGGCCGATCCTGTGCCTGCAGCAGGAGAGCTCTATGGCCACCTTTTGCCCTCTCTCGCCCAGCGCCTCTAATGACGCCTTATACTGGCGGGTGTAGTTTGTGCCGGAGCAGGTCAGCTAAAGACAGGCTAGCCAGGCAATCGGATACAATCGGATACAATCGGATACAATCGGATACAATCGGATACAATCTGACACAATCGGACACAATCGGATACAATCTGACACAATCGGATACAATCGGATACAATCGGATACAATCGGATACAATCGGATACAATCGGATACAATCTGACACAATCGGACACAATCGGATACAATCTGACACAATCGGATACAATCGGATACAATCGGATACAATCGGATACAATCGGATACAATCGGATACAATCGGACACAATCGGATACAATCGGATACAATTGATCCCGCCATTAAGCCGGATACACACTCCCCAGGCATGAAGGAGCTGATTCAGTTGAGCTGGTCCTGTGCCCGGCAGTGGATTGTGCAGTTTGACCTGAGCTGGTGAAACAATATCTTTAGTTAGACCTGATCTGGTGAAACTATAGCTTTAGTTAGGCATGATCCTGTGAAACAATGGCTTTAGTTAGACCTGATCTGGTGAAACAATAGCTTTAGTTTGACCTGACCTGGTGAGACAATAGCTTTAGTTATGCCTGATCTGGCGAAACAATGGCTATGGTTAGACCTGATCTGGTGCAACAGTACCTTAATTTGGCCTGATCTGCTGAAACAATGGCTTTAGTTTGACCTGATCTGGTGAAGCAATGGCTTCAGTTTGACCTGATCTGGTGAAGCAATGGCTTTAGTTTGACCTGAACCAGTCAAACAATGGCGCTGTCAGTGAGTGACAGAAGCTAAGTGAACTGTAAGTGGACTGCTCGGGGGCGAGCTGGTGATGTACAAGAAAATCAGTCACTTGAGAGAAAATCAACATGAGACTGAGGTCAGTGATCAAGGAGCAGGCCAATGATCCTGAGACAGGTCAGACGATGCGGGGTCAGCGGGTCAACCGATCTGAGGTCGGAAGTGAGCTCAGGGTGAGGATTAGGAACTATCAGCCAGAAAGTTGGAATTATGTCAGTCACCCGGGGGCAAATCATCGGGAGAAGGTCAGTGGACCGTCTGTCTTTTCCAACAGCACAGTCACCAAACTAGTCGGAGAAGTTCCCTTCCACTACGGCTGGAGCTACTTCGTAGGATTGTCTGACCACGTTAGTCGCTTCTGCACGGCATCGAGTCAGATGCGATCAAGCCGGTGGCAAAAAGAAACTGGGCCACTGACACGAGCACAAGGCTCTGGTGAATGTGGTGCACTCTTTTGGTGGCGCTGTGTGGATATCTGCTGCGATCAGCCGATAGGACAAGGTCAACAATCAGGCCATGCCACATCACATCTGATTGGAGCGCGGCTCTCCAAATATCCGTGAATAGATCCTGTTATCTCACGCAACATGATATAAGAGCGATCAGTTGATGTCTGCGGTGCTGGGTGTGGTCTTACAGCACTGGCCAAACCCCAATTTTATGCAATGAGGTCTGGCGAATGAGAGTTCTAGTTGTTGTATGGCCACTGTAGCTAGGGTAATTGTGGTATGACCCACTGGAGTTATGGCTAATTGTGGGACGAATGAGAGTTATAATTGTCGTATGGCCACTGCAGCTACGGATAATTGTGGGACGAATGAGAGTTATAATTGTGGTATGGCCACTGTAGCTATGGGTAGTTATGGGACGAATGAGAGTACTAATTGTCGTATGGCCACTGCAGCTATGGGTAATTGTATGACGAATGAGAGTTCTCATTGCCGTATGGCCACTGTAGCTATGGGTAATTGTGGAAAGAATGATAGTTTTAATTGTATGACCACCGTAGCCATAGGTAATTGTGGGAGGAATGCATTTGTGTTCCTAAACGCTGACAACATATTTATTTGGATGATTTACTTCGACAGACATTTATGTTTTGCAATCTTTGTGAGGCTACACTATCATGTTTCCATTTATCGATCCTGTCTACGTCTTGGTGCACTGGATTGTGTATGCTTTGTTATGTCACATACTGGTCCTGATAAAGCACGCCAATTCTTGTACTTCGTTCTTGTTATGGACTTGGTGCCTAGTAAAAATCATGTTATGTTTGAAGTAGACGCGAAGTAATTATCGCCGAGGGATACAAGTATTCTCCATCACCATCTGGGTTCCCTGGAAATTATCGCAAGCATTATTCTACTGCGCATCACCAGATATGACCGTGTATTAGTCCCAATCTGATGGCATGCATACGTTATTTGATGTGCCATTCATGATATTCAGTTTGTGATCCTATCGGACCTTAAGCTTTCAATGGTCTAAATCTCGAGCAGTATCACGGAGGTCAGCCAATTAAAGGTCATTATTTCTGCTTCCGAAAGGCCAGAATTCCACAGGACACATTCCTGTGGAATCCACATTTCCACCTTCCACATCTGTGTCTGACTTCATCGACGCCTATATATATAGGCGTCGATGAAGTCAGACGGAGATTCTGCCGTCCCTTAGTTGAATGTCACCGTGCTCATCGCAGTTCCATCTTAGCATTTTTCCGATGTGAATTGATACAATTTTATCACTGCTACCCAGCCGGGACTGCCTGAAATTGCAAAGTTCGGGCGCTAATTCTGAAATATATACCAGTCTGCTGGCGGTGAGAATGTCTGCCGTGATGACGACACTCTTGTGCTGGTGGGACGGTTTCTGTACATAACTTCGGCCGGGAAGCCGACGCGGAGTGCATCTCAAATGGAAATGGTATGCGCAACGAGCCGAGCGCCGGCCAGCGGCGCGACGAGGCATGGTGCCAGCCTCTCGGCGGACGTGGACCACCCACTTTGGCCCGCTCACACTGCCAAACGACGTCGCCGTCCCGCCCGCAAAACGTACACAGCCAACAAAGCCGAGCGTGGTCGGTGCTGTGACCAAGTGTCGCCGCTCAAAGCGGATGCTCCGTGGACTTAAGGCTCAGCTGGACGACAAGCGTAGCTGCCGCAGTGTGCCGATCTAAAAGTGGGATATTTGCGTAGCAATCCAAACAGCTGTAAACGCGAGACAGCAATGCCCAAACTGTGCCGCCTTTGGCCATTTGGGCTGTGAACTGAGTCGTAAAGGAGGCTCATGTCGTAATGCCGGGACAATCATGGGCAAATGCAACTCCAGAAGCTTGTTGATGTACCCCAAAAAGAACGTTAATTCGGACATATACACCGGTCTGCCGGTGATGGGAAAGCCTCTTATGGTAAGGTCATCGTATTCTTGCAAAACAAGGTCATGAACGTCAGCCCCCACCAGGAATTCGCTGTCATGGCGTGGGTACAGTAGTTCATGCGATATGTGCGCCATAGGCGTTCTAATACAAGCGGCCGGAGGGAAATGTCTTACCTGTGATAATCTCACTGGCGAAGCCAGGCACAATTACGCATGTATCAGCAAGGTTAATTCAGCCATTCAGCAAACATTTTTCCTGATTCACATCAGATATGCAAATACACAACCGAATGTCGTCTTCCGTGTAACACAGATCGAATGCAGATGTTCGTCATGGATAACGAGCACACACATACTCAATTTCATACAGAAATTGAACGTGGCAGGCGCACCCAAAAATGATTTTGGTGAGGCGACAAAAAAATATTCCCAAAGAGTTAAACGTACACAGTGCTACAAAACATACACGATAAATAAAGCAAACAAAATTCAAGCAAATAAATTAATATGCTTTATTAGGCAGGCAGCAATACCAGAACTTATAGGGCGAAAATGCGCGGTGTCACTGAGTTGCAACAGCTGACCCAGCACATTTACCCTTATCAAAGTATTGTTATCAGCGCCGCAGTGTTAAAATAATAGTTTTCCGTTAGGTGTGAGATGTCGAAACGATTACAGTGGGATGTCGAAATTTGCCGTGAAAACGATGTATTGAAGCATAACTTGTAGGTTCTTCAAACACTATTTTGATCCAACAGTGATAACAATCCAAAACATTTATCCTTATCAACTGAATTGTATAACAGACCACATCATTGGTAATCATCTTACATGGAGTTGTGCTAAGAGATGGTTAGTGCATCACAATCCGCAATGGTGAGCATAAACATGATGCTTATCAACAAGATACTGTTAGACATTATATATCAAAGCTTCATAAAGACTCATGACGAAGCACGATGTCGATATTTCGTTGGGAGGGGTGTCGATTCAGTGTTCAGAAAGTGGCATATTCCACCCTATTTCACGAATAATTTATCACTGATTCAGCGGAGACAAAGTAAGAGGGGAGTCTTTTTCTGTGCATACATGGGAATAAAGTTCCTGGGTGCGATCCGACCCGCACTGACCACCACAATTGTGTAGCTTTAATAGTTTTGTTTTATTGCAGCGTTTCATGTCCTGATTTCTTCCCCTAAAATATGCTCATTATTTTAGTTTGGTTTTTACGAGCCTCATGACAATATTCTTCATTATTTCATCACCGGTAGTGCCTTGTCAGTCATAGGAGCATTTCCTAGCTGTTTTTTTTTATAGTCAGCTGTAGCTTCTATGCTGTCGTGTTTGTATATCTCCTCTATTTCAATTTCGAGTCTTTATATTTCGTGTTTCATATTTCCATTCTGCACTTCTGTCGTGTCATCAAATATGTCTGAAAGGTTAATGTACCCGTAGATGTGATACATTCACCAAATTGCGTCAGCAGAAACATCATGCAACACGCCCCCCCCCCCCTTCCTCCTTGGATTTGAAAACAAGTTCCCTCGAATCGATGGCGATTCCTTAGCTACTGCACCAACCGGGGCTACTCCAACCGTGGCTACGCCAACCGGGGCTACGCCAACCGGGGCGACGCCAACCGGGGCGACGCCAACCGGGGCGACGCCAACCGGGGCTACGCCAACTGGGCGTACACATTTTTTCTACGAGGGCTCACTACATCAAAGGTTGCGTCATCAAGGGAATTGCGTTTGTCGGTGTGGTGTCCGGAGGTATGTCTTCAATTGGGCTGGTGTATGCTGGTTTGGAGCATGCCTGTATGCTATTCTTCTTGCGTCATGTGAACGCAGGAAGCATTGATAAACCGAGCTTAATATCAGGTCAGCTAAACACGCGAACATCAATTTCATTCCTGAAGTGCTCCCAATCTTTGTTCAGAGAATGATTGTATAGCTGCGTAACTCTCGTCCGTGCAGGTCGGCATGAATTTCGGGCCCAAGCTTGGTGGCGGCCGAGTCGCTAAGTGTGGTCGACGTAGGGAATCATGTTTGTGATCCGGGGCTTTGTCTCCTAATCCAAGAAGGATGGATGTGCCTATTAGTTGATGTTCTGACCTGATGTTCAGCATAATATAAAGACGAACGCATCCTCGACCATTATCCGCACAGCGCAACCCAATCTTCAAACAAAGGACATGTTTTTATCAAGATTTTAGTGATGCAATTTGGTGAATGCATTGCCTCTACGGTTAGTTCAGTTCTTCATAAATGATTGGCCCAAGACGTGTGGATATAGAACGGAAGGCAATTCTGCCACAACTGATAGAACACGGGGCCATATCAGACCACGTTGTGCATTCAACGATAGCTCCTGCTCGTGCAGCGTCAATTATAGCGCCTTCTGTTGTGAGAACCGGGCGGGAGTGGCCGAGTGGTTGAGCTGTTGAGCTCTGGATACCAAGGTCCCGGGTCTAACACTCGCACCACTCGGGACATTTCCCAATCCCGCGGCCCACCGGTGAAGCAGTGTGGGCGGCGCCATTACCCGTGATCGTGCATAATAGCGTGTCATAAACCACCCAATAAACAAGGCTGGGAAAACAGTATTTGCGGCCAAACCTTTGCCCACCACTGACTGTGACGGAGCAAATTTTGTTCCATTTGAATATTAAACATATCTATGCAAAAAAGCAACGTTATTGGCGCGAAGTTCGTAGTGCTTTCACCAGTTGTACAACCGGTAGTAAAACGCTTCGAAGTCATGCTGGTTATCCCATCGTCAAACTGTTCGCTAATTTGTTGTCCGAAGGGATATTTTTGCATCGGGCTGGTGAGTTTGGGCTGGAACATCATTTTCGATTGCTTTTGTGCCATATTAACCTATGAGTTTCTGAAAGTCTGCGGTCGATCTCAGATCAGATATATCTAGGTCTGATTCCTATGCTTCATATCCCGATGATTTATTTAGCTTTTCAGTTTGAATACAGCGACTTGAGACATTTATTTTTCTACTGTAGGAATACGCCATTCCATGTCCTACATTTGGAATAACGATATTAAAATGGTCGATGCAGCTGTGCTATGCTCTCCAGTGGACAAAACTAACTTAATCTGACCAAACGTCAGCCTACTGCCGCCAGTGTACAAAACTACTGCCTCTTGGAGACATTACACTATCGAAACTAGTCGCAACATGACATTAATCCGACCAGACGTCAGCCTACTGCCACCAGTGTACAAAACTACCGCCTCTAGGATACATTACACCATCGAAAAAGCCTCAACATGGCATTAATCTGACCAGACGTAAGCCTACTACGACCAGTGTACAAAACAACCGCCCCCAGGAGACATTACGATGACAAATTGGAGTTGAGGGGAGCGTCGACTACAAGGGTCATTTCGCTCCCAGAACTGACTTACAAACAATCTACAATGTTGCTATTGTAGTCAGTTATTAATCATCACGGGTGGCGGTATATCACATCAAAGCGTGGCTGTTGAAAGAAGGCAAAAATGTTTCCAGCCGCCACGACCTCAGAGTCCTTCCATAGTAGCATACACAAAGAAGTCTCGGAGTTCAGCCATCATAAATTCTGACCTCGTAGTGGTTCCAACCGAAAGCAACCTACGAAAACATGATACACAGTAAACGGGCCAGAGCGATGTGGGCATGCAGGTTGGTTACCACCAGTTAGTATGTCGCCATGTGTCGCGAAGGTGACCAATCTTCAATCGGCAAAGCATTACTTCCTTCCGTCGTTGGATCCGGTGTGATAATCGCCACAGGCCTAGCTCCAGGAGACATTACACCAACCAAAAAAGCCTCAAAAGGAATAAATCTGACCCGACGTAAGCTTACTACAATCACTGTACAGAAACAACCGCCTCCAGGAGCCATTTCACCGTCCAATATTGCCTCAACATGGCATTAACTAAGTGCGAACTATTCCCATCCACTTCTTCCCTCTCTTCTGGGGAACAGTCCAAATAGTTTTAAAAGAGGATAATGCGTTAACTTCAGACTGTCAGCGCCATTTATCGCCATATACATTCAGTAATGCCAAAAGGTAACAATCTGCCATACACCATCGTGAGTGTTTGATTGGCTCCTAGTAAATTGCACAACATTCACCTTGCTTAGCCGGAGCTTTGTCGTTGCTTTTTGTTGTGAGCCTATGTTTTTAGTTGTCTCGATGTCAGGCATTGGAGTAAAATCCATTGCCATTGAAATAATCTGGGAAAACTACTTAGCCTTTATCATTGTTACCGGCTATCTCATGGAACCGTCCTGATTCGGCGTTATCCTTAGCCCTAATATGACCTCATCCTAAAGTAAAACATAATTTTCTAGCCGTGAGGCTATCGATGGAGGAGCGATTTGTTCGAATCAATCCTGTAGTTCCTCCCTGAAATAAAAAAAGAAGAAAGATCTACGATCACATGCATAATAACTTGGAAGTATTTTTTTGCGGGTTTGACCTTCGCCGGTATCTGACCTGATTTCCTACCTGAAATTAAATGCTTTACATATCCCGAGTTCGCAAGCTATAGAGCAGCCAATTGGTGATCAAATAGCTAATCCGATGATGAATAATTCCAGGGATATCTTGGGAAGGAACACTAGATGCCCCTGCCAGCCAATAATGTCACGCCAAATAGCCCAATCAATGGCAAGATGATCACATTAAAAGGTCATGTGATGGGGGTGGAGAGATGTTTCAAAGAATCTCTCTCTATGGCCGAGAGAGATGTTTCAAAGAAATCTGAACAGGCACTCTATTGCTACCGATACGTTTGACTGTTCACCAGCATGTCTAAGGTTTTGCTACCTCGCCTGACTCTCCCAGAGCCGCCCCCGTCCCAGTGACCGACCCCCGTCCCAGTGACCGACCCCCGTCCCAGTCCCCGACCCCCGTCCCAGTGACCGACTCCCGTCCCAGTGACCGGCCCCCGTCCCAGTGACCGGCCCCCGTCCCAGTGACCGACCCCCGTCCCAGTGACCGACCCCCGTCCCAGTGACCATCCCCCGTCCCAGTGACCGGCCCCGTCCCAGCGATCGACCCTGTCCCAGTGAACGGCCCCCGTCCCAGTGAACGGCCCCCGTCCCAGTGAACGGCCCCCGTCCCGGTGAACGGCCTCCGTCCCAGTGAACGGCCCCCGTCCCAGCAATCGACCCCGTCGCAGTGCTCGGTCCCCGTCCCAGTGACTGGCACCGGTCTGCAGTGATGACGCAGTGAGGTGCCGCGTCTCATATCGTAATCTTGCGTGATTCCCCCAGAGCCAC
This sequence comes from Ashinkailepas kermadecensis, assembly GCA_034440615.1. NCBI lineage: Eukaryota > Metazoa > Arthropoda > Thecostraca > Neolepadidae > Ashinkailepas > Ashinkailepas kermadecensis. The sequence goes on along the minus strand of JAOTOM010004040.1, from coordinate 202,718 downwards.
CCCGGCCCGCAGTGATGACGCAGTGATGACGCAGTGAGGCGACCGCGTCTCACGTCGTAATCTCGCGCGATCACGGCACTCTCGTTCCGTACGAACGTGCCGATCCCGCATCTTCGGCCAACGTGGCAACGAACTCGCCGCTTCTGGATTATATGTTCCAGCCGCGGAAACACTTCGGTACCCTCGGCCAGCCCACAGCTCTGACCTCCCAGTGGTTGCCACGGGCCAACTACACTGTGACCTTTCTGTGATTGCCGTAGGCTGGTCATATGGTGACCTTGCTTTGACTGCCGCAGGCTGGTCATATTGTAACATTTATGTGACTGCCGCATGCTGGCCATATTGTGACCTTTCTGTGACTGTCGCATGCTGGCCATATTATGACCTTTCTGTGACTGCCGCAGGCTGGCCATATTGTGACCTTTCTGCGACTGCCGCGGCTGGCCATATTGCGATCTTTCTGTGACTGCCGCAGGCTGGAAACAGTGTGGCCTTTATGTGACTGCCGCAGGCTAGCCATATTGTGACCTTTCTGCGACTGCCGCGGCTGGCCATATTGCGATCTTTCTGTGACTGCCGCAGGCTGGAAACAGTGTGGCCTTTATGTGACTGCCGCAGGCTAGCCATATTGTGACCTTTCTGCGACTGCCGCAGGCTGGCCATATTGTGACATTTCTGTGACTGCCGCAGGCTGGCCATATTGCGACCTTTCTGTGACTGCCGCAGGCTCGCCATATTGCGACATTTCTGTCGCAGGCTAATCCAGAATCCAGAATCCAGAATCCAGGCGACAAACACAGAAAGGTCACAGCTCTGTGACCTTTCTGTGTTTGTCGCAAGCGAATCAAGCTGTGGCCCTTCTGTGTTTGTCGCAGGCCGACCACATTGTGACACTTCTGTGACTGCAGCAGGTCGGTCGTATTGCCATCTTTCTGTGCCTGCCCCAGGCATGGCCGGATAACGTGATGCTACAGGCAATGCAAATATAACACGATCTTTCAAAGATGGTGCTGCATTGCAATACCAACTTCCAAGCAAAACCAAAAACAAATGAGAAGAATAGGTAAAAATAAAAGTAAGAAGCACCTGGGACAAGGAAGAACGAAGGCATTCAAACCAAGTTGGAAGTACCACCTTAAAATCTTCCACTCTTACACACAAAGCCTGTAAGGGAGGTGATTAACAGGAGAAGGGAACATTTCTTTGGAATGTGTTCTAGATTCAGTTCGTTCGCTCCAGTACACATCCACGTTGACAAATTGTTGTCATCTGGTCAATTTACCAGAACCTCATCATAATTTATACCGACCTATGAGGCAAGCAAGAAGCTGAGACGACAAAAAAAACAACTTCAGCATTGAATGATCATGCTATTTGTTGAACTGCCCATGACATAGAACTCCACTCAGCAATCAAATATAGCAAACGTATTCACCATCGTTTGACAATATGTTTACATGACGTAATGCATTCCTAGAATTCAAGTTTTTCCTTCAATTCATGGGGGACGGGGCCGACGACACTGCTGTCTTTCCGCCATAACCGTAGGTAAACCCGACTGTGACCCTTCTATGACCAGACCACGGTGACGTAACAATGCCTCTCTGTGAGTTGGTGCATCCGTGCCACAGACGGGCCGTGGTGGAGAAGCAGCTGGATGACCTAGGTGTGCCAGCCCCGACCGCCCGCGTGCTGAGCGGAGGACTGCTCACCGGTGTCAGATGCCACGACCTTCGTGACGTGGTGGCCGTCATAGTGACGCCAGAGACCACGCACACGGCGCTGGCCGACCCGGTCGACTGGGTCGTCGAGGAGGGAGGCGGTGAGCTGACCCGAGTCCGACCACTGCCCACCATTGGACACGCCTGTCAATCGGACGGATTGCCGGAGTGCGGGAAGAGTTGCGCTGCTTCGCCGAACACATGCACGCGCACTAATCTGGCGCCTTGTGCAATTGTTGTGCTTCGTACGAGCACACCGACAAGATCACGCGTCCATTGTGGTATCGAACATGTTCGCAGGTCGATCCACGGGGCCTACCGGACCCTGCCTACCTTACTAACTTGGCGGCCCTTGCGACAAACACGCGGACCCTTGAAAACCCTTCAACCTTTATAAGGGCCTTTATAAGGACTATTGAAGTCCTTTGTGACTATCTGATGCTCTGTATGCATGTATCATGTGAATATCAGTCATTTGAGCTCTTATAATTTACTTATGCCCGCCGTAGCAAAACCCGGTGCACGCGCTTGGACATTACAAAATGCAGAGATGGCATGCAGTGTGGATGGCAGCGTGTATGTTCCCTTACTAGTAGGCATTGTTCCACAAAACGGCTGATGTGATTATCCTGTCACTGACTATTATTAGTCAGTGCTACCAACAAGATATATTGCGCACATATGCCGTGATATATGGTTGCCATGATTACGTGTTGGTACGATATGCAATTACATGGCTATATTAAGCTAACTCATTATTGAGCATGTCACATCCTATATAAGGCAAGGAAATATTGGACCATATGTAGATATGGATCAAGTTTCTGCCCTCTGGTGCAATATTTTCTCTATGCCAGAATTAAATAATGTTTGTGGGGACTAGGCCTGACTTGAGCTAAAGCGTGTTAATTGTATACCAGCGGGCATTCAATTTGCATAACACGTTTGACGTCCATTTGTTGTAAAGTGAGACCAATTTATATGATCGTTATGCTACTCTGCTGCCTTCAAATCGCGAACTCAATTAGTCATCGCACTTTCAATGCATCGGATAAGTCCCATGGATGCCTTGAAGGCTAATTGGGCCACCATGACTGTCTGGCAATGAAAAACTTTGTGTGTGCATAAACCAGCTGTAAAGTCAGATCGAACTGTACCAGATATCGTTAGTCATGACCAGAATACTGCTTTCCTTGATGTCGCAACGGCCGCGACACCGCCGGCAGGATTAGTCTTGTGTGACTTGTATTTATCCGGAACGGTTCGGTGGGTGGGCTCCACAAAGGACGGGTCCCATGGTCGACGGGTCCCGTGAAGGAAAAGGGCGAGTCCCGTGACTGACCAGGGCGGGTCCCGTGACTGACCAGGGCGGGTTCCGTGACTGACCAGGACGGGCCCCGTGACTGACCATGGCGGGTCCCGTGACTGACCATGGCGGGTCCCGTGACTGACCAGGGCGGGTTCCGTGACTGACCAGGGCGGGTTCCGTGACTGACCAGGGCGGGCCCCGTGACTGACCAGGGCGGGTTCCGTGACTGACCAGGGCGGGTCCCGTGACTGACCAGGGCGGGTTCCGTGACTGACCAGGGCGGGTTCCGTGACTGACCAGGGCGGGTTCCGTGACTGACCAGGGCGGGTTCCGTGACTGACCAGGGCGGGTTCCGTGACTGACCAGGGCGGGTTCCGTGACTGACCAGGGCGGGTTCCGTGACTGACCAGGGCGGGTTCCGTGACTGACCAGGGCGGGTTCCGTGACTGACCAGGGCGGGTTCCGTGACTGACCAGGGCGGGCCCCGTGACTGACCAGGGCGGGTCCCGTGACTGACCAGGGCGGGTTCCGTGACTGACCAGGGCGGGTTCCGACTGACCAGGGCGGGCCCGTGACTGACCAGGGCGGGTCCCGTGACTGACCAGGGCGGGTTCCGTGACTGTACTGACCAGGGCGGGTTCCGTGACTGACCAGGGCGGGTCCCGTGACTGACCAGGGCGGGTTCCGTGACTGACCAGGCGGGTTCCGTGACTGACCAGGGCGGGTTCCGTGACTGACCAGGGCGGGTTCCGTGACTGACCAGGGCGGGTCCCGTGACTGACCAGGGCGGGTTCCGTGACTGACCAGGGCGGGTTCCGTGACTGACCAGGGCGGGTTCCGTGACTGACCAGGGCGGGTTCCGTGACTGACCAGGGCGGGCTCCGTGACTGACCAGGGCGGGTTCCGTGACTGACCAGGGCGGGTTCCGTGACTGACCAGGGCGGGTTCCGTGACTGACCAGGGCGGGTTCCGTGACTGACCAGGGCGGGTTCCGTGACTGACCAGGGCGGGTCCCGTGACTGACCAGGGCGGGTTCCGTGACTGACCAGGGCGGGTCCCGTGACTGACCAGGGCGGGTTCCGTGACTGACCAGGGCGGGTTCCGTGACTGACCAGGGCGGGTTCCGTGACTGACCAGGGCGGGTTCCGTGACTGACCAGGGCGGGTTCCGTGACTGACCAGGGCGGGTTCCGTGACTGACCAGGGCGGGTTCCGTGACTGACCAGGGCGGGTTCCGTGACTGACCAGGGCGGGTTCCGTGACTGACCAGGGCGGGTTCCGTGACTGACCAGGGCGGGTTCCGTGACTGACCAGGGCGGGTTTACTGACCAGGGCGGGTTCCGTGACTGACCAGGGCGGGTCCCGTGACTGACCAGGGCGGGTTCCGTGACTGACCAGGGCGGGTTCCGTGACTGACCAGGGCGGGTCCGTGACTGACCAGGGCGGGTTCCGTGACTGACCAGGGCGGGTTCCGTGACTGACCAGGGCGGGTTCCGTGACTGACCAGGGCGGGTTCCGTGACTGACCAGGGCGGGTTCCGTGACTGACCAGGGCGGGTTCCGTGACTGACCAGGGCGGGTTCCGTGACTGACCAGGGCGGGTTCCGTGACTGACCAGGGCGGGTTCCGTGACTGACCAGGGCGGGTTCCGTGACTGACCAGGGCGGGTTCCGTGACTGACCAGGGCGGGTTCCGTGACTGACCAGGGCGGGTCCCGTGACTGACCAGGGCGGGTTCCGTGACTGACCAGGGCGGGTTCCGTGACTGACCAGGGCGGGTTCCGTGACTGACCAGGGCGGGTCCCGTGACTGACCAGGGCGGGTTCCGTGACTGACCAGGGCGGGTTCCGTGACTGACCAGGGCGGGTCCCGTGACTGACCAGGGCGAGTCCCGTGACTGACCAGGGCGGGTTCCGTGACTGACCAGGGCGGGTTCCGTGACTGACCAGGGCGGGTTCCGTGACTGACCAGGGCGGGTTCCGTGACTGACCAGGGCGGGTTCCGTGACTGACCAGGGCGGGTTCCGTGACGACCAGGGTACACCAGGGCGGGTTCCGTGACTGACCAGGGCGGGTTCCGTGACTGACCAGGGCGGGTTCCATGACTGACCAGGGCGGGTTCCGTGACTGACCAGGGCGGGTTCCGTGACTGACCAGGGCGGGTTCCGTGACTGACCAGGGCGAGTCCCGTGACTGACCAGGGCGGGCCCCGTGACTGACCAGGGCGGGCCCCGTGACTGACCAGGGCGGGTTCCGTGACTGACCAGGGCGGGTTCCGTGACTGACCAGGGCGGGTTCCGTGACTGACCAGGACGGGTCCCGTGACTGACCAGGGCGGGTTCCGTGACTGACCAGGGCGGGTTCCGTGACTGACCAGGACGGGTTCCGTGACTAGCTGGGAGTAGACAGGACTGACCGAAGCCGATTGCTTCAGATATCTCACTACTCAAGGAGCTCTCCATGGATCCCAGCCGATCAGGATTACCACAGAGAGTCTCCGCATTAGTCACCGACCAGAATGAAACGCTTCTCAGAGCGCTGCGCCTGCCCCGTGAGTACCGACAGGGTACCCACTGCGGGCACTGGTACTTCTCCGTGAATACTGACACATCTCCTTGAAGTCTATCGTCAGCATGTGCAGAATTCAGAGTAATCTTGCCTCCGCCCAGCGAGTAGTGACTGGGGAACCTGCTGCATGCGCTGCGCCTAATGAAATGACATCCTGAATTAACCGGAACTCTGCAGACGTTTCTCCCCCAAGTATTCAGTTCTGTTCTCTGATTGTCTCATCGGGTTTACTTGTATTCATCGGCAGTCGCAATTTGTGACTGCTGCAAATCATTCACCAGCCTTAGGTGCAAATGTGCATCGCAGCGGGGTGTGGGCCGTCAGTGATTACCTTGACAGGACAGCTACCGACGGGAGCTGATAAGACGAGGGAACATGCATTTCCCAATCGGTTTCATAAAACGTCTCTCGTACTGCACGCCACAAAGTGCACAAGGCGCACACATGGCGGTTAGCATGAAACTTGACGGGGACAAATTGTTTCCATAAGGTTCCCTCTATATTAGATTGCCTTTTATACAGGCTTTGTCAGAAATACACGTGTAACTCTGTTTATTTCCTATGCCAACGAGGTGTACGTGTTCGTGTTTCGCATACAAAGGTAATTTGCATTGGCAAATTACATTTGTATGTGGGTGATTTGGTGCAGTCGGTCAGAGCCGAGGGACCACTGGGCATGGATGTTCCGCGGCGACCGTCGGGAATGAAACCAGAACGGAAGATGATCTGCCCACAACAGGTGATCCCGCCTAAGAACAGACACAAAGTACCGGCATTACTGCGCGAGTCTACGATCTGGAATCAGTACTTATTGTTGTCTGTTGTCACCGGCCGGCCCGCCGCCAGGTGTCAGAGTGGTCGTGTACGCCACGCACTCTGCGAATCGGGCCGAGAACGAGGAGGTGGTGTTTGGCGTGGTGGACGAGGTGAACGAGGAGCAGCAGCGTCGCTGGCAGGCCGAACGACACGCCAGCAAACTCGAGATGGAGGTGGGAACTTGACTTCCACGCTGAGACGGACGGGTGGAAAGAGCGACATGTATCGGTAGAGGGGGAATCTACAGCCGCTCATGTCCATGTGGCGCCACATGGCTTCTATTAAAATGTCGAAGGATGCAAATCCGACACCTCACCACTGCATACAGCAACCCGTCTCTAGAAGTGCATAACGCACACCTGTAATGCGATAGGGAACAGCAGAAATCCCAATGGCGCAAAAAGTAGCTCGTGATCTGCGTGCGTGATGTGTCGGCACACGAGCTGAGAACCACCTTCCCTTGCAGACACCGCCGGACAAGCTGTACGAACTGCGCCAGCTGGTAACAATCCCAGACGAGGATGTCAGCATCCCGTTCTTGGTTCTTCCGCAAACGTCCGAGTCCTCAGGAGTCTTCATCGCCGTCATTGTGAAAAACGTCAGTAGTACAGACTTACCGGATAAGCAGCCACACACCGCCGTTCGGTGGTCTCGGGCTGTTAGTTAGTTAGTTATTTGGGCTTTAGAGCGCTTCGACCGGAATTGATCATTCGCGCTCAGGTCTCTGGTTGTTGTTATAGGCAGTGGCGTCGCCACGAAATTCTTCTACGGGGGGGGAAATATCAAAAGGGGCCTCCTCCCCATCCCAAAGGGGGCCTCCATGGTGTTAGGGCCTCCTATTGTTTTTTTTGTTGTATAATGCTGTTCCGTGAATTGAGGGGTTGGCATACATGAGTACTTAACTTTCATACCAAGAACAGCACTAACCATTTTTCGAACCTTTGCCTCCAATCAGGTTCGATTTATTCATCGCGACTTTTGTATTCTTGTACATGATGCACAGATCACATGTGATAAATGGATGCTCACGGGACCGTTTGGCAACGTACCGAAAGGACGGACACCGTGACGATGCGCCTAAGCGGTGCGATTTCACAGTTTACACCTTGTCGCGAAATATGACCACGTTGAGAAAGACAGCGTACAAAGACGTACACAAACTATGGCACATCAATAAAAAAGGTATGTATTGTAAATAATAAACCTTGCCACAAAAGCTTTTGCAATCTTGCCCTGAACTATCCAGCCACCTCAAACTGGTACCTGCCCTAGTTCACTCTACCTGTATAGTGAAAAAGTATAAACCCAGATTAGCGAGACTTGGTGAAAAACTTAATAGACTCGTCAGAACTGGAGCCATCCGACAGTGATCTAGTACAAGAGCTGTCAGAACAATGCACCAAGCACGCTGGATGATTTTAAGTCAGAATACTTATGTACGTCATGTTTTATGCTTGATATTGTTCGTCTCGCATGGTACATTAGTGACAACTCGTGCATGGTAACTTCAGGACAACTTTTTCGCTTTCTCTCGGAGTCGACTTCAGAGCGATTTACACACCTCACTGACATACAACACTAGAAGCTCGGAATGATCCGCCTTTATTGTGAAGGTTCGTGTATTACTGTTGGCACCAATCCTCTTAAGTTGTCCATCTAACATTGTTATGGGCGCCGCATGACCAACGCAGTCGATGAGCCCCTAAACCCAAATAACCAACCAATTGATATTGTTCGTGATTAACACTATTGAACACAATAGAATGGAACGCAATACAGTGGGTAGCAAAACGTAATGAATATTCAATATGAATAGCATACGATTCACTTCTGAAAATGATAGCAAAAGTACTCGGCACAAATTCACCCATATTTTCCCACTAATTTCAACTTTTAACATGGAACCCTATGGATTGTGCCCCCTTAATCCATTTGTGCTTGCTCATTGCCGCTGTGTATTATGCCCCGTGGATAATTTTCAGAAATCAACGTCCCTGATGGATTTTCTTTACCCATATTTGTGATTCTCTTTCTATGCTGGTGGCCTTGTTGACCGTATTGGATTGCTCCTCTTGCGTCCTTGGGCTTCCTTTCCCAAAATAGGTGCCTCCTCTCACGTTTTGGGGGCCTCCTGTGTTTGCAGCCTCTTCTCATCATTTAGGGGTGTGATTTTGCATCCTGGTGGACTGCTCTTCTCCCCTAGGGGTCTCCTCTTCCAACTTAGGGACATTCTGTTACGGCTCTGGAGCTTGATCCTCGTCAAACCTGGTGGCTCCTTATCCGTCTCGACGGCATTCTTTTCGTCTTGGCGGGCCTTCTCCAATATCCTGGGGCCTTCTCGTCATCTCCGTGCCCCGTCTCCTAGGGACCTGATCTGACTTTATGGGGACCTCATTTCTGGTTTTGGGGCCTCCCCCTTTATCCTGAAAGCTTCCTTACCCGTCTTGGAGGACTTCTCGTGCATCCTGGGCCTTCTTTCCTCTCCTATATATCTATTCTCCCAAATCAGGTGCCTCCTCTCACGTCTTGCCGGCCTCCTCCATCTTGACTGTCTACTTGCTCATCTTGGGGAATCCTCTTGCGTACGGAGGCCTCCTGTTATTTCTTAGGGATTCCTCGTGCAAATTACGGGTCTCCTCTCGCGTCTTAGGAGGCCTCGTCTCATTTCCTGGAGCCTCGTTTCCGGTTTTGGATGTCTCGTGTGTCCACCCTCCTCCATGTTCCATGGTCCTCCTCTCCTGTCTCAGAGGGCCTCATCTCACATCCTGTGGCCTCTTTACCATGGCCTGGGGCATCCTCTAATATTTCAGGGGCCTTCTCTGCCAAATTAGGGCCTCTTGCCACGCCTCGTGGGCCTCCTTTATCCTGGCGACGCCTTACCTGTCTTGATGGGGGTGGGGTCTTCAATTTTGGGAACCTCACCTGCTTACATACCTCCTACCACTCCCACGTTAAGGGCCTCCTCTCATTTCCTGGGGCCTCCTTCCGGTCTTCGGGGCCTCATTCGGTCCTGGGGACATCCTAGCCCGTCTTGAGGGACTCTTCTCGAGTCCACCGCGGCATCCATTTCTCTTCTAGAGGCCTTCTGTTCCAAATTAGAGGCCACCTCTCACATCCTGGGGGCCTCCTCCTCTGTTTTGATCCTCCTTCCTATCTTCGGGTGGCCCTTTATGTCCTGGTTGACTCCTCTTCTCTCCCAGGAACCTCATCGTCCAAGTTAGGAGCATCCTTTCTTATCTCAGTGACCTTCTCATTTCCTGGTGACCTTCTTACCCATCTTGGGGCATCCTCCCGCGCTCGGGAGCCATCTCTCTTATCTTATAGACTTCCTCTCCTATCTCAGAGGTCTCCTCTTCCATCATGGAGCTTCCTATTCAATCTTGAGGCCTTCTCTTCCGAATTTGGTGCCTCCTGTTACGTCTCGGTAGCCCCATCTTCTATCCTGAGGGAGTCTTACCCATATTGGGGACCTCCTGCGTCTCCGGATTCTCATCCCCTATCCCATTGCCTTGCTCCTTTTCTAACCTGGGGGCCTCCTTGGTCATCTTTGGCAACTATTTCCTCAGCTCTGGAACATGTCCATGATATTAGCAACGCATTCGCATTCGCATTCAGCATCCTATTCGCATACTCTCCGAATTCGTTCATTTTTTTCAGGATATGATCTTCGTCTCTTGCAAAAGTAAGGCAAACAACGATTCTTCAGTAGGACGAGCGGTTCGATCTGCAGAGGTCCAGAGAGGTCACTCGGGTCAGAAACGGTGTACCGTATAAAATTCGAAGTATTTCACTTTGCCGAATGATTCCAACGCCTAGATGTCCGCTGTCCATCAAAGATGCAGCACATCGAATTACGTGAACTTCAATGTCACAGTTTGACCTCAGGTCACCGAAGTTGGTTTTACTCATGCACTATATCTATTTACGGGGTACCGAATAAAATCATGGTGACACATTGGATATACCTGATTTTTGCAGGTCATAGTCTACATAGCACGTACATAGAGCACATCAATCAAAATGACCCATTATGGCCACTGATTCATCACCGTTCGCCAAAAATGCCCCAAAAATGCAACTATACCAAATTCTTGTGTACCCGATAATTTCCGCAAAATTTTACTTGGCACGACGAAAAAACACCCAGACATTGGCTATGACCCATGGATGCAGCACATTGAAGCATCTGGCCTACAATCTCATAGTTTGACCTATATTCGCAAAATACTGTTTTGACCAAGCATTATTGCCATCTACGGGGTACCTGATAATACCCTCCTAAATACATTCATCGAATGGACATTAGCGCCAATAAAATCTCCCATCGGACAAGAAAGCAGCACATCCAAGCATGTCACCTTCAAGCTCACCATTTGACCTCAGGTCAACTTAGACTTTAACATTACACCCTATGGGAATATCACGGTGTACCGAATACAATGCATCCTTGTAGTACATGCATCCAATGCATCGAAGTACATGCATTCCGAGACCATTTTCTGCTACGACGAACCATTTCGCCTTCAGAGGCGAAAAGGTCAGCTGGGTCAAATCTGGGGTACCGCATAACTTGCCGGATAATTCACTTATTGGAATCATTCAAACGCTTGTGCTACCGCTATCATCGCGGCATGCAGCACACCAAGTCAACTGGTCACTCGAGGTCACCATTTGACCTCAGGTCAACGAAGACTTTAACATTACTATGAGATTGTAGGCCAGATGCTTCAATGTGCTGCATCCATGGACCATAACCAATGTCTGGGTGTTTTTTCGTCGTGCCAAGTAAAATTTTGCGGAAATTATCGGGTACACAAGAATTTGGTATAGTTGCATTTTTGGGGCATTTTTGGCGAACGGTGATGAATCAGTGGCCATAATGGGTCATTTTGATTGATGTGCTCTATGTACGTGCTATGTAGACTATGACCTGCAAAAATCAGGTATATCCAATGTGTCACCATGATTCTATTCGGTACCCCGTAGATAGATATAGTGCATGAGTAAAACCAACTTCGGTGACCTAAGGTCAAACTGTGACATTGAAGTTCACGTAATTCGATGTGCTGCATCTTTGATGGACAGCGGACATCTAGGCGTCGGAATCATTCGGCTAAGTGAAATACTTCGAATTTTATACGGTACACCGTTTTTGACCAAAGTGACCTCTCTGGACCTCTGCAGATCGAACCGCTCGTCCTACTGAAGAATCGTTGTTTGCCTTACTTTTGCAAGCGACGAAGATCATATCCTGAAAAAATGAACGAATTCGGAGAGTATGCGAATAGGATGCTGAATGCGAATGCGAATGCGTTGCTAATATCATGGACATCTCTGGAACCTCCTATCCCCTTCTAAAGGACCCATTTTCCGAATTAGAGACCCCTAACATCTTGAAGGCCTTATCATCTGTGTCCTTGCGTTCTAGTAGACTTCTCCTCTCCTAGGGGCCTCCTTTCCTATCTGAGTGGCCTTCTCTCATTTCTGCAGAGGCCTTTCTTACCCGTTTTGTAGCCTCCTCTTCCATATTGGGGCAAGTGGAGTGAGGGCCTCCATTCCAAGCTCTGGGAATCCTTTTCCAAATCAGGAATCTCCTGTCACACATCGGGGGCCTCCTCGTCTAATCTGGGTGGCTCCTTATCCGTCTTGGGAACCTTCTCCAATATCCTGGGGCCTCCTCCCTATTTCCATGCACTGTTTCTTATGGACCAGATCTGACTTTTTTTCGTGGCCCAATTTCTGTCGTTGGTGCCTCCCATTTCATCCTGAGGGCCTCATTACCCGTCTTGGGGGACTTCTCGTGTGTCCTGGGACCTTTTCTCGTCTCCTAGGGATCTCTTTTACAAATTTGGTGTCTACTCTCAAGTGTCATGGGCCTCCTCTATCACGACTGTCTGCTTACACGTCTGAAGGAATCCTTTTGCGTACGGGGGCCTCCTGTCATTTCTCCGGGGCTACTCTGACAAATTAGGGGCCTCCTCTCACGTCTCAGGGGGCCTCGTCTCATTTTCTGGGGCCTCCTTGCCGGTCTTGGATGTCTCTTCGTCCATCATACCCTCCCCTACATTCTATGGTCCCCATCTCCTGTCTTAGAGGGCCCCTTCTTACAACCTGGGGCCCCCTTTACCATGGCCTGTGGTTGCCCCTGCCAAATTAGGGGCCTCCTGCCACGCCTCGGGGACCTCCTTTGTCCTGGCGACGTCTTACCCGTCTTACGGGCCGGGGATGCTTAAATTTTTTGAACCTCATGAGGTTCCACCTATAGGCGTACCTATCGTACCGGCTACCACTCCCATCTTAGGGTCTATTCTAATTTTCTGGGGCCTCATTCAGTCCTGGTGGCTTCCTAACCCGTCTTTCGGGGCTTCTTGTGGGGACTGCAAGGGCCTTCTTTTCTCTTCTAGATGCCTCCTTCTGCAGATTATGGGCCTCCTGCTCGTTTTGATTCGAGCCTTGCCCATCTTAAGGGTGGCCTCTTATTTCCTGGTGGATTCCTCTTCTCTCCCAGAGTATCAGCATCCTTTTCTATCTCAGCGGCCTTGTCATTTCCTGGGGACTTTCTTACCCGTCTTGTGGTTTTCTTTTCCGCCCGGGAGCCATCTCTCTTATACGATGGCCTTCCTCTTCTACTTTAGGAGCCTCTTCGTTCATAATGGTGCCCCATTTCGAGTGTTGTGGCGCCCTCTTCCGAATTAGGTGCCTCCTGCTACGTCTCGGGATCATCCTTTTCAATCTTGGTGGAGCCTTACCCGTCTTGGGGTCTCCTCTTGCGTCTCCCAAGCCTCATCTCATATCCACTGGCTTTCTCTTCCGTCTTAGGGCCTCCTCTCATTTTGAGAGGAGGCCTCCCGGTGCCAGTCTTGGGGCCTCCTTTGCAATCCTGGGGGCCTCCGTGCCAATTCTTGGCCCTCTCTTGATTCCCGGGGCCTCCTATCCTCTCCTAGGTGACTCATTTTTTTTTAATCAGGGGCTTCCTCTCACGTCTTGGGAGGCCTCCTCATCTGTGTTTGGAGCCCCATTATCCTCTAAGCAGGGTGTTTTTGCGTCCTAGTCCCAAATCTTCTCTCCTAGGGTCATCCTCTTCCAAAATATGTGCCTCGTCTGGCTGGTCTCTGGCCTTCTTTCATTCCTGCGGAAACCTTGCCCATCTTGGGGCCTCATCCTGCGTCCGGGGAAATATCTCCTATCCTGTCATCATTTTTTATTGTAGGGGCCTTCTCTTCCATCTTTCTGGTCAAGGTCTGCCTCCACACCCCTGAGCTTGTGTCGCAAAGCTTTTGCTTTTGCTCCTGGCCAGACTGAAAGCCATTTGGCGACTGACCGAGACGGGTTGACAGTGGTTGAGAGGGTGGTAGTACTACGGTGTTCATAGCACAACTCTGGATTTCAATTCCAGCCGCTACGATACAATGGTGATATCAATTCGCAGACTCGAAGTCTACACGAGGATCTACCGGAGGAAATACTGGGTGGATATTGACAGCTTGCACCGCATACGGCAATATTTGCGAAATATTTGGCAAAATTTGAGATAACTTAAATAAACTAGAAATAGATCTCCCAAAGTAATGATAGAGGTCTCAACTATCATGGACGAAATCACCCTCTGCCAAAAACAGCTATTTTCGACAGTCTCCGATGGCACGGACAGCTTCATTGAAGGCTCCAAGAGGCCATGTCATAACCTGGAGACGTGGGATTCAACTTCGGGAACAGATCAAGTGTGAAGTGGGGATCCATAAGGGTAGGACTTTCCGTTGTACCCAACTAACACATGAGGCCACCCTCTCCGCTGCAGATGGACTTCATTCGACGCGAGAACCGCTCAGTCATCGACGACGCTCTGGCCATGGGCCTGCTGGAGAAGGTGGGCCCGCCACTGGACGCTGCAGAGCAGCCGCAGTCCCAGTCCAGCCGTCGCAAGCTGCGCCGGCCCAAGGCGGGCACACGCTGCGAGCGGCTGGTGGGGGCCGGCAGGAGGCCGGGAGAACAGCTGCCGCCGGTGACGAGATCGCTGCCAGCCGCCGCCACGCCGCACGTGCTGGCGCCGCTGCACGTGCAGGTGCCGCACCTGCACGACTGCACGTGCACTGAGTGTGCGAGGCAGCGGCGGCGGCGGCGGCAGCGGCCGCGGACGCCCTTGCAGCCGGCGGCGGGCGCCGAGAGCGCCGTCGATCGGAGCAGTCGGTTCGGCGCGCGAGAAGCGCTCGTACCGCGCCGCTCGGGCGTCCAGTCGTTGGGCAGTGTCGACGGCAGCGGTGTGGACAGCGGCGCCGACAGCGGCGCCGACAGCCTGACCAGCCTGCCGGCCGACGGCGGCCGTCCACTGCGGCTGACGGTGCTGGCGCTGCAGGCGCCGGCCGCGCCCGTCCTGTCACCGATCCCGGGCAGCGGGCGCGACTGGCAGCGCAGCGGGCCCGACTGGCAGCGAGCGCAGCGGCGCGAGCGCGACGCCGTCGGCCAGCTGACGACGGCCGCCGGCGCGTCGCGCGACGCCATCCAAGACATCCAGCGCCAGATGGCGCACGCCGCACACGGCGCGCGCCGCGACGACCCGACCCGCGCCGAGACGCTGCGTGACCTGCGCGAACTGGAGCGCGCGCGGATGGGCGCGCACGCGCACCTGCCGTGGGCGGCGCCGGAAGCGCAGCCAGCGCTGCAGCCGCACGTGCGGCAGCTGCTGACGACGCGCGGCCGGCCGCAGTGGCGCTGGTCACTGCCGGAGGAGAGGCCGCCGGAGCGGCCGGTGGCGGTGGCGGTGGGGCGGCCGCAGCACGGCAGGCGGCGCCAGCTCAGCCAGCCGCCGGAGCCGGCCGAGCAGGGCGACGCCGGCGCGGCCGTGCTGTCGCGACAGCCGCTGCGCTCCAGACACCTGTCGCTCGGCCCGCCGCTCGCCATACACAAGATCAACATCGGCGAGATGCTGCCCAGCTCGTTCCACCAGCCGGTCGTTTTCTGACGGCGTCGGCTGTGACGTCACCGGGCCGTATGTCGTTCACCTCCCGTGTATTCAAGAAACAGATGCCACGAGAGAAAATTGCACCACAAGCAGCACCGACATATAACGCCGCGGCGACACGGCGAGAACTTCAGCAGATTACAACAGTATTAGGCAGCGTTGGTTTGCCGTGAAATTGCGTCGGAATGAATTGCGTCATACAAAAGAACGACATACAACTACAGGAGCCTCCCCGGTATTATTATATGGCTCATATCAGCCGTGCACACATTCACACACACACGCACAAATCTGGAAAACATACTATTCACAAAACGATCGAGACAGGGAAACACATACTGAATAAAACCAGAATGAT
Organism: Ashinkailepas kermadecensis; assembly: GCA_034440615.1. Classification (NCBI taxonomy): domain Eukaryota; kingdom Metazoa; phylum Arthropoda; class Thecostraca; family Neolepadidae; genus Ashinkailepas; species Ashinkailepas kermadecensis. The sequence goes on along the minus strand of JAOTOM010004040.1, from coordinate 186,991 downwards.
TTCACTCTCGTGCTAAATACAACTATTTACAGGACACGGTTTCCAAGAATGGATACATCACAGAAACAAGTTGAGTTCCTATGGACTTAGTTCAAAAATCACACGAGGACGCGCCCGAATGCCGCAATTGTTGTGACATGGTTATCTGCATGACTGAGCTATCAGCTAGCTGCAAGTCCGTAGCTAGCTGATGGATCCTGTAGTCGGTAGCTAGTAGATTCAGGCATTTATGACGTACTTATTCAACGTGAGGAATTTGGTAACTACACACGAGAAACCGACTGTCGGGAGTCAAGGCCAAGTAGGAGCTGGCTAGGATTTATACTGCCTATTCGAGAATGCATTGCCGTAGAGAATTCGCAGTTTGGATACAGGATCTCAACGGACTGACGCGGTGCAAGTGGGCATGTTCTTGCAAGGACCCAGCAATCTGCTACCTGGAAAATCCCAACAGTCTGCCTTACAGAGGAACTCCAACGGTCTGTTTCCGGTGGGGACCCCATCAGAACATCACAGGGACTAGGAAACGAGCCAGATAGTTACTACACAGGTGGTAACTCTAGACTCGTCGCTCTAGAGCCAGTTCAGACAGCCACACCCAGTGATCTAAGACTCTGCAATATCCAAAACCTTGCATGGCTCTTCTTAAGCTGGGCTGGGAGCGCAGAAACCCCGATTCTATGCAAGCGCGCTGGCAGTCCTTTTTCAACAAGCTTCAGGATTGCATCCACCCAGATAACCTGACAGTCCAGCCTCTACTGGTATGTACCCGCCTATCACCCTGCATTCAGGCCAAACACCCATCTAGATTTAGGCCTGGCGCATGGCCCTGTTGGTAACCCAATTATTCCATACCACTCGGAAATGATCGCTTTGCCGCAAAATCAAGTCTAGATGGTTGATATGGCCATCAACACCAACTGCAAGGCCTTTCTTAACTTACCTGCCATTGGGCTGGTTGTTGGCTTTACGACACGTCGACCGTTGAGTCATGTAGCGTCGCCAATCTCTCACGCCGATTGGTCGCGGGCGAAGAGTAGGGACAGGTGAGACTCGAACCCACAACCTTTCGATTGTGAGACGAGTATCTTACCCCTGGACCACTCGTCCCCACCTGCCGTTGGGATTACGATACAAGCCAGTTAAGAGATCACCTGAACAATCCCGCACCTCATGATAACCTGCCCTATATAATACACATCGGACCCACATCTGCTCTTGTTATAGCGGCGATGATCATGCTTCACTCAATTCTCCCCAGGTTAGACCTTTACCCAACTCCAGCGGAGCATATCGGGCCCACATCACACTCATGTTGCAGCAGAGACGTACATTTCACCGACGCAGATGTCACAGCAGATGGGGCCCACATCTCACTCCTAGCACACGAGGATCACATCCCACGGCAATACCAGCAGCTGAAAATCACATCTCACTTCTGCCACAGCGAATGAGGCCAACAATCTCATCTCACCCCTGCCCCAGCGAATGAGGCCAACATTCATATCCCACTCCTGCCGCAGCGCATGAGGCCAACATTCACATCGCACCCCTGCCCAAGCGAATGAGGCCAACATTCATATCCCACTCCTGCCCCAGCGCATGAGGACAACATTCATATCGCACTCCTGTGACAGCAGGCGACGCCGGCATCGCGATCCAGGATCTGATCAGGCCCACATCTCACTCCAGTCCCAGCAAGTAGTTAACGCCCTGGACGGCCATGATGATCACTGGTTGCCACGCCACCAGCCAGCGGATCCAGTCCAGCAGCTGGCCGTACAACACGTGCGGCTTCTCCCACGGGTTGGACAGCATCCGCTTGAGGTCCACCTTCTCCTTGCAGTATGGACAGATCTGCTTCTTGCCCACGATGCACCAACCGCGTATACAGAACTCGTGAAACCTGACACAACGCGGGGTGTCAGGTGTGTGTGACAGGGCGAAATCTGACACAACAGGGCGGTCAGGGTCGTAAGATCTGACCTTCAGGCCAAACAGAGGTTATGGTTGTAGGAAATGGCGAAACCCGGTGCAAAAAGGCGGTGTGCATATATGTATATATGTGTGTGTGTGTATGTGTGTGCGTGCGTGCGTGTGTATTAGGACGCAACCTGACACGACTTAGCCTACGTAAGTGCTCTGCAAAACGTGGGCCAATGGTCTGGTCAAACTGCGACCTTATATTCATGGTATTACAGCTCACAGACTGATTCAGCCCAAAAATTGGACAAAGAGAGGCAGATAGTTCCATTTACTCGTGCTTAGGACTGAGTATCCAAGCAGCACCACAAAATAGATGCCCACCACCAGCTGGCGCGTCTGCTTGGGGTAATGAGGACCAGCTTCGGTTCCAATATGACCACGGGCGGGCATTGCGAATTTATCATCAGGTGTGCTGATCTACGGTGTTCATCAAGCGCAGATAAATTTGGATAGGCTTCACCATGTGCACAAGTGCTACGGTGGGCAATTTAGCAGCAGGCCAATGCCATGCATTATCGTCCGCCAATGGCGCTAACAATAGGTACCTCTGCTATGTGTAGCGTGTGCGTACGTACACTGATACTCCCACATAAGGGTCCCAGGGCCCATGGAAATACATTGTGCAGCTCCTGGAGCTCGGCTTAGTCTTTATTCCAATGAAGTTTCTGTGTGCTTTGTTATTCGTCAACCACTCGCCCATCTTGGAGAAAATCTTGGGCAATAGTTTCTTGCGATTTTTCCCTTGACCAAATTCAGTCCGAAGTTTCGCCTTGTCCTACTTATAAAACAAAAAAGTTGGGGCACGGCTACAATTATTGCACACGGATATATTGAGGTAGTGGTGGCGGACGCGCGTGTCTCGCATAATAACCACGTGCCGTCACGTGTGTCCGTGAGCCGCATCATTGTGTTGAGTCACACGTTGACTCCTATATTTGTCCGTATAACCACGTACTTGACGCACTACTATAGTGCATCATGCACGTGGTGATACGCAAAATGAAACACGGAAAGTGCAGATAACTACCATAACATAATCATCCGTCGTACCGAGAACCTTCACCTCACTTATCGCCGCCACAGCCCGCATTGATTGACAAAGCAAGCTGTCAATTAGCACCATCATCTATCACCGAACCAGCTGTCTTACCGAAAGGTGATGCCCCACCTTTTCACTCCTGCACATTGAAACATCTGACGGACGCAGGTAACGAGGCGTGCTCGCTATGCGAGTCACGCATGTGCGTCATCAGTGACCCACGGAAATTTGTTTTCCGTAAGGTGGAGCATAGCAAGCAAAAACGTTAAAACTCGTGAGGATTTCAAATAGAAATGGAGATATGATAGCTGTGATCCGATATTCAGATGTGAAGAATGATAACCGTTCAGCAGATTTTGATTGCATATTGGTGAATGTCGGAAATTGTGCATGGAGAAACCGCAACCGTAGTTGCATGCTGAAAAGTGTCTTGAAGGCACTTCAGGAAGGCCAAATTATGTTCACAGGAAGTGAAAACGAGCTTCTGCTACATGCTGGCCTTCGCTTTAATTTCAGAGCAACATGACACTCCGCGGCACATAACGGGCACTCTCACACCTCACGTAATATACACCCTCACATAAGTCACTACAATGCTTCACCCTTCCCGCGGTAGCGTGACTCACACTCCGATAGGGGCCACACATTTAGATACTACATGCAATTGCTTACAGGTGTTACACTCACTGAAAAGTGGTACGGGCGCTGGAGGTACTACTCACACGTGCTGGCAGGTGAGACGGTACGTCTTCTCCAGCACCGCCTGGTCGTTGTTGAGCACCATCAGCTTGTTGCCGCAGACGGCGCACACGTCCGGGTCGAGGCTGCGCGTGGGCATGCCGTCCGGCCGATAGTACTGCCCGCCAGCACACATTGTCAGTGTCGCTCGCATTTGATGTCTGCACATGCGAGGCGCGGCACAGTTCGGTGTGAAAGACGTTGGCATACGTGGCAGAAGATGACACGAACAGACGATGCCGAGGATGCGACAGATGGTGCATCATGCCAGACACAGTGGGATGCAGCGGACGTGAGGTGCGCAGCAGTCGGTGGGGCATGCGGTGGACAATGGGATATGCATGGATATGTGATACATGACAGACGGTGAGAAGAACCGCAAGCGGCAAGATATGGTGAGATAAACGGGAGGTAGACGGACGATGGACAGTTAAATGCATACCTTACCGTGAGACAGAAGTAACACTGGGAAACATGCCACACAGCATGCGGATTTGGTTGGTTATTTGGGCTTAAGGGCGCATCGACTGCGTTGGTCATACAGCGCCCACAGCATGCGGATTTAATTTGTCATCTAACACAGAAGAAATTCATCCGGCATCCGGCAAAGCGTGATATGCGGCGAGATAAAAGGCAGACAGTGAGGTGAGCGGGAGACAACGAGACACTGGGGCGGCGCAGGGTATGTACAAATTGGTCAACAATATAGAATCATTGGTTGATAATTGCATGCACTTATAGCGGTGTCCTTCCATCGATTACAAACCATGAAAACTTTCACGGGTGCTTTCCCATATGGTTCTATATTAAACCTCAGGGGTGCTCGACAGGTTTCAGGGGTGCACAGGCACCCCTACAATAATGCAATTATCCGCCCATGACGAGACACTACTCAAGGTACGCCTGGACTCCAGTGCTCCGCATGAAAATTACGGAGAATTACCGCCGGCAACAATTCCACAGCCATGACATTGCCCCAAACACGACGAGCCGCCGGTAGACGGCTGGCTCGCGGCCTACAGGTCACGTGGTGCGGCATCGTGTGCCAGCCACTGGACCGGACGACCGTGCACTTTGACATACAGCAGTAAACAGCCGCAATCCAGCGCTCGGCAGACGTCCCCGTTTTTGTCGTCTGAATCGACGCTCACTTGACCCGAACAGCCGCTGGGCTCGTAAACAACTTGCGGACGCCATTTCACCGCTATCTTACCCCCGCCTGGCAATCACGTCGTTGAAACTAACCTCGAGACTAATTGCCAGTAGTGGAACTTTTACTTTGTACAATACCTTTGGTGTTGCCAATGCAACACCAACAATTCCAAAATTTAACATTAGGTTTAAGGTTATGCATGGAAAGAACGGACCCAAATTCGGCTTGACAACACCAATAATTTTGGGAAGTCTTATCTATACTGATCGGTATTTAGCTACGGGCATGCTCTGATGACTTAAATTAAATCCGTGATTTGTCATTTCACAGCCACCTCAGTAAACATTAGTAGAAACTTCAATCGAACGACATCCCACCGCAACCGCGCCATCCACAAACACACGTACTGCACTCAATGCACTGAGAGGTCATACTGGTGCAATACTACAAACTAACGGACTTCAAATTACGTTCCGATTCAATCCAAAAGTTGGCGCAAAATATGGCGAAATTTTGCGCCAGTCTTCCAAGCGCCGACAAAAACTTTCCCGCCATCTTACCCCGACGTGGGCGGCCATTTTGTCTGCGCAGATCTCGGCGCAGTCCCGACCCAGCACGCCGTAGTACAGTCCGTAGAAGAGAAACATGATGCCGACGTCCATCCACACGTGAGGCTTCACGCCGAACATGAGGTTGAAGCCGAGGAACGTCGCCATCATGATGGTGTAGCCAATGATGCCAAGGCCGTAGCTGACTTTGTACAGCAGCAGAAACCACTTGTACACCAGTCTGAAAGAAAATGATTGCATGAACAGCTGAGAGGCTAGAAACACTTGGAATGACGACAAATGCACCTGGCAGGTGATACCGAGTGGCATCACAATGCCTCTTGGGCCCGGTATGACTATTCATCACCAACTGGTCACACTGAAGGTGAAGGTGAAGCATAGCCATGTGCACCTACAGGTAGCCACAGACCTAAGGAAGTAAACAACAATGCAATATATGGTTGCATGAAAAGAGAGACATTGCATAGTCGCATTCTTAGAAACGATGATGTATGACCAATACACTCATCCAAAACTAAACGTTAGGCATCATGGACTTGGAACACGGACGGAAGCTTGCACATATAAATCAAGCCTGAGTTGGAGCCGAATATCTGCACCAAATAGCTCCTGTTTTTTTGTTGTGTTTTTCTTGCTCCGCAATTAAACCTTCTTTTCATGAAAAACTTCGATATGGATTTCTTGCGGAACACTAGCATCCTCTTCTTGAATGGAATATGATAGGACATAGTCTCTAAAGCGGGAGGCATTTGCCAGCTATCATCTGCTTACAGTAATAAACCAGTCTGTAACTTACATGATATGGGTAAAACCACCTATCATTGGAATGACAGAGCCTGGGCGGTGGACATTGTCCAGTGACTAGTCACTGATGGTAGTGTCACCAGTGACTGGTGGTCCCATCACCAGCGACACGTGGCCCCGTCGTCAGACACCGACAGTTCAGCCTCCCGTCACCAGTCACCATCGTACCTGGGTGTCGTGCCTCGGATCGGTTTCCGCATGGCCTTGTGGCCGATCATGAGCGTGATGCAGGTGTACAGCAACCAGAAGAAGATGAAACGCCACCAGTGGTTGCGGATGCACAGGCCGAACGGAATCACCCACATGCCGATCAGCGTCACAATCTGCCCAAACAGACACGCACGGTCAGTGCGACACTCTTCGGAACAACATCCGATCAGTGGTGCAGTCTGTCAAACCAAACTGGTGCCAATATCGCGACCTGAAAACAAAACAAAAGACAATAGGGACAGCATTGGAGCGAAACATTAAATCAACCGCTTTTTGGAGGCATGTTAAACAATTCTGAGTATTGATGTTTCAAGTATATCCAATTCAATTCATACTTTCACTTCAACAAAACTTGCCATCGGACTTGGAGAGAAACAAAGGCAAATTTAAAATACCACTAAACCACAAAACATGCGATGTAAAAATGTCCTATTGTTTCTTACTGACCTAATGTTTTTGCTTATACAATTTAAAATAGAAATTATGAACTTCAATGCAGAACAATGCAGTTTCCTCAAATTATAAGGAATTGGTCGATCAATGATAAAAACAGAATTATCGTCTCCGGACTTCATACCAAAAAACATAATCATCTCTAAATCCATATTGCAATTAACACAATTCCAAACCTGCTCTAAACAGCAGGGTTGCATCCAACCCACCTCTGAAATAATGCAATAATGCCTAGTTTTACACGAACGGTTTGTTTCACCTGGTGAAGGACACTGCATTGGATATCGTCGCGACTCGGCACGCCTATCACGGACGCAATGGTGAGGAATCCACATCGCCGAATTACCAGAATCATATCCAATCACGTATGACTTGAAAGGTCATCGGACCTGCCCTACCCTGGCTGAACTTGGCGGGTCTAGATTTCGGACTTGAGGTGACACACACACGTCCTTGTCAGATGCATGGCAAGACGCATCTGATTGGCCACTGTGTGCACAGTGCGGCCGATTGCCATAGCTTCAACCACTGGGTAATGAGCCATCTGACATAATTTGCCACCCATGAGACAGCATGAACCAATATTTAGCTCGAGGTACTGAGCAGTCTCCCTAACATGACCAGACAATCTGCTGGGGCGAAACACAGAGAGAACCGACCAGCCGATCCGTAGCAGCTCTGAATATCGGATCAGCACGAGCTCGAACTGCTAACCCGATGGGAGCTTAAAGTATCACATCTGATAGGATCACAAGTCACCTGACCTAGTAGTTGCTCAGGTGATCATCCCCTGCTAGAAAATCGAATCATATCACCTGGTAGAAGAGCACACCATCTGCGTTTATGAGAGCTGAGTACTGGGACCTGGGAAGTATTTTTTAATGATTTTATACTTTATATTTGTATTTATGAGACCTGGGAAGATGCCAGACTCTCTCATCTGGCAGGAGCTCAGACCATCTCGATTGACAGGAGCTCTAATCATCTTACCTGAAAGGAACTATGGTCGTCTTACCGGACAAGACCTCAAATCACCTCAACTGGTAATAGCCAAGACCACCGTACCTGGTAGGAGTTCAGATTATCCTACCTGGTATGAGCTCGAACCACCTTACCTGGTAGGAGCGTGGGTGTCGGCTGCGCCAGAAGACCAGCAGCACCTGGCCAAGCAGTAGTAATGTCACCAACACTAACACCATCTCGGCGTGCATCGCCTCGTGGCCCTTGTGTTTCTCGTGCATACGCAGGTGCTCGATCCTGAAGAGTAAAAAGACAGAGTATTCCATTAGTCAGGCCATCAGACAGACAACCGCAATGATGCCGTGACAAGATAGAAGAAGCGTTCTGAATAGCATACAAAAAACACGCAAGAGCTAAGTGTGTGATAATGAATCAGAGGTTAGGATGTTGCTGTTCCAGTGGAAGATAAGGGAAAAATATGGCTGTTAACCCTAGCCCACGTGCGGCATTTTGCCACCTTCGTCAGTGAAGAGCAGGGATGCGATCCTCCTAGCTTCTCCAAAGAAACGTGCTAGAGAGACGAAACAAAAACCGCCGTGCGGGACGGGACGAGATCTCGCGATTGAAACCCGATTTTGTTCCTGGGAGCGATAGATGACCCTCCATGTCCATTCAGGTAATATTTTGGGAACAATTAAAACGTTTCACAAGCTGATCGCAAACACTTCATAAACTGCAACAGATATGCACATATAGTTATCATCAGGGTGTTCACCGATACTTTGCGGATGCAATGACGCATATGAAACTCTATTTAGAGCATATGCCACGAGTCAGGCCAGAACAAGGTTTGACCTCACATTTGGAAACTTGATAGAATGCTGGTCAAAACCATTGTTTCGACCAAATCAGAGTAAAAATGGACGGAAAATATCGGATTCAGGACGTAAAATAACGCTAAATATATTGTCAAGCTAAAAGCTCATTCGAAGTCAACATGGGTCAATTGCTTTGGATGATCTTGAAATGGTACATGGATAGTGCTGAATATCAATAGAATCATCTATTAGGTTAACCCGTACAAAAAGTGTTGCTCTATGCAACAATATTATGTCAAGATGCAATGACACACGATTTCGATAAACAATGCTTGGAGGTGTTTCTCTTTATGACGTCATAGCTCCGTGACCCGATGACATTTTTTTAAAAACAAAAAACTCAGAAAACACGCCCCAGAGGGTACCACAAAGTTCACTGAGTCATGTTAAGCCATTTGGAAGCCATCTACAAAAACCTTTAGGGGGGTTGCATCAACCTCCCTCCATCGGCAAGGGTTAGTAGGACCTGAATTAATGGCCATTTAACCAGAATACACAAGGATATTTCCAAACATGAAATAACATGGTAACCGAAGTTCATTGAAAAAACACTGTAAGTTCTTAGTAGGTAGGAAAAACAAACTCATAGCATTGCTGGGAAGTATCAGAAGAGTGCAGCTCACTTTACCTCCATTTCTCCTCTTCTGTAAACTGACTGAGGTCCAAGCTCTGCAATTGGAGAGAGAAGGGACAAGTAGTTACTAGTTACCATTTGTCAACTACACATCAGCATAACACACATCCACTTGAGCATGATCAGCTTGCCAATAGCATACATATGTCAGGGCACATTGCAATGGGAAGCCACCATGGAATCCGAACAATTATTGACTTAAGCTGGTGCTGAGATGCAGTGTCAGTTTTGATTGAGGGAACAAACTCCTCTGATGCTGCTAATGTTGACCCCTGTTTTGGATACAGTGTCCTCTCCTATTTGGCTATACATACTATCACAGGTTTGATGTATGTTGGGTTTTACTATGGCAAACTGTCCAAGAATCAGGACAGCCAGCTCAGGAATGCCGCACTTTTCTTTTTGCATATAGGCCATCACAATGCATTAGTAAAAGTAGTCCCAGGAGCACCCTAGCAAGATAGCAAGCTACTAACACCAGGGTACTCCTTATTAGGGAATAGAGAGTTATGAAGTGTGAAGACCACAGATAAACCCAAGTAACAGGTTAAATTTGCGGTCTAGTATATCATACAGGCATCAGAACACTCATTATGACTTAAAACAAGGAAATCTTCCCATGGGAATGAATAATTACAGTGTTTGTTTGAAACTTAATTAAGGGTGTTAGGAAAACGATATTCATGGTTACATAGAGGAAATACTTGATCATGACACTCCTTTATACTACACATATGTAGTCTTACAGCATTCAGAAGCTCATTCAGTTCATGTCCCTTGACGCTTTGATGTTGATGGTCCATTTTCATCATCTGTATCTAGTTTCATTCAAAGGATGCCTGCAACATAAAACATCATAAAAAGGTTTAAAGCATGTCTCATAATTCAATATACATTTCAAAGCATGTACACTGACATGTAAATTAACTTCACTTTTTAACTCATGCAGATGATGGCAGATCTGCCAGCAAACATCCAGTTTCTGGCCATGTGAGCATTGCAAATTATATCTTGCCATGCACAATTAAATTAGATAGCTGAGGCTACGTGAAGTTCAAGTTATGCTAACACAGCTATGCACAACACATCACATGGTACATAGTAAGAAAGCAACATAGATGATGCAACACCCAACCCAAACATTTACTTGAAAATTTGACAAAATCGAAAACACATGTAACAGGAATTATTAGTAGCAGCAAGTTAGATAAACTATGGTGAATGGAGCTTAAGTTACCACTTACATACCACTTAAGTTAAATGATCAATCAAAAGTTGTCAAATGCATGACTGTTTGCTTCATGATTATACCAAGAAAACCGACTAATTGAATAGACTATTAGGAATGCATACATGCACATACATTTGCATGCATGCATGCATGCACACACACATACACACATATATATATATATATATATATATATATATATATATATATATATATATATATTTAAAAAAAATATTCGCGTTCAACTTGCCGCTAGATGGCAGTACAAAAAAAAATTACAGATGGCTCTGTGACGGATAAACAATACGTGTACCGTATTGCGTGATACTATCTGAGCTTGCTTCAGAGTAACACAGATGGATTCTACCATACCGCAAGTATCAATTGTGCAAATCTCGGAGTATATCGGCGATAAAAAGAGTTGTGCCATCAAGGGCGAAGCTGTACTAGATGCAGGACACATTATTTCTTGTGGTACGATTGGGAAACTGTGAACTGTGTACAGTTTCCCAATATGGGAAACTGCAGGAAACTGCAGAACTGTGTACAGATCTAATATGGAAATGACAAATTAGCATTAGCAGGGCATAAAACCAGGAGGTTTTGACCCCTGATGACATTATAATTTCCATATATGCCTGGGATCATCATGCAGATGGTGAAGCCTTGCAGAATTATTGATGTTGCTAATATCTGATTCAACCACATTGCTTTCATGGATCTGTTTACTCCTTAATGCAACTTCTACTTTAAAGCATAGGAGATTAGGCTAGCTTTGGTTACTTCAATTTGTATCCCAAATGTTAGGCTAGTACCTATAAGTTTTAAAAGGGTAAACTTGTGCTTTAAAGTGTTTGATAAATTCTTGGACTTTCTTTTTCCAATGCAATGCTTTTGGATGTGGTCAACATGATGTGACCACCAATTTCCTGTGCAAATGCTTACTTTTCAGTTTGAAGGCAAAATAACACCAAAAAAAGGATTTATGTATGATATTGGGAAATGTGCATACTGTTTATGTTGATCTTAGTGCATGCAAGATGTGAAGGTGATTTCTTGTTAAGGCGACAAAATATGCGAGGATGCGATTCGAATTCGGAGCGTGATTTCAGTGTATGATTTTTGTCATGAATTGATGTGTACAAAATATTGTCACTCTTGAAAATGATCCATGGTCGAAAAGTTTGAGATCTAATATATCTATGTTGTATTAAAAGCACAGCATTCCTTGTCAATGTGGGCCAAAACGTTTCACCTTATTTTACTTTCAACCAAAAAAGGACATTGAATTAGGTAACAGCATACAAAATAATTTAAGAAAAGAATACAAAAATGCAATGTAACCTTACCTAACCTAGCATAGCTTAACCTCCCATATAAACAAGAAAAATTGAAAAAATGGAAGAATACTAAACTTTTTTTTGCAATTTTACAAATTAAAAGTCAAGCATAACCTAGCCAAACCTGTTTTTATTCTTATAATTTCAATAAAAAACAACTTTTTCCAAACTAAAAAACCTGACCTAGCCTAACCAAACCAACACTAAATCCTTTGTCTGCTTCATGGAGGTAAATGTGTGGAAAACTTGTTTTGTTAATACCATGAAGCACAATAATACCTTTAAAAAAGCCATCATGCCTTTTCTTCAGTATATATTCTCCCACCACCACTTTTTTTTTATATCATTTCCCTTACCAACTGAAAAGTAAGCATTTGAACCAGACATGAGTAGTCACATCATCCCAGTTATTTTAAGAAGAGTGTTCTTACAAATTGTTCTTGAAATGCTCTATCTGAATTAAAATACAAGTATGTGAAATATTTGGCCACTTTCTCTCTTCCATTAAAAGAGCTTGAACCAGACATACACATTCTGATGGTGGATACCAGTTTTGTGTGACCACTTGGGGGGGGTCAATCAAAATATTGCTGTTGCATGACATTGATTCCTTTGGTTGGTGTTGTGGTAGCAATACCAAAAGTGCATGAGCCTCCAGCCCCATCATCATGGGTTAGGTTATAGATGTACTTTTTCAAGTTCATCGCAGGTGTTCTCCTGCAGAGCAGCTCCAGCATTGGGCTGCGGAATCGAAACCTACCTTCCACCCAGATTGCAAATCATGGCAGACAGTTTCTGAAAACATCCCAGATTGTGTTGGATGCTCCACCCAGATATATTGAATTTTTCAATAATACAACAGAAATGTGAATGATTTTGCATGCCCTTGTTCTTGTGACACACATTTTCTGTAGGTAGTTCCTAATCACAACACTGTAGTCATCAAAAAAAGAATGCAGTCCAGTTGCATGTGCATTCAATAGTGGTGTATTGTGAAAATTATATTGCTATTTACCCTGTGTTTTGAACTTAATTTCACCCTTATGTGGATTTACATTGTTAATTTTCAACTGTGAACTTAGGCAGAAAAGTATGGAAATCTGGATGAGATATCAGTGATGCAGAGTGGCATGGTAGTAGTGCAAATTGGAGTGTAATGAAGCATCAGTCAGCTGTGTGCAAATATATTACATGCATGTCACTCTGGCTGGTTTGCATTCTTGTTTCCAAATTGTTTTTGGTAGTGCGCTAGATTTGTCACACTTTTATCCCACATACAGTAGTTCAACGTGTCTGCTGATAGGTGGCAACTCTTTCACCTTGAATGGTCAATAGCAGTGCAATACAATTTGAATGCAAGTCAGGCATCAAACTTCTTCACTCAGGAAGCTGTGCATTTCAAGTGGTAGCTTTTAGATGTATTCATGTCCTGTCAGCCTTGGCCCAGGTATTTTCCAGAACATACACCCACAACAAATTACAAAATAATGTCATGCACTCACAACAACAAGATACCTATCAATGTGCAAAATTTGCTCCTAGAGATTTCCAGATTTAACAGCCACAATTGCTCTGTATTAGCTGTGTATGCAGATCACAGCAGCAGTTACAAAATCAAATGTGAGTCAACCAAGTGGCCTTGGTGTGCATGTAGCATGTGCATATGTATGCTCCACAGGATGTGTGGACACAAGTCTGTCTTGCATATTGCAGCCTTTTTGACCAAATGACCCTAACCACACAGATCCATGGTTACATGCATGCATGCATATGACATAAGGCAGGTTCAAAAATCAGTTTTTCCCTCAAGTGTCAAAATTATAAAAAAAAACTTAACTGAACTTAACTGGTAAATGGGTGTTATAAAGGTGTTTTATGAATTCTTTGAATTTTTTTCATCCAATACAATGTTCTTGAGAATGCCTAGAATGATGGGACCACTGCATTCCTGCACAAATGATTACTTGTCAGTTGGTGAGCAAAATAACACCAAAAATGGGCCTTAAGTTAGGTAATATAGCATAAAAAGCAATGCTTAAAAAATCAAATAAAATGTAACATAACCAAACCTAGCCTAGCCTGGTCTCCCTTTGAAGAAAAAATACCGTGAAACTGACAAAATTTCAAACATTTTCTTAACAAATTTCCACTAAGAAACCTTGAAGAAAAACAACTCTGAATATTTTTTTAATACAAAGATCACAATGTCTTCCCACCAAAAAACCTAACCTAACCTAGCCTAGCCTAGCAGAAGCTTTGAAGAAAAACAACTCTGAATATTTTTGATTTTAACACGCGCCCTGGAGGGCCTCTGAGAATTACGCGCACTGGAGGGGGGGGCGGATTCCGCCCCCCCCCTAAGATCTCGGCTCCTAGTAAAGCTGGAGGAACGAAATTCGCAGGGTGGATGGGCACGGTAGTGAACTCTATTTTGTGCAATTTTCGTGACCTTAGGTCAATATCTTCAAGGTCAAATGATGTCAGATTGGCAAGATTTTCCGGTTTTGCGTGGCTTGGCTTGTCATCGTTATGGAGCGCTGTGATTGTGTTTAAATGCTCAAAAATGGGCATCAATGATGTTTTGGACATTACTAATGATGCAATGCAGATGCTAGACCCAACATTCGACTTCAGGTCACCTATATAGCACCACTTTATCAGGTCAGTTACCTGTTCCAGTTATCGGAACCGGCCGCCCGCCCGACTGCTCCGTCGGGCAGCTCGGAGCAATCGGCTTCGTGAAGAAGGGAGTGAAGTACATGAATAAAGTATGGAAACGCAATGACAAACAGTACAAATGACAACCAGCAGTGCATTTATGGCAACATTCCAGTTGATCAAGTTTGGTTCCATTAACCTGTCATGAACTTGACCTGACTTGACCTTGGTGACCTAACATGACCTTGAAACTATACAGCATATCAATATGCATCAAATAAGTCGCTAGTGTTGCCTAGAACACTTCCCTTTTGTCAGTATACTGGAAGCGCATCAGCGCCGATTTTTGTGGTCTGGCGCTATAACATTTTTTGACTTTAGCGGCTCCTAACTGGACAAATTTTCGCCCGATTTCCATTTTTCTTGCTTTAAACGACGCGCCGTTCATTTCT
The DNA here is from genome assembly GCA_034440615.1 of Ashinkailepas kermadecensis. NCBI lineage: Eukaryota > Metazoa > Arthropoda > Thecostraca > Neolepadidae > Ashinkailepas > Ashinkailepas kermadecensis. Next base: position 171,886 of record JAOTOM010004040.1, on the reverse strand, counting down.
AAGCAGGTACACCGAAAATCGCGTATATCGACCGGTAAAATTTGCAGTTATTTGCGAAAAACCGGAGGGGTGGGCGGATTTCGCCCCCCTCCAGTGCGCGTGTTAATACAAAGATCACAAAATTTCCACATAAAAAAACCTAACCTAACTTAACCTAACATAACCAAATCTAACCTACTTGTTTACTTTACGGAGGTAAATGTGTGCAAAACCTGCCTTGTGAACACCTTAAAGCACAATAATACCACCAAACCTAACAAAACCAAACCCCTTTGTTCACTTCATGGGAGTAAGATGTGTGTCAAACTTGCCTCATGAACATGACAGAAAGCACAATAACAATCTCTAAATTCTTTTTTGGTGAAGTATTTTGTCTCTCAACATCTCCAGTTAGGGTGCAACATGACTTCATTAACCGATGAAGACCTCAAAACAAGAAGATCCAAGACCCTATTCACCATGAATGATTTTTACTTCTTTATTCAGTTACCTACTTCCTGATCATTGAGCTAATTTTGACACCCTACATTGATCCTATGGGCCTTAAACACCATGTGAAGTTTAAGCTAATTTCCGATTTCTTGAAATTTCTTCTTTTTTAATGCAATGTTTATGAATATGCTGAACCTGGTGTGACCACTCATTTCCTCTGCCAATGCATTTTTTTTTTCATTTGGGAGAACAAATAAAGAAAAAAGTAACATAACCCAAACTAACCAAACCTTTTATGCAAGAACAAAAATATTTTTTTTAAGATGGAACATTTCCAAACAATTTTTTTTCTAAAAAATTATAATAAAAAATATAATCCATTCTAACCTAAGCTAGCCTGAACTGTTTTTGAAGAAAAACTCAAATGTTTTTGTATAGTTTCCAAAAAATACAAATACATCCAACTTACAACAAAAGCCTAACCTACCATAAGTTAACCAAACCTAACACCTCTGGATGCCTCATGGAGGTAAAATATGTGCAAAACTTGTCTTGTGGTTACCTTAAGCTGCAAACTGAATCAAATTGAAAAGAGCTCTTCCCCCAACTTTGAAACTGCTTGCATGCCACTGCCCATCTGTCAATGTTATAAGCTAAGACATGCCATTCATCAACTATGCCAGAATACTATTAATTTCTGAAATAATACCATGCAAACTTTTAATTTTCAGGAAGGTATTTATATAGAAAAGCCACTGAGTGCAGATTGAGAAATAATGCATGCACTGGACTTGCTGAAGCTTCCCTAGGAACTTCTGCAATTATTTCTTTGGAAAATCACATATAAGTGAGATTGCTACCATTTCAAATAAGGTGGTGTGTAAAGAACATGCAACACTCCATAGGAGATCGTTGAGGAAACAAACATCTCCTCAGTCAGCATGCTCTACATAGCGTACCCAGGCCTAGGCTGTTGATGATTGGCGCAGTTGGTTAAGGCGTCCGCTTTCCGTACGGGTGGTGATGGGTTCAAATCTCGGTGCCATAACTTTTTTAACCTGATCACACAATCGTTAGCGGTCAGGGTCGTTGGTTAATGTAGCACTTTAGATTACTTTCCACTATCTATGAGTTGCTTGATATAATAATATCTGCCCATGAAAGTAGAGGGAAATACTTAATTAAAGCCCACTCATGCAATGAATGTCCAATTGGACCATTTGGAATTGTCATCATGGAACTTTGTATCTGGAAGGAAACATTCCATCCATATCCAGTTCAAGTTGTTTATTTCAACGGCCCGGTTCTGTACACACCACATTCTGTTACATTTTGAGTGCAAGCAATGCTACTGTAGAAAGTGCAGAAGATACCCGGTCAACATGCCTCTCACATAACGTTCACCGGGGGGAGTTCGGGCACCTAAGATCAGAAACTAGAAGCACAAAATTTGGAGGAATTACAGCTGTAGTGAACTTGCTGCAGTATACATTTCATGACCCCAGGTCAAATGAGGTCACAATCGGCCTCCACTCCACCCCAGCCGGCACAGCCCGTACGTACAGAAAGTACGCATGTTTCACTGCCAAACGGTAGGTAGAGACCGTTCATACGTATGCTCGCTACATATGCTTGTACAGACTGTGCATGCTGTCGTTACGGTCGGTAGTATGGACCCATCGTGCGATCGTTACGGCCAGCTTCAAAATAATGCTATGTTGATCAGGCAGAAAGGCTTGACCTAGATACCACTAGAAAGGCTATAGGTACCACAGTTGGTAACCTGAATGGCTTATATCCTGAGAAGTTGTCATTTCCAAAATAAATTTAAATGAAGATCAAATTCATTCAAATCATGTCGGAGAGCACCAGAAAAGCCTACTTCGACCAAAAATTGGCCTAGATGTTTCTGATATATAGGTACATACCCAAAATAATACTAGTAACAATAATGACAATTAATTCGCAGCTCTATGGGACCCATAGTGGCTAAAATACACAGAGCCAAGACAACAATGGGAGCTGACATTGTTATTCCCCCTTACTATCGCCCTTCTTGAACCAACGGGACTACAGCCAATCTTCCAATTCTACCTTTCACACGTTACAAAAAAACATCAACTCAAATAATTTGTACCTTCTTTCCTAGTTAGATACTAGCGTATCGCGATACATCGACATTCACGCCTCCCCAAATATGCATAGACACGGAAGCGAAAGCGGAAAGCGAAAGACTCAGAATGATGTGTGATGTGGTACCACCTTGTCTAAGCTGCGCCAAATCTGTAAACATTTCACAGCGGATGTTCACAGCTAGACAACTTTTTCTTTCCATAATGGTACCTTATTGAAATTGTATTTATGGTTGCTATAGCAACTGCATCGAATTTCTACGAGTTCCACCACGTTAAAGTCAAAGGAGGGCCTTGGTCAAAGGTGAGTTGAGTCCCGTGTCGTGTATTAAGGTTCGTATAGATCGGCCGTGCATTTGGTTGGTTATTTGGGTTTAGGGGCGCATCGACTGCGTTGGTCATACGGCCCATTCGACTGTGCATTTAGAAGAGTAGACAGCTCGAAGATCACAAGAAAAGCCCAAGGCCATCTTGGAATAGCACGGAACGAGACCAGGGCTGGAGGCAGCAGAGGTTTGACTGTGTTGAGTTTTTTTTTATATTTGTATTATAAAGTACGTAGTTTAAGGTAATTTTTAATTTATTGGAATTTCCTTTCCCAATGCAATGCTTATGAATGTGCTAAACGTGATGTGACTACTCATTTCCTCTGCAAATGCATACTTCTCAGTTTGGAGGAAAAATAACACCAAAAAATGTCATGGAGTTTGAGTTGGGTAACATAGCATACAAATGATGGTAATCTTTACCTTTCGCCCGACACATACTGCCAAGGTTAGTGATTCGTAAAGAGGTGTATAGTGGGGAACAGTGACGTCACAGGAGTTAGGTAAGTGACGTCACGACGTCACAAGTGCTTCGGAGGATTCTGGTTTTCCGGTTAGGTTAGGTTAGGTTAGATTAGATTAGATTATATTATATTATGTTATGTTATGATACATTTTGTATATTATGCTACATTATCTTAGTTTAGGTGGTAATCTTTACCGACACCCGACTCCTGTGACGTCACTGTTCCCCACTATACACCTCTTTACAAATCACTAACCTTGGCAGTATGTGTCGGCCGAAAGGTAAAGATTACCCAAATGATGATCAAAGCAAATATAAAAAAATGTAGCAACTTAACCTAACCTAACCTATGTAAGACGAACATTTAAGAAAATTAAAATTTCAAACAATTGGTTTTGCTACAAATATTTCAAGGTTAATTTGCTTCATGAAGGTAAAATGTGTGTAAAACTTGTCTCATTGGTACCTGAAAATGCAAGAATGCCAAAATATGTGGAAAGCTAGTCATGTTAATACATTCAAACACAATACTACCCAGGTATTTAGGTATGCACCACACATGTAGGTACCTACAGATATGTAGGTAGGCACTATGTATCTACCTACATGGGGAACCTAAACATATATAAGTGGCTGTGTTTCATTCGGTACAGTCAAGCTATGCACTTCCCGAATTTATGGTCTGGATTTCGCGATGGCTATGTTAAACGTTGGCGATGTTACTGCTCGTGTTTGCTGTTCATTTGTTTGGTTGGTTTCTCAGGCTGATAGGGGTGTGCTTATGGTTGGAGAATGCAGTGACAATTCAGACAATTTTATCAGTTAAAGGTTGAATTCACGACAGTCAATAAGGCAAAGCGAAGATATCTGACAGCCACACCTTTTGATATTACTTAATATAATAATGCTAGACACTTTGACGACACTAGGGATGACGGACTCCAAAAAAGTCAGGCGGAGGCCCCGCAAAAAAAATAACGGGCCCAAAGATCGCGCCGGGCTGCAAGAATCGTACCGCAGCTAGACAAGCATCAAGCTGGGCCCCAAAAGTCAATCCGAGCCCATACAAATCACGGACCCCACAAATCGTGCCAAATGCCCTCTAAAACGCGTTGGGCCCAGAAAACGCACACCGAAATCACGAAAAATAATTGGAGGCCTAAAAAATACCCGGCCCCCAAAATCGCACCGGGACCAAAAAACACAAAGCCATAGGCCCCAAAAATTAATCCAAGCCCACAAAATCATTACGGGCCGCAAAAATCGCGCAAAATCTCACCAAAACACGTTGGCTATCAAACTGACATCCAGCATGGGGTTATACCTTCAATTGGAAATGTTAAGCCAAAGCGCAATGACGGGTGACGTGTTGCCTACTTTGGAAGAGCACATTCCCACCCGATGCCGAATTGTGTCCCGTCAGAGTGCAATCGGCCATCTCAACGCATTTTGCATCGGTCAGCACAGCAAAATGCCCCAATACCGTGATTCAAGCTCAGTTTTCTTTCACTTAATTTGATGTACCCTCAGCCGTTTTCATAAACAACACTCCTGGCAAGCATGCATAATCTCAAGTGCCAAAATATTGGAGTGGCAATAAATCCCGTGGCGTTGTGCGTCACGTTGCATTGCTATGAATGTTAGTCACCTACCTTCTCAGTTACTCCAGTCACCTACTTTCTTTCGTTGGATTTATTTCACTGATAAAACGCTGCGTGAGGTAAGAGGCAAGCGAATTAGTTGAATGTCATTAAGTGTCTGCTTGTACACAGGTATTCTAATAAACATGGACAAACCACAAATCATCACTCATTTGGAGAAATCTATGAATCATACATTATTTGATGTCCTCTGGGTGCCTAGCTCGGCAAAATTTGTGACGCTCGGATCGTCATCAAAGTCAAAGGGCACTCTCCACATCTTCGAAGTCGGCACCGCAGAACTGGAAACCGTCAAAGAGACCGAAAAGCCCCAATCGCTGAAATGCGGCACGTTCGGAGCGTCCAGTCTCGCAGACCGGCACCTGGCTACCGGCGACAGCGAGGGTGTGCTGCAGACCTGGGACCTAGAGCGGCTGTACAAGCCCGTGTTCTCCGTGCGCGCGCACCAGAAGATGGTGAACGCCGTGGATGGGGTGGGCGGAGTCGGTCGGCAGCAGGGCGCGCCCGAGCTGGCCACCGGCAGCCGCGACGGCAGCGTCAAGGTGTGGGACGTGCGCCAGGAGGCGCCTGTCGCCGTCATGGAGCCGGTCGAGGGCGAAGCCCGCCGCGACTGCTGGACCGTGTCGTTCGGGAACAGCTACAACGCCGCCGAGCGCTGCCTCTGCGCCGGCTACGACAACGGCGACATCAAGCTGTTCGACCTGCGGGCGATGCGGGTGCGCTGGGAGACCAACGTCAAGAACGGCGTGTGCAGCGTCCAGTTCGACCGGCGCGACATCGAGATGAACAAGATCGTCGCCACCACGCTCGAGTCGGGCGTGCTGGTGTTCGACGCGCGCACCCAGCACCCGGAGCACGGCCTCGCGTGCCTGACGGAGCGTGCGCACAAGTCGACCGTGTGGTGCGTGCGCCACCTGCCGCAGAACCGAGACATATTCATGACGTGCGGCGGCAGTGGCTCGCTGAACCTGTGGAAGTACTCGTACCCGAGCAAGCGGCGCGAGCGCGACGCCGACGGAAACTTCGGCATCATGGGCACGGCGACGCAGCTGCAGAACGGCATCGTTTCCACCCAGCCCGTCTCGGCGTTCGACTGGTCGCCTGACAAGCGCGGCCTGTGCGCGTGCGTGTCCTTCGACCAGACCGTGCGCGTGCTGATCGTGACGAAGTTGCAGCTCTTCAACTAGCCAGTCCCGGCGGCGACGCGGTTGCGACTGCAGCTCTTCTGAACTGAGTGATGGCGCTTGCAGCTGGCCTGCCCTTAGCTGCATGATTGGACGATCAGCGCCACAGCGGTACACCTACCGCAGTCGATGTGGCGTGATCGTCATAACTGCAAACATCTGCCGGTGGCCATTGTGCTTTCAGCATGCTGTCGCCATTTTGCCGGTGACTTGTTGATCGACAGCTAATTGATCATTGTGATAGTGTGTAACCAGTGGTCACCCCAAAGTGATCGGAATTGGTTGATTGACAGGGCGGACGTACTGCTAGTAACGTTGGTGTAATCCAGACAATTATCATTTTTGATCGCATCATTTGCATCACTTCCGTCAAGTAGTGTCAGAAGGCGATATCTGTGTGTCAATGGATGACATGCACCAGCTACAGCTAATGTTTACCGGACACTTCGCTCACAGACAGAACAGCTAGCTCCAAACCTGGCTGGTCTAATTGAGGTTGGCCGGTATCTATCGTGTTGCAGCGCAATACCAGGGTACGAGCCGTGGACAGTCGGCACAGACTAATAAAAACGCATGCCAGATGTTGTGTTGGCTGTATACACTTGGAAGCATGGCTCACTTGGCAATAATACACCGAACCTTGTGGAATAAGCAATGATTCAGTGCTTAAAGCCGACGTCGGTTTAATCTGTATTGACACATACAAGGGAAGAACTATGCTACAACAGTCATGACCTGATGAAGAAGGGAATGATTGTAAACAGAGCACACAGCTAAACATTTCCAAATCACAGCACATTGACAATGGTCGTGTAGAAATTAGGGTTCCTTGATACTTGGCACGCCCATGTAGGAGTGGCCGCATTTTCTGTCTTGGGGTAGGGTACAAGCGTGCGTCGGGCAGGCCGGGGAGAACACATGGACCCTAACAGCAGTCAAACAGCACTGCGCTTGCTCCGATGGACAACAAATGGCGACTGTGGCGCCACACACTAGTCACTTCCACCCCGCAGAGCGACCGCCGCTGGTCTGACTGAGCTCGGCGACGAGCGACATACCGCGGTTGTTGGCCCACTGACCAGGCGGCACCACAGTCGTTCTTAGTTCCATACATGAGCGCCGCAGCAGCGCAGCCAACGTGTCTAGCAGCGCTGGTGGGGCATCAGAGGTGCCAGATTTGGTGGCGGCTGCACAAATCACACCTACCTGATCGGCAAGAAAGCCCAGATAACTCAGCCGTGCTCCCTCGTGATAAAGGAAATATAAGACTGGCATGCGCAATCATGCACAAGTATGGGTCCTCGCGACAGGACAAAGGCTGCACCCATCGGAAGAACCGATAATAAACGGACCCTGGAAGCGGCCCCAGGCAAAATATATTTGTTCTCAACAAGGAACAATAGTGGGAGCGTGCGTGTCTTGCAGACAACGGGGCAGACGACAAAATAGTGACGCCTGAAATCCTGCACAGAAAACTCTCCAAAATCCGCACGCGTGGCACACCAAATAACGCACCCTCCACACGGATGCTGGCCCGAAGCGGGACATAACAGTGACATGACGAGCTTCCAGCCGGGGGCGTCGGACAGGCCTCTCCTCACGCGTTCGCCCGGTCCAAACAGGAGGCCTTCCGGCCAGTTCGCGGCGGTCCCGCCACACCGAACACATATCACCGTGGGCTGGCAGACGGAGGCCACGGGCGCTTGGCCGCGCTCGTGGCCTCCGCACGAAGGCCCGGCGCCGACCGCGAGGTAAAGCATTGTACACGCACAACAAATCGCACCGATTACTATCTAACGTTGACGCTATCCAACGTATTGCGTGTCTGCTGGGCGCCGCGTCCGGCGAAATGGGACAGTGCACCCGGGCGATAACGGCCCCGAACGAGCGTGCAGATCACAAATGCTCCCGTGCGTGGCACACATCCGCGCTGGTAGCTAAAGACCAACTAGCGGCGCCGGCTGCCTGCGCCCGCCCGGAGCTTCGCCGGTCAGCCGGCGGCGGCGCCACTTGCGCAGAGAACGATGACAGCTGCAGACGACATTGTGCACGGCTCGCCGTGAACCCCTTAGTCGACCGAGCCCGGTCGGGCCTTTGTACTTGCTCGATACTCAGCGAAGACACACCCTCCTACGGAGCTTCGCGTTAAGGCCCAGAACCGGTGGCATTGGAGGCCGCTGCGGAAGTGTGGCAAGTGGTGAATGACGAGTACAGAGTACTACACGCAGTGGGTACAGATTTGGATACGTCAGGTCAGCGAGGGAATATGGATCCAGCAGTACAACTGCAGAAATACACCATCTCCACCTCACATCTGTACCCTTGCCTTCGGTATTAATGATTGACACGGTGCATTAGCCGAGGCGAACGATCACGGTGCATGTTTCTGTGCGTTCATATCAATCACATCGGAACTAGCATTGCCATTTCGCCTTGCGCGACAAAAAGCAACGAAACGTCCACAAAAACCCTGAAACAATGCACCAAAACTTCGAAAAGTAAGCACATCATATTCACACCCACAAGTGGCATTGCATCCAACAGATAGTTAATTGGGCTTTCCGGAACATTGGTAATATTGATCATATAGCCCCTATTGCATCCAAAAGCTTCCTATTGAGGAACTGTGAAAATTAGGGAGGTAATCCAGAGTTGTGGCCGATGTATATCCCAGGAAGTGCAACAAGCCTCTACCTGAGCTTCCATTTTGGTTCACCCCTAACAAGCGGGACGATATGTGGATACCTCAATCCAGAACACAATTTATCAGATACGCAGGCGGCCGCATTTGCTTGCGTTGGATTTGGGTGAGAAATTGGCTGCTCGAGTGCTGTCTGGCAGTCTGCTATTTTGTTAAGGCCTGATGCTCCTCCGCATTACACTATTAGTGAACCAGCATACGGACTGCAATCGGTATAGTAATGAACAACATCCTTCATCGAAGTTGCATTCACGGATGCACTGAGCATTCTGATCTGCATCTAGGAAAACGAAGCACGCAATTCAGTAACCTTAACGAAACAAACAAACCAATCAAAGGGGTCAAAATCGACAAAAAAAAACAGATGCCAAGATTTCTGCGGCGGACATCCAACCAGTGACATCCCAGCTGCAGAGCTGCCGCGGCCGCCGGACGTACCTCTAACCAGTGACATCCCAGCTGCAGAGCTGCCGCGGCCGCCGGAAGTACCTCTAACCAGTGACATCCCAGCTGCAGAGCTGCCGCGGCCGCCGGACGTACCTCTAACCAGTGACATCCCAGCTGAAGAACTGCCGCGGCCGCCGGACGTACCTCTAACCAGTGACATCCCAGCTGCAGAGCTGCCGCGGCCGCCGGACGTACCTCTAACCAGTGACATCCCAGCTGAAGAACTGCCGCGGCCGCCGGACGTACCTCTAACCAGTGACATCCCAGCTGCAGAGCTACCGCGGCCGCCGGACGTACCTCTAACCAGTGACATCCCAGCTGAAGAACTGCCGCGGCCGCCGGACGTACCTCTAACCAGTGACATCCCAGCGGCAGAGCTGCCGCGGCCGCCGGACGTACCTCTATCGGCGCCAACGTTCACGTCAGAGCCATGTCCGGGGTGAACACCCACTCCTTGGTGAGTTCAGCCAGACGTTCCTCGTGCTCCCGTCCCAGCTGCTGACGGCCGGCTTCACGCCGCTCCTGTGCCTGCTGACGCACCTGTGCACCGGAGCCACCGTCATACAAATATGGCCAGCGTCACAGCGATCTCAGTGGTCGACGGTCAGAGTGGTGATAGTCGCATCATGAATTATCAGACGGACAGAGCGGTCATTGTCGCATCACGAATTATCAGACGGCCAGAGCGGTCATGGCCGCATCACGAATTATCAGACGGCTGCGTCACGTGTCACATGTTGGATTTCAGGGGCACATCGGTCATACAGCGGCAGTGCAAATTGTGATTACCACGAAGATCACGTTCGCAGTGGTCAGGGTCAGAGATCAGCGGTCGGGGTGACCTGTCCTGAGATCATCGTTTCAGAGTTCACCGTCATAAATGTCTTGGTCGCCCTCCCGCAAATGTCAAGGTCACAGCCACGGTAGCTGGAATCGGAGCCATTTTCCCCACGCAGCTCAGGGGAAATATGTACACAGACCGTGTACAAATAGCGTCATCTGCGCGGCTAGGTGACGTCCCAGGAGAGGCCGGCCGCATTACAAGTCTGGATTGTCAGTGCGCACCAGTCCGGGCGATTTGATCTCCGAGGTCAGGATGGCGCCATTGCGGGATCGGCCGCGCAGATGTCAGAACTGCATGTTCGCACAGGTTAGGGCCACGGCTGCCAATGCAGCATGAGCAAGCCCACACATGGTCATCTATCAGGACGTCAGCGTCACCACCAGTCGACGGGGGGGGGGGTACTGTGGACAGGGAGTCGACAGCAATTGCGATAGCGTATATCGTGTTACGCGTGCAACGCGCCGCTTGATTTGCACACACGTAATACCGTTGGACCGTTGGTAGTCTTCGCGAAACTTGGCATCGGCAATTCCTGACCTGTCACCGGCGAGGGACACATCATATAGGGAGTCACGCTCGATGCCCAGAATCAAATGACTGCGTAAGGGTCAAACCAAGACATCAGACACTTGTGGACCGCCTCCCGCCTCCATTTAGTCGGGTAAACATGGGGAGCCTCACCTGCTCGTGCTGTAGTGTTAGCGCCTGGACATCCTGCTGCATCTGCTCCGTCAGCTTCACTCTCCGCTGCACGCCGGCTTTGACGATTACCTGAGACATCTCCCGCCGCAGCCTGCCGCATGGGTGCGACGAGCGTCACACTCGGAGTCCACCTCGACGGGTGCCACACGTGCTACATTCGAGCTGCCGAAATGTTCGTCACACTCGGACAGTCCGCCGCGGGTGTCACGTTCCGACAGCAGGGCTACTGGACTAGTCACACTCGGGGACGCGCTTCACCGTCTGGCGGCGTGTCCCGACAGCAGGGCTACTGGACTAGTCACACTCGGGGACGCGCTTCACCGTCTGGCGGCGTGTCCCGACACGCAGTAGGTTGGACGTCATGTAAGTTAGCTTCTGTTTTTTTACGACGCGTCGTCTGCTTTGGTCATATAGCCTCGCGAATGTCCCACGCCAACTGATCGCGGACGAAGGGCAGCGACAGGTGGAACTCGAACACACAACTTTAGCTTGGTAGCAGATCATTATCTTCGCATTGCTAATTGAACACAATCGCGGAACGGGCATTTAATTCTTTCTTTTACAGACACTATTCGTCTTACAATACGTTTCCATAGTTTGTGTGTTCATGCACGGTATTCATAGGCTATGTATGTAGGCCTTGTACTAGAATATGCAAGTGAAACATTCGTTATGTTTTCGACGTTTCATCCTCATACGGACATTTTCAAGGCTAGATCAGATTGGTCGTGATCAAGGTAGTAATCACAAATTTGGAAAACAAGCAAATATATACACATGCGATACATGGTATACTGTACTCACATAGCAGTTGCTTAAATACAAGGCGAAAACAAAAGCAAGAACAAATGTCATCAGGTCATCGCTCTTACTCGCCATACCGCCTGATGGCTAGCTGTGGGCCATCACATAAAAGCAACGTGCCTCGTGCATTGCTCTAGTGGTTGGTGGATGGGTCAATCTCCCGGATAAAAGCCTCTTCCAGGATTTGGAAGCCGCGCTTATAAAAGGCTGTGGCTAGGACTTTGATGTTGAGAGTAATGCCGGAACGTGTGAGGTGGCTGGTATGGTCGCGTGCGGTGTGTCTTGGTCCGCCCTGTTTTAAATGCATTGTTATGCGGCGGCTTAAGGATGTGGTCGTGTTCAATGCCCGTTCCGCGATTGTATCAGCAATGCATATCTATATATATATATATATATATATATATATATATATATATATATATATTTATATTTATATATATATATATATATATATATATATATATATATATATATATATATATATACACATAACGTTTAAGTAATAATACACATGGACGGATATGCAATGGATCAATCTGTTTTGAAGTGTAGGAGCAACATCGGGGGTTGCAAAAATCCCATAATGCATTGTGATGCGGCAGCTTAAGGATGTGGTCGTGTTCAATGCCCGTTCCGCGATTGTATCAGCAATGCATATATACACACACGCACGCACGCACGCACGCACGCACGCACGCACGCACGCACGCACGCACGCACGCACGCACGCACGCACGCACGCACGCACACACACACACACACACACACACACACACACACACACACACACACACACACACACACACACACACACACACACACAACGTGTAAGTAATAATACACATGGACGGATATGCAATGGATCAATCCGATTCGAAGTGTAGGAGCAACATCGGGAGTTGCAAAAATCCTTGGGGGAACGTGATACCCTCGATGCCCAATTACCAACCCCAATGAATCGCACCTCCCCACATTATTGTTGTCTATTACATCACCATCTTTGTTTGAAGTGAAAATGTCCGAACATACGTACCGACATGCATAGGTATACAGTCAGCGTCATGTTGCAAGTCCTAACATGCAATATAATACGCATAACATAACATGCAACGCATAACGCACGACGCATGACGACGACGCATAACATGCAACGCACAACGCATAACATGCAATATACGACATGCAATATAAAACTTAACGATACAAATACCTCTTGATGAAACGTAACCGATACTTCCAGATCCACATTTTTCAAGGACCCAAAATAATTCATTGTCACGTTCCCCAGCTAACTGTTCTGCAATACTACGTCTGACATCGATAAGTCGTTGCGGGAAGTTCCAGTGAGCAACCGCGTGACATATATTACACAGAACAGGGCCATTAATTTCAGTTCGCAGCAGAATGTCTGGCCGAATGGAATACCAAGTCGTGTTCAGACAGCCATCTCGCTGCCGACATGATCAGCTTAGCAGCACGACGGGCGGCCCGACAACTCCCGTTGGCTGACAATTGTCTGACTCAGGCTGGTATTGGGTGACCGGGTGGTATCCATTTGGGCCGCGGCGGGCCGACCACCAACATTGGCTGCCACCAGTCGCTGCTGGTGTTATAGCGCGGGTCAACTACGGCGACCGTCTCTGAAGCCGCGCTCCGGCGCCACTCACCGCGACATCTCGTCCTTGGAGACGCCCTTTTTGGCCAGCTCGCGGTTGGCCTCCTTCAAGCCGACCTCATTCTTCTTCTTGCTGTCGGCCACGCGCCGGTCGTGGTAGGCCTGCAGCTTCTTCAGCTGCAGTGCCTGCGAGCTGCGCACCACCTTCTCCAGCGTGTCGTGGATCTGCCCGGCAACACGGACACTGTAGTCAGACCGGCCACCGATCTGGGGTCAGGTCACCATCCCGCCCACCAGGCCTCTCTATGTGCCGCGACAATGACTGGCCAGCAGGAAAAGTTCGTTAGTTATTTACTTTAGCTTAAGATGTGATCACCTAGCTGCATAACGATCATGTCAGGGCCTTCATTCTTTCCTTGTTTGGGCTTTCGGGTGCATCAACTGTCATGGCAATGCAGTGCCCCACAGCAGATCATGCACATCATTCCTGTTGTTCCAACGTATCTTCATCTAAATACATCCTCATACCTGCACCAGTAATAATACGTAAACGATTTGAGAAAGAAAGAAAAAGAACACACTATAAAACACACCACCTTCCATTGTGAAAATGCTGTGATTCCTTGTGGAAACGCGAGTGCCAAGGCGCTAGATGCAAGTGCCGGAGTACTGTTATTGTGTGTATGTGATATGTGATCGCAGTCCCATGTCTCATGACCAGGGGCAGGGAGTATTTCGGGCAGTCTCCCCAATCTTGTCCCCAAACGTGTCGCCCCCAGCGCCAGCCTCTTCTGATCTTGTCCCAGACATGCGTCGCCCCCAGCACCAGTCTGCTCTGATCTTATCCCAGACATGAGTCACCCTCAGCGCCAGTCTGTTCTGACCTTGTCCCAGACATGCGTCGCCCCCAGCACCAGTCTGCTCTGACCTTGTCCCAGACATGAGTCGCCCCCAGCGCCAGTCTGTTCTGACCTTGTCCCAGACATGCCCCCCCCAGCGCCAGTGTGTTCTGTTGTCTGGGACATCTTGTCCCAGACGTATGTTGGCCACGGTTCCAACCTGTCCCGATTCCCTGTCCCAGACGTGTGCGAGCCACGCTCCAACCTGCTCTAGGCTGTCCTCGACGTGCATCGGCCACAACGCCAGTCGGCGGCACCGCTCTCACCGAGTCCATGTGTCGCTCCCGCAGCTCTCTCTCGGCGTTCGCCAGCTGCGAGCAGAACGACTCCATGGCCTTCTGGTCGGCCGGGTCCGGGAGGCTGAGACCGACTCCCTCCCTGTCGACACAACACACCAGTCCCAGAGACCGAGCCAGACTCCCCCCCCCCCTCTCTCTCTCTACCACACAACACATGATGGCCAGACTGACACAAAGCACACACTGGTCCAGTGGATACATGCTACTTTCAGTACCGACAGCCTCCATGTCGACACAGCACATACCGGTCCAACTGAGACACAATACGTACTATACCGACAGACTGAGACCAACAGCCTTCATGTCGACACAGTGTATACCGGTCCAATGGAGGCGCAACACGTACTGTTCCGAGAGACTGAGATTGACAACTTCATGTCGGCAAGCATACACCGGTCTAATAGACACAACACACACTGTTCTAATAACAAGAATATGCAGATAGGGACATCAAGTTGCATAAGTTGTACACAGCTGCTTAACACAACATTCCTTACGTGTAACGCCCAGCAGCACTATGCAGACCTGACAATAAAATGAGTTAACGTTGGGTACATTGCATATTTAGTGAATCTCTGTGATGCAATGAACTTAATCTAGTGACAGGTGTACATAAGAAGCAAAACATCTGTATTAAAGTACAAATATGTTCCCTGTTACGAGTTATTCGTCCTCCACACTTTCACATGTAGACACGCTGATTTTAAGTCCCTACTTCACATGGCACGTCATCTCGTATTGACCTGGGGCTTTGGCCTGCATGTCATGACGTCAGCTATACGTTACGGGTCGTTCCCCATCCACACTTCCACATGTAGACACGCCCATTTTAGGCCACTACTTCACATGGCACGTCACCTCGTAGTGGGCTTTAGCCTGCATGCTATGACGTCAGCTATGTTATAGGTGCAGCGATGTACGATCAAACCACCTCGACATCCAAATCTCCAATTCAAACCGTGAGCGGAAAGCGAATTGGCATGTGCGTGAGTCATGAACAATGTGAATTTCCCCTAATCCAATATCTTGCTCTGGTCGTTCAGGTTGAAATTGGCAATGCTCACCTACGTAGTTCACATCGGCGTTCAATATTGCGCTGTACACTATCAGGTTCACCGCATTCACAGCTCTAGAGCACGCAAAATAAACCGCAGCCAAACGCACATGGTTTTGTTGGAGAACTTCTTCACGAGCTTGGAGTGCGTCTTGGCGAAGGTATTCTTGCGGCAGGCCTGGGTGGAACTCTCTTGAAGGAGTCGCGTCCGCTCCTTGTCGAATTTCCTGCGCAGGCTCTCGAGCTTCCGCTCCAGATCTTGCCGGCGTTCGCGCACCTGCTTGTCCTCCCAGAGCTGGTCCACCGTCTCGGCAGTCACCAGGCCCTCTAGTGAACGACACCAGAGGCATGGCCAGTCAGCACCAGAGGTATGGCCAGTCAACACCAGAGTTATGGGCAGTCAGCAGATCTCCCCCCTGGAGCGCCGATGTAAACGGCACGCACGAGACAATGAGATGCTATCTAGTGAGAAAGTACACCTGTCCTGACCAATAAGATGGCATGAGTTGAATAACACCAGCGATATTTGACGTAATTCTTTTTTACCGGTAATGGCGCGTGGAATTCTCCCTATCCGAGAGGGTAGAGGCAACCTGCAGCAGGCTTTCTCGCGACCATTAAAACGGCATGCGATGGCTTCCCTCACTTTCACCAGAAGGGCGATACATCTGTTGTGGGTCCTACGGTAAACACATCAGTCAGGTAAAGTCTAACAAACTGAGTTTGACAGAACTGCCGAACTTTCCACCTCAACCTCTAGAAATGTTTCTGGAGGTGAAGGCGAGGAGCGATTCTGAGGTGAGGTGGAGGATTGAAATGTCTCAAACAAGGTTACTGACCTTGATTGACCTCGGATGATGTTTTTCCCGACATAATATGTCTTCTAGAATATATTTTACTGCCTGATTCAGTTCGGGACCTTTTTTATCATTCGAACTCTTAAACACGTCATTTACGACCTTATACCAGCCAATGCATGTCACGATTGGTGTGAGCTATGGTGAATTGATCTGGCCTGGCTGGGCCTGATAACCATGCGCGTTACCAGGTCAAACGAGACGACAGTATTTCACCAATCTAAACACAGTTTGTTGCTTGGTTCTAGGTTTTATTCTGCATGTATTCGGAGGACGGCTCGTTGGAGGTGCCGCTACTCAATGCTTCGGGCAATTTTTACCTTTTACCTGCCCTGAAATGTCAACGATTGACCGAAAGTATAAAAGTCGGGTGCCATTGGATTCGTCTGGCGACACGCAAAGCGCCGGTCTTTGTCGCGCGACTTAATCTCAGTTCGGTGCGAATTTGTGTGGGAGCGATTGGTTGGTGGGTTACCTTGGAATTAGGGCGCACCCAACATAATAATAATTTAGCGCCTATACGTGGAGGTGACAACTACTCCGGGACCGAGAGGCTGGCGTAGTGCACTAGCAGGGTGAATGGGGTCTGAAAGCTACGATTTGGCCACCAGGGCGGCGCTCTACGCAATGGTCACCCGACGAGGAGGCGTCGGCCATCTTTGCTGTGCATTTTGCGTGGGGTTGCCGGGAGTCGGTGTTGGCATGTGGCTTTTATTAGGGTTGCAAGTCATTTAGGCCAAGGATTTCGGAAATATTGTGTTGAAGAAAGGTTGTTCATGGGTTACAGTGTGCCAGGAACTCGCCAATTATCGGACTCTGGCCACTAGCTTGGGTAGAACATACGCGTCTGAGCTGGCAAGTGCTTTGCTATTGACTGCACGTTACGGTGGTAGCTACTAGGCGCAATTATGGACTTGAATAGTGATAGGGATTTTATGGGAGTTTCACAACACCTCAACTTTCAAGCTTATTAAGGGAAAGGCATGCATCCACAAAGGGCAGGAAGGAAGAGCTGGTCCAGAGGTAAGAGATCTCTACCCACCTACTGTTAAAAATGCATGTGCTGGCTTTTGGTGAGATTTGTTGGGTGAGTGTGGGGTGTGGGTGTTGTGTATGCATGGGTGCATGTGATATGTGCATCTGTGTGTGTGTTTGTGTGGGTGATTTTCCTTATTCTCTTTTTACTAACGACTCTAATCTGAATCAACAGGACTGAGATAAGGAAAGGGTAATGTTTTGTTATAATCAGGACCAACTTTTTGGCGTAATTTTTACCCGACAATAGGTACTTAAGGTAAGGTAAGGTAAGCAGCATGGGTGGAGAATATGCTGTGGCCACCTCAACCATGGCCAGGGTAACTATGGTAACTTTTTTGGAGTCCTTTTTGCAGGGGGTTGCAATAAAATTTTACAATAAATTAATGATGCATTCACAAACAATATGTGCATAATATTGGTGGATGCATTTAATAATCTTTAAGCTAATATAATATTGCTTCCCCATACCTCAACCTACTTAGATAACTGTTCCTACCAGGGTTGACCAGTTTTTGCCACAGGATGGTTTTTACTGGTATAAACCGGTATAAACCAGTGGTGTTGACTCATTTATACTGGTATTAACCACTTTATACTGGTAAATACTGGTAAATACCAGCCATGGTTTCTGCCACCATGGTACCTAATGTGCCTAGGTACCTTACCAGTGCTTTCCTAAATGGTTCCCACTACGTCTTTTACAGAAAGGCAGTCAAACAATAGTTGTTTTTCAAATCAATTTTCTACCTTCTTACCTTGCAGTCTGCTGGAAACCTAATAGATGGATCACGTTTATGGCAGCCGGGAACCGCACATACACCCATACTTCTGGCTTGCTTCTCCTAATTTCTAGCGCAATAATGGTAAATATTCCAGCAAACTAGACGTGTCTGAAGTACATTCAACATAATTAAATACGCGCAAACAACATACGCTGCTTACAAAATGTACAATAGGCTTTTTAAATATAAAGATTCTGCCCTCCCTAACCCACAAAACATAGCGCTTTAGGTTCGCCAAAGAAGGCTGGGTGACCATTGACTCTCAGCGCCATCTACATCTTTATCAACTTTCAGACCCCATTGGATACGCGCATGACAAAACGACATCATTAACAACTGCATTGCATCAGAGCAGCTGGGCTGTTTTGTACGGCACAATTTTACAGCGATGTTGCTAGTTGCGACTGCAGCAGTGCACCAGACCGGATCGAGGACGGCTGGTTGTGACGCTGAGGGCGACACCACTGGAGGGCGACACTACCGACTCGCCTGGTGTGGCGATGTCCTCAGCAGAGCTGGCGGTCGGGTGCTTCACCGAGTCCGTGCGCCCTGAAACACCAGACCCCATGAGATTAACGAGGTGGTGACTCCACTGACCCCTGCCACGAGCCGCGGCCATCGCACTGCATCCCAAACTTCGCGTGGTGGTCGCGCTGGAGTTCGCCCCTCAATCACGCCGCTAGCGCCGGCCACACCAACATGAGACATCTCTCCCCGGGAGACTGCACTGTGCCGGCAAGACGGTGTCGCAGCCGACCACGGACCAAGGTCCAGTTTGACAATGCCAACCCATTCCCCGTCGAAAGTTGTCAGAGACATCTCGTTTCGGACAGGGGTATCGACATGGAGAAGAGAAGCGATGGCTGATTTGTGACTTTCTCGACTCTGCATTTACTGAAAATGTACCAGAGAATAAGGGGGCTAACTGGCACGTGATCAGACCACCACCATCACGGCCAGGCTGATAATAATAGGCTGCTCTTGGATTTCTGTCATCTAGAACATCATCATCTCTGGAAAATTATAATCTTTTCCCCGCCAGAAGGTTGAATGGTGGTGTTTGATGATTACTGTAAACCTACTGCTTGTTAAACACAAATCTCAAAATTCACTGGAAAGTACAACAAGGAAGTTCTGATGTCAAAAAGAGAATGAAACTATCCTTCGAAATAAGATAACACAAAAGTTTCCCTCTCCACATCCAGGATCACAAAATGGAAATCCAACCGAAAACGGCACAACCCTTCAGAACCAAACATACATCTAAAGTGACAGCTCCTATTAAACATCCAGCTCTTCAGCGGACTGAATTTGGTCACATGCATCGTCAATTCAATCTTATTACATTTGATACGGCCACTAGTACTCAGCACTGAGCCACTTGAGCATCACCAAATTAGCATCGTTGCATCGTTCATTGCAATGCGCTTGGTGATCTGACAGAGATATGGAGCATAGTCGGTGCCTTCTGGCACGTCACAGAAATTGAATACATGACGAAAAACACGCGAAGATAATACTCAAGCTTGTCAATATTAAGCACCTAACAATATAACTATCAGAAAAAACGACCTTCAGAAGAAACCTATGAGGAACCAACAGATGCAGTAACTGCATTGGCTATATCGAAGAAAATGACTTAAGATGCAATACAAGAACCACGAAATGATGCATGGGCAAGAACACAAGCAATCGTCTATAAATAACAAGTACGCACAACACAAAGACTAGCTTGCGTCATAGAAGAGATCTGACGGGCTCCTTAAACAACGAGAGGAGACGTTACTAAAATTATGCCACAGTTCGTAACCAGCGATCGGCAGAGACCATGAGTGTTCCAACAAGGGTGGGTTACTTAGAGTAAGGGCAACGCAGGTAAGTCGTGGTCGTGGCAAACCCCAACACAACATTACTTCATTTTCTCGCGACTATACAATGTGTGCTGTGTTTTTGCATGGGTCGGACTGCATTTCACGGCGGAATTAAACAGGATGATGGGTAACGGTGAATAATTCACCCACGCCCGTCAGCAGCATTTTACCACCTTGCCCAGTACGGGGTTGCTGGTGTCGCGGCCCTCCTAGAGCTTCCAAACGGAGTGCCGGCAGCATGACATAAACGTGCTGTACGGGATCAGATAAGCGATTGCCAAGTTGTTATACTTGGGCTTACTGGTTTATGTCTCAGGTCGGTTTTCAGCGCAAAAATCAAGAATCATGACGTTTCATCGCTGCCTGTAATAGCAGGAGCGCGGCTAAATGCTCAGCGTAACATTCCTCAGTATCTTGGGACACTAACGAAGAGCGATTTGCTAATTTCCACGGTCAACGGTGGTCGAATATGGTCAAAATGTTGAGCTAATTTATAAATTTCTTGAAATACTGCCCCAAAGCACTATTTTCGAACACCGATGGTTAAAAATAGACGCAAAATTCAGCTTCGGCGTCCATATTGACTAGTGATAGTTAGACCATAATTGTTTTATGTAAAATTAGATGAATCACCCCGAATAATCTAGAACAGGTCAAATACTTAGGCAAACATTAGTTGAATTGTCCATGTCATGTCACATATTTTGTCAAATTATTAACAGTGTGTCTTTTCAGATCTTGATCGCAATCATTAATACACATAAATGCACGAAGGCTCCGGCTATATAATTCGATATATATAACACTGCGGAGCTGAATATGGCTGACAATGCCCTATGGGAAGCACCGTGTGACCTCAGCCGGAACGTCCCCGGTGACGGGGCTGACGTGACGGTATCAGAAAATCCTCTGGGTGGATACCAGCCCACACTGATAAGGTGTCGGTCTCCAGCCAGTGGCGCACGCGTTTCACGCTGGGAGACTTCGGCCTGCCCACGGAACGCTGAGCGGATCTCAGGCGGAGAGCGAGTCTCATCTAGCGCCCTGTACACCTGCACGGCGTCTGCTCTCTGGATCATGGATCCGACGGGCGCCCGTTCCAGCTCCGCCAGCTCCGCCAGCATGGCCACGACGGGCGCCCGTTCCAGCTCCGCCAGCTCAGCCAGCATGGCCACCACGGGCACCCGTTCCAGCTCCGCCAGCTCCGCCAGCATGGCCACGACGGGCGCCCGTTCCAGCTCCGCCAGCTCCGCCAGCATGGCCACGACGGGCGCCCGTTCCAGCTCCGCCAGCTCAGCCAGCATGGCCACCACGGGCGCCCGTTCCAGCTCCGCCAGCATGGCCACCACGGGCGCCCGTTCCAGCTCCGCCAGCTCCGCCAGCATGGCCACCACGGGCACCCGTTCCAGCTCCGCCAGCTCCGCCAGCATGGCCACGCTACCGGCGGATGACGGGCCTTTAGTCGGATCCGGCGGAGTTCCGCCGAAGAACAGTTCGTCAGAGCACAGAACGCACCCAGTTCAAATAAAATATTGTGGTGAAAACCGAAACCTAAATTCGCGTCGGGCCTAATTCTGAGTGAAATAATTCGGATTTGAAACCGTTTGGCGAAAAACCGTTGAGGTCTCAAAGGCGGTACGGCCGGACTCGGGTCGCTCAGCTTTGTCTTCACTCGTAATTAAAGTTGGAAAAGGGTGCTACATCAACTATGCCATGCGCCGGAGCGCTGACACGCGCCATTTTCTCTTTGTGATCGCGAAGAAAACTCTGGAGGGGGTGCTACATGAACACCCTGCACAGGCGAGGGTTAAGAACCACCGACCTACGCAATGCTCATCTTTATAGGAGAAATAAAAACGAACACATCCTAAGATGATCGTGTCGCGTTTCCATACCGAATAGAAATCGGGAAGAAAACGCCCAAGCGGACCGAGGGGGACAGCGGTTCACACAACAGTTGGAGGAACAGTTCAGAACAGGAACAGGAAAACAGTTCGGGTGACGGATATCACTCCGACATCAGTCACATCCATCAATGCGCCAGTTTCTATTAGCCGTGGGGAAACATCCACCGACACGCCACCGGCTGTTCGCCAAGTGCAGCACCTACACAACTAAATATATCCAGTTATACAGCATTCCAGTAGCGCGCAGAGCTACGGCCTGCGACTTATGACGCTCGTCAGCTTTGTTAAACTGTGCATACGTTATCGAGGTGTCTGTCATGCGATATTAATGTACCAGCTACCGCAAGCAATCTCCCAGCCACCGACCACCGCGCATCTCGGCAAGCATTATCACCACCGCATCAATCACAAAACACTCCGCACCACCGAACATGTTCGTGTGGTCGGCACGGTATTCAGTTTCAGATCCGGAATGACCGACCGCCGACATCAGCCAACACCAGCCAACAAAAACCATCACCACATCTGACCAAACCGGCACACATCACCACCAAGCACGTCATTCGCCGTACACTTCTCGAAAGACCAGCCGAGCGCCTCCAGCACGAGGCCGTGACTATCAGCAACAGTCACACGGCAGATTACCATACCGGCTGAATCTGCAGGCGTTTTTACCACGACGGGCCACATGACTTGACGATGGGGTGTTCGGGACATACAGCCATGGTCGATCAGACCAACAATGGCTCACTCGGATGCTGGTCCCGTCGGGAGTTGCTTGTATAGACGGATGGCGAAGCGGCTAGCAGGGTGGCAAAGGGCGAAGCGGGAGGATGAGTGGGGACGGGCCGCATATGTACCGTAGGTGACCCACCGCCTCGACCACGGCAGGTATCGGTCAGGCCTCGGCAAACAGCATGCACGGCCCGCGATAGCCGCCACGGAGCATGCGCACCACATACGAGACCACATACACAGAGAGACGGGTTAGTGACGGCCCCGGCCGGGTTAGTGACGCGTCACGCGGCAGCGGGACGCGCAGGGCACCTGTCTCGGGCGGGCCTGGCGCCGCGGCGGCGGCGGCGGCGGCCGCCGCCGCCAGCACAGCGTCCGTCTGTAGAAAGTGGTGGCAGAACAGCATCGGGATGGCGCCCAGACGGCCGGGCGTCAGTGTGGCAGCGGCACCTGAGACGGCGGTGACACACCGGCTGACACTCGGCACGCGCAGTGTCAGGGACGTGACACACCAGCTGACGCCAGACACACGACATGGGTGTGATTCACCAGCTGACGCCAGATACACAACACGGATGCGACACACCAGCTGATGTCAGACACACAACAGGGATGCCATACACCATCCGACGCCCGATACACAGCAGGGATACGTGATCAAACACAACAACACCGGTCAAATTGCACGGGAACAATGTCGAACACAGGACCGTGGCATGACATCGGACCGACGGCTGAACTGTGTTGGGACGCACGCATGAATAACGGCTGGTACCATGCCCATATTGACCATACCACCACATTCACCCATCCAACAAGCGACGGTGATGCTGTCCTCTGACAATGGGACATGCAAGCTATGAACCTGGCTGGCCGGTGGGCGGCTCTATGGAACAAAACAACGGCACACACCTCCGACTAAACGATTGCATGCAACTAAAACAAAATGCTCCTGGCTTCAGCATATGCAGAAAAATGCGTCAGCACACACCCAGAAGTTCACCGAAATGAACGGTAGGAGAAATAATCAGTAGCAAAAAAGGCGACACCCGTACCATGATTGATTGATTCGTCGAAATCTAATCTGAACCCATCAGAACAACAATTCGTGGTATAATATCACCGCGGTGACAACAAGGGAGATGGAAGGCCAGCTTCCAACTGGCGATAGGATCACTGTCCCGGTATGACGGTTGATTGGCTGAAATGTCAATGGTCACTGTACACGCATTCGACAAGTTAGAAAATGGCAACGCCTACAACGATCCTGAGGACAACAGAAGTGGCCACGCGCTAAAAAAAACACTGCCGTCTACCCTCGCTCGGGGACGACGATGAGTTGCACCATTGGCAACATTTTACACATGACGCATGGAAATCTCAGTCCCCCAATCTCTCCAGGAACTAGGCTGCCCTCACTTTGGTGACACCGAAACTCGAATGTTCAATACATACCCTGCTGTAATGCATACCCTGATGTAATGCATACCCTGCCGTAATGCATACCCTGCCGTAATGTATACCCTGCTGTAATACATACCCTGCTGTAATACATACCCTGTTGTAATACATACCATGCACGCCGCGAGCCTGCTGCAGCTGAAGCGCTCCACACAGACAACAATGGCATGCCACTCGTCTTTTCTTTGCATTGCTTTGCCTTTGCGCTTCTTTTTTGTTCTGCTTCTGTTCGCCTTTTTCACACAGCCCACATCACCACCTATCCTAACGCTTCCACTAGGCAACGTCGACACAGGCCACATCGTCACACCACCCGCACTTCTGGAGA
Organism: Ashinkailepas kermadecensis; assembly: GCA_034440615.1. Taxonomy (NCBI): domain Eukaryota; kingdom Metazoa; phylum Arthropoda; class Thecostraca; family Neolepadidae; genus Ashinkailepas; species Ashinkailepas kermadecensis. The sequence goes on along the minus strand of JAOTOM010004040.1, from coordinate 147,341 downwards.
CGGCCTCCAGACAAACAGCAGCAGCCACTCTCGGTCCCGCTTTTGCCACCGCTTGCGCCCCAGTTACCCAGCCGTGCCGTCGCCGTAGCCAGCAGCTCCGTCGTACTCACTGTGCAGCGCGGTGTAGTCGGCGGGCGCCGTCAGACCCGGCCCGGAGCCGTTCACCTGGCCGGCGGCGGCCGTGGCGGGCGACTCGGCGCCGCCGGCGGCCGGCACCGTCGGCCGCTCGGCGCCGTTACGTCTGGCCGGCCCGCCGGCCGCCACGGCAGCCAGCAGCGCCGACGGCTCCCCCAACGCGGCGTCACCGTCGTCACCGGCCTGTTGTCGGAGGGGCTGGGTCACAACCACCATCACCACCGGGTCAGCTAGTTCTCACCGTCGTCACCGGCCTGTTGTCGGAGGGGCTGGGTCACAACCACCATCACCACCGGGTCAGCTAGCTCTCGGTCAGGTCAGTGAGGCAGATCACAGGTGGGGGTGGTGTGATGCCACGGCAGCTTGTGCCACGTCAAGGAGGGTCAGAATCAGAACATTGTCGGGTCAGTCATTACCCGGTCACATGCAGATCAGATCTCAACAAAGATGGATTCAGGTTAGGTCACCCTCGGGTCACGACACAGCATGCTTTCGTCAGTAGTGTGACCTGACATGTCCATGGCAGCTCAATGTGTGAGCGCACTTTTCTGGCCGCTGTGGTTGTCACCTGTTACTGCTTGGTCACCTGGTTCGTTCAGATCCCGCAAACTTTACACTCCAGCACCACAGCTCGAAGTTAACCACTGAGTCCCGTTCTGAACGTCTAACTCCGTTTCCCTTGGGTACAGTCCCTCTCACTCCCACATCTACTGCACAACATAACAGAACAGAACGGAACAGAACACACCAGAACACACCTCAACGTCGTCCGTCTCGTCTGTGAGGACGCGCAGCTGTTGGGCGCGCTTCTCCAACTCGCTCTGGTACTTGATGGGGTTGGCCAACGCCTCGGCAAAGTCCGACAGACCGTCCGGCACGTAGTCGCCAACCTTCAGCTGCGCGGTGGGGTGGCGGTTAGCGAAACGGACCCACACTCTGCAGGCCAGCGATTTAGCTCTCCTCTTTTTTTTCCTAGTTACCCAGTGAAACCGAAACGTGGAATTTCCAACCTATAGTGACGAGTTAGGATGCCACGCTGATCTTAGTACTTATAACATAGACTTATGTGCGACTGTGTGATCTGTGTGAGATATCAGTGATTCTGTGCGGGAGGTGATGGGAAGGCTGCAGCGCAGATCCCGGCAAAGATGACGGTAAGGCGATTACAGATAACTTACATAGACCTGGACAAAACAGCACACTACAATAGCAACTGCAGTATAACGACACAAACTGACCGCAAGCTTATAATAATTGGTCCGTGGATACCACACCATCAGGTGGTGAGAAACCACTTGGAGTTCATTCTAATTAATCTTAGGCCAGCACACCACCAATGATCACCACGGAAGCAACACATGCCGCCGGTGGAATCCAGAATCCACCGGCAGATTCCCGACAGGACGTCGACTGTCGGCCCGGCGGCCAACACGGCACACAGCTACGTGACGGTGAGCCGCCCATCTCCCGGCGGGCGGCACCGGCGGCTGCCAGTCGGCACGTCCCCACCCATATTGTATGCGCACGCTGTGGGCAGACGACCGTCTACCTTCACGAAGAGAGTGGCGAGACCCTGCGGCTGTCCAGACTCGTTTCGCAGACTGATGTGCCGATAGCCAGGCCTCAGGCCGACCACGGGCATCACGCGGTGCCCCAGTAGCCTGCCGGACTCCTCGTACGCGGTCATCCGGATCACGGCCAGGTCGGGCAGCACCACCTGCCGGGTGGGGTCAGGTCAGGTCAGCACATGTGGGATCCGGCCGCGTCAGGTCAGCTACGGCATGTCTGATCAAGGAGCACCACCTGATGGACCAGGTTAAGTCAGAGCATGTCGGGTCGTCAGTGACATCACCTGCCAGGTCAGGGAGGGTAATGACACAACCATGTAAGGGTCAGCTCAGATGCAACAGGTCTGGTTAAATTAGTGGGCACCATTTTGAAGGTCAGGCCTTGCCAGGATGATGGTTGCGTCATACTAGCGACAACGGGTGGACAGGAAGTATCACCTGTCACAAGCCAAGTTAGAACGGTCCATCTGGAGGACCAGGTCAGCAGGTCAAATAATGTCAGGGTCAGCTAGCACTGTGGGGCACATCGGGTCGGGCGGGACGCATCAGCACCGTTTGAATTTACCCAGATAAGCTGGGCATACATTGGCCAGATCAGGTGTAACACTAGCCTGTTGGATTGATACGTCCAAATACCGGATCCGAAGAGCATTACAGTCAAGGCAATCAATCCTGAGGTGATAATTATGGCGTCTTTGGAAACTAAAAATCCTAGCTTGTCATGCTTCCGGAGATTACAGTATGCACTCAATTTTGGTTTTCAATTTTGGAACAATGCCAGCGAAACAAACAAGACAAAGGATATTAAATCCAGCCTCAATTTTCTTCCACAAAACATAACAGCATGGTGCAATGTTCTAGTGCTAGAACGAGTGCAAGGAAATAAGAGCCCACAAGTCTCCGCCATTACATATAAGATGCTTCAATATGGCTGATTCCATGGCCAATCAACACCCTTCTTCCCGCTGGGAAATATATGATAATTTTCCGGCGATCATAATGTTCTGGACGACCACAATTCAGAATGAATAGCTTCTTTTCCAGCACTGCACCAGCTCACAGACCCATCTTGATCTACGCCACCGACCAGCGTGCTGTCTAAATTAAATTAACTAACTTCACAGGAAATGTTCCGGCTCATATGGTCTGTGGAGGAGCCGACAAGCTACCAGCTGTATAAGAGGCAGATTTGGACCATATTGCGCAATCACCACACACATTCATATCCTCACTGACATGATTAGCCCACGCTGGCCTTTATTAGCCCCCCTCCCCCTCCCGTCCTACTGTCCAGATAAGACGGGGTACGGGCAACTCCGCGGACCACAGGTCGCCCCCAGCCCATCTGAGTGGTTCAGACAACATCTGGTTTGATAAGATTGTGGAGGCGGCCGACTCAGAGTGTCGGCCGCATGAGCCATCCTGCTAAAAACATGCCGTTGACTAACAATTCTGCGACCAGGTGGTGGGTCCTCAGAGTATCGGCCGCATGAGCCATCCTGCTAAAAACATGCCGTTGACTAACAATTCTGCGACCAGGTGGTGGGTCCTCAGAGTATCGGCCGCATGAGCCATTCTGCTAAAAACATGCCGTTGACTAACAATTCTGCGACCAGGTGGTGGGTCCTCAGGGTATCGGCCGCATGAGCCATCCTGCTAAAAACATGCCGTTGACTAACAATTCTGCGACCAGGTGGTGGGTCCTCGATCTACATCCATCATTTATGACGTTATTGGCGTTGAACTTGGTTCCGCAAAACTTACCACAAATATTCCGACATATGGGCATTGCGTAGCAATCCAAAGTAATCGGAATCGCACAAAAGGCACACCCGAGGGGTCAACCAGAAAAACAAACAGGCACCGCAACTCGCACACGCGCGCAAAACAACAATTACGATACTACTGACGCCTAACTTCTTCAACTTTGCGGTCGTCACAAGAGACGGCCGTCCTCGCTGCCACGTCACACAGGCCACGTTCCATCAGCTGGTCACTGCGGCCTCCTGAACACCCGCCCCGCTTCCAAACGACCCGTGACGAAACAAATACACTTGCCGACCAGCTGGACTTTAACCTGGCTAACGAAGTTGATGAGCGTCGGAACCGAACTCTGCCGGCGGGCGTCATGCGACCGGTTACCTTTTTGAAGACGAACGTCTCGTCGTCCCAGACCGGGTTGATGGCGTTGTTCTGAATGACCCGCGTCTTGAAGCGCCGCCGGACCGTGTCGGTGGGAAGGCCGAACATGTCGACCTCGACCCACACACCGACCCGCTTCTCGGAGAGGAACTGGCCGGATATCACCTGCCGCAGGGTACAGTACATGACGACTTTAATCCATGCACTAGACAAGCTTCTCGGAGAGGAACTGACCGGATATCACCTGCGACAGGGTACAGTATATGACGACTTTAATACACACACTAGACACGCTTCTTATAGATAACCGGTAACTAAGTAAAAAAAGAAGTATTTAATGCTCAATTAGGGACTTGTGAAATCAGGGCCCAAAAAGAGCCACAACCTCTCGCAGATAGGGGAGGGAGCAATTTCCAGTGATCCCCTTGGGTATGCCAATGACCAGTGCGACCGAAAGTCTAACGGCAGACGGAGAGGCCCCATGAGAGCAACTCCTGTTGCTCTCACCCCAACTCTGGATGATGAAACATTGCAACGTGGAGGCCCCTAGAGCTAAAAAGAGGCGGGGCCTATGAAGGAATAAGTGTTCTCTGGAGTTCAAACGATGACCAGGATGCCTATTCAATACAATAGGAGGCCCTATTGAAGAACTCAAGAGGCATCACCGATGCAGCAAGGCACACTAAAAATCCAAGAAGTTGCTACAAAAAAGTTCCGGGGGAGATGGACACAATATACGTTTGCTTCTCCAAACCTTGCGATAGGGCAGCCAACCCCTCTGCCAGTCCCCCCCCCTGGTTCGTCGTTCTTGCCTGCACGAGTCCGTACATGTCTACCTCAACAGGCACACACGCCGCGCCGCTCATCGGAGGGCAACTGACCCAGGGCGGCCGTGAAAGCGCAGGAAACGCCCATTGTCTAAGTACAATGTATGGTGGCGTATTCTGGTTGTAGTGATGCCGACAGACAGCTGCACTTCGACCTAAACCTGACTACACTGGGTTTTCTTCCGAAGTTTCCACTCCAACAGCAACTGATTGTGCCCATGCCAGCTTGGATACTACATGGAATCGAAACACACGACAAAGACGTACCACCATCCGCATGGTTGTCGAAAGCGATTGTTGCGCCACCAGTAGTCACTGGATAAATGAAGTGAACGAAGCCACCACATACAACGGGCATCGATTAGCTTACGAGATGCCGACGTGGTGTCAATGCATGAGGTTGTTTAGATTTACTGTTTGGTCTTGCGAAGTGAAGAGATCGTGATGTTCAATTGTACAGCGGACCACAAATGCATTGAAGGTGTCAGATGAAATATTTCGTTTCCTTTTGTTGGTGGAATAATGATTGAGACGGCGCATGCCGTTGGTTCGCTACCACTAAGATGACCTGTGGACAGGCTTCGTGCCATTTAAGGACTGGGTTTGGCCGGTTAAGGCCGCTTCCAGTATGATTTGTATGGCGTGATTCAGCTTGTCATTGTATTTCCTAACTACACCTTTGAACGAAAACCGTCCATTCACCTTAACATGCGCAATGGAGAGGGGGGGGGGGGGGATGCGTCCACCCCTCTGATATTTCGTAAATAACTCCAGATTTTACAGACCGATATACTCCATTTTTTGTGTACCTGCTTAGAAATTGCGCGGCGCTTAAAATAAGAAAAATGAAAATCGGCCGAACATTTGTCCAGATAGAGGCAGTCAAAGTCAAAACATCTCGTAGCGTCAGACCACGAAAATCGGCGCTGGTGCGCTTCCCACATATTGGCAAAAGGGAATTGTTCTTGGCAGTACTAGCGACTTGCTTGATGTATATTGTTATGCTATATTGTTTCAAGATCATGCAAGGTCACCGAGGTCAAGTCAGGTCAAGTTCATGACAGGTTAATGGAACATTGGTCAACTGGAAGGTTGTTATGAACGCAAATGACTGTCAGCGATTCATGAAATTTTGTATTTACTCCCTTCTAAAAACGTCTGTTTTTGTCATTGTGAACCTAATCGTTTCCATACTTCATTCATGTATGTACTTCAGCCCCTTCTTCGTGAGGCCGAGCACGCCGGGCCGCCCGCCGGGTCGGCGGGCGGCCCGGCTCCGGTAACTGGAACCGGTAACTGACCAGACAAAGTGCTGATATATAGGTGACGTGAGGTCAAATGCCGGATCCATCATCTGTATTGCATCATTAGTTATGTCCAAAGCATCACTGATGCCAATTTTGGAGCATTTAAACACAATCGAAGCGATCCATAACAATGTTAAGCCAAGCCACGCAAAACAAGCCAAATATGATATATGTGACCTCATTTGACCTTGAATATATTGACCTAAGATCATGAACATTGCCCGCAATAGATTTCATGACCATACCCATCTACCCTGAAAATGTCGTTACTCTAGCTATAATAGGAGCCGAGATCTAGGGAGGGGGGGGCGCGGAATCCGCCCCCCTCTCCAGTACACGTATTTTCAGAGGGCCTCCAGGGCGCGTGCTAAGTTAGCAAGCTATTTTACAACCACGTAATTAGCCAGTTAGTTAGCTATATTTTTGATAGGCGAGTCGGTCATGATTCTGATTACATTGCGACCATAGTTCAATTAGTGGTACTTGATTATGACACCGTCAGGAATAAGGAACGTACATCCACATACAATAATTTTTCAATTTTTGAAGGTTTATCCAGTTTACGGTGGATCTGACCAATCAAAATCAGCTTTGGCCTGCTCGTCGTGAATTGTGATAACCTTCCCATTGGCACGGCTGGCTGAAAGTGAAGTGAAGTCACGCTGGAGAGTGACATAGAAACAAGTACATCGAGAGCATGCCGAGAATAAGACGAAATGGGTGAGCTCTTTCGAATGTTCAGAAGCACCACCAAATTAATATCTAAGTTCCAGAAAATGATCCGCGAGTTCGCCATCACCAGCCGCCTGCTCCATTTGCTGATAGCCAAGCTGCGCACACGATTGGCGACCGAACGCCGAATTTGCATTCGAATGCGTCGTAAAGGAACGACAGACGAACTCCCGAGCAAGATGAGTCGCACTGTCGGCAAAACTTCTTTGCAGGATCACGGGACAACTTATTCTCCATTTCATAGGCAGCTGAGTTCCGTAGCAGAAGGCACTTTAGAAGGCAGAAAGCAAATCAATATTCAGCATAATCAGCACAATCATTCAGCACAATTCAGCATAATCAGCAGAAGGCATCAATATTTACAAGCACCAAACTACAGGCAAGAAGTCAGCCACCAAGTTGAATAGCGAGACACGGTTCTTCAATATGGCTTCACGTTTCTTTTTCCATCCAAACCTGCGTTCGACGAACCGTAAATGCCCAATCTTCTTTTGCATGTATATCAGTTTTCGTGCGGAAGAAACATCCCAATAGCCAGCTGAGCAAGAACGATCCAACTACACTGCTGTCAAAGTCTGCACACGACCGGCCAGCTACCCAATACTTTATCTCGGCTGCTGCCATTCCATACATAATGACTTACATTTCACCACCACCAATAATAAGACATTCCGGCTAGTTCTCAACGCAATACAATATAAGCTACAGAAGAGCAACAAACGAGAAGCGTCCACAATGAATATTATAATCTGTGTGATTATCTTATTGGATTGACATTCTGGGCCTTGGGGATTGCATCAATAATTCTGCGTTGCACGGTTGCGGGGGGGAGCCGTCTGCTTCGAAGCAGTGCAAATGAAACACGCAAGGAGAAAATTATTAATGGACGATCACTGAGGACTGATGAAGATATACCAGCTAATCGTAATAGTTTACGTGGCATTAATCCCAACTATCCGTGGCTGGCCATCGCGAGTATCTAAGCGAAACCTTCGTGAAAGTTTTACACTAAATACTTCACATTAATAATTTCATTCATCTGAGCTTAAGTCTTGAAAGCGATCAATATGCATGTGGTATCGATACAATAACAATGCGATACGAGCCTGATTGAAAAGCTGATACGATAAATAATTTAATGTATGCCACTGCATTTCAATTATATTTGTCTGAAATGGATCAGGTTGCGAAACTTTTGTTCCTGAGAGGAAACAAGCAAAATCGCATCGGCCGGGCGTTCAGGCATCCATCATCATAGTAAATATACTGCCACAGAAACTGCTACAGACACAAAGAAGCCCACCTTGAAAGCTTTTTCAAGCTCCAACTCGCTTCAAGCTCTGCTGAGGCTGGCAACGTCGTCGTAGCCTCAGGGGAGCTCACCTTTACAGATTATATTTGGGTGCTTAAACGGCGCGCCAGCACACTCGCCCTCCCTTTTCCACTCTCTCATTGGTCATTAATAATGTCATGAGGTTTCACACTTCGAGTTTGTATACTACCTGACCGGGGTGGAACCTTGAATAGAAAGGAGGAAAGGCTACCGGCACTTAAGGGCATCCCGCCAACCGCATCCCACTGTTCACCCTCCTCATCCACAGAAAAACCTCGGATTTTGGCCATCTTGCTTCCAGACCCTGGAAATTCTACTTCTATATTTTCCGAGAAGGTGCAAAAAATCAAACCTGGGATAGTTACTATCGGGGTAGTTCACAATTTCCCATTCCTTTATTCTGAATAAAATGGCTATCTGTTCATTTGCAAAGAAACAAATCCTAAGCAAAGCAGCAAGACCAGTGGTAATGGGCTCAGCCAAAATGTTCATAGCGAGGAAGGTATATGTATCTTGAATGAAATATCGATTTTCATTTAGAACACTTTAGAATTAACAACAATTTATAATTGTACAGCACTCACCCCTACTAGTAACAAATAAACCACTAAATATCCCAGACTTTTCAGCTGCAAGGATTGCCTACACTTTGCAGCTAAAAATATTTAGATCATTTGTTTGATGAACAAATTTTGCAAACATTTTAAATGACCCACATAGGTATTTTTAAAAGTAGACTCTTTTCGGATAATCAATCAGACTAATTTTTAATATCCTCGTTTGGTACCCGACCTAGGTAGCTCGGGCCGACTGCTGTCACTGACTGAGCCACTGTAATATCCTTAACATACATCCATGCAATACTAAGCTCACCTCCCCATGACCGATACAAATTCGGGGTGCTCAGTGAAAACGTTGACACTGCTCTCCAGAAAATTAGTGGTGCTCAAAAGAACATTGGGGTGCTCGAGCACCCCAAACTAGATACGATGTCACAATACTGCTACCCGAGTGTCGCTGTCACGCAGGACACTCAGAATATTCCTTATGTTATCAGAGTTCGTTGCAATCAACCGAAGCAAGGATCGTGGATGAAAAGATATCGGTGTCTGTAGCGCACTGAGTTGAGTAAGGTAAGGTAAGGCAACGTGAGGTAAGGTAAGGTAAGGTAAAATAAGGGAAGGTAGGGTAAGGTAAGGTAAGGTAAGGGAAGGTAGGGTAAGGTAAAACCGTGCGTGGCATGCGTATGTCCAAGCCGGACATACGGCTTGGACCAAGCCGGACATATTTCCAAACCGGAACGTGCAATTCATTCGAAGTGTGTGTGCCTTAAAGCGTGTCTTAGGGCGCTCTCCCACTCTTCTAGCCCACATTTCATATTCCTTGACATGCCACATTCAATATACCACCCGATCTGTCACTGATTATTGAGGTACGTTAAGATTACCGGTCCTATGTCGCTCACAAGTGCAGTAATAATGATCGGCATTGGCCTTCCCCCACTTGCAGCACTTTTTGCCACTGCATCCGACCCTTCATTGCCTCGAATGCAAACATGACGAGGAGATCACATGAAAACAATCCGTGTATCGCGCTTCTGAACCCTATTGAGCTCCTCCAAAAGCGGCAATATCAGATAAGAAAGTATTTTCGAGGAAGATGTTCTGTCTAGTGCTATGAATAAACTTGAGTTTGTTACCATTAAAACTTCATTAACAGCAATATATAATAAACAGCAACAAATATAACAACAAATTCACGCGTACACAGTTACATGTTTGGAAATACAAAGTCTGTGGACCGCATTTTCACACACAAACGTACATCCAGCGACATGCAACGACAGGACATTTTATATATATATATATCCGCAAACAATATTTACGAAGTCATGGTAACGCGACATACGCTCTAAGGCCTTTTGTATGAACTCGGGGGCTGCGGTAAACTTTTATGCTTGTATCGTTCAAAATCACAGATAACCTGCTCCCGTGGCGGCAGATTCGCGACCCTAGTTGTGACCAGGTCCTGCTCGCCAAGTCTCCTCTACCACACCAGTCAAGTTAATCACAGAACTTGCCAGGGCTTTGCATAGAAACGAGAGTGCATTGATCTACACCATTCTCGACATCATTCTCAACACATTCATCCGCTTCAAGCCCCTGAATTAGTTGTCAGTGAAGAGGTTAATTCGTCTACGTATTGCAAAGTTGTGTACCTTTGCCAGTATATCTTAGCACCAAGTAGAATCATAATCTTTCTGTCGAAAAATACCTCAATCATGCGTTGCTTACGTTTAAGCGACAGGTTTATTAATGGAATATCTACAGCCACGATGGCACTGCGGTTCCGTCCAAAACCACACTCTAAAATGCACATTTGATACAAGTTCGTTCGATACCAAAAACCACGTAAGGCACGACTTTACTATGCGGTCAAGAAGTTTGCAAAGTAATGATGTTAAAGAAATTGGGAGGTGATAGGGGAGATCAGGTCTAGTTGATACAGTTTTGGCAAAACTTAAAATAACTCATAACTTTGGAAGGATAGCGAGGAGATAGCCACACCTGTGGCAAGCCTAAACCATCTTGTATCATCCCCAATAATTCTTTTTTCGTGGCATCCTCTGAGCATTCCACCAGAGAGCCAACCATCACGCAACTACCGGTTCATCAACTTACCCCGTTATAGGGGTAAGTTGTTACTGACGATGGGATAAAATGATAAATGTAAGTTAAGTAAATATATTATATATAGGTGACAATACTTTTCGCCATCTGAAAGATCCATGTTTCACCTTTACAGTAAAAATACTGTTTTGAGTCCATGCTAACCATAGCTCATGGTTTATGCCATTTATAGAATGCGCAAACGTTCATTCCGTAGCTGCATCTTTTCCTTCGTTCGGTCATTACCGTCGGGTGATAAATTCCCGTGGAAATAATGAATAATATTTTCTTGAAACAGTTTTAGCAAACACCTTCATACAAAAAGGCAATTCTGTGGTTATTTTATTCCATTACCAGTCTACACAACGTTGGAACAGGCTGATTAAGCTGATGCAGGCTGTATCAATTTACTCCGCAGGCTTTCTGGTGCAGGCTGCAACATGTTATGCAACATTGCGAGTAGTGTAGCGGCAAACGATAAAAGGATTTCACCGTTGCAAAGCTGAGATAACATGGTAATGATAACCGACACCTAGAAAGTTAACAAGTGGGCGTACAGTTAGAAAAAGTGGGAAGCACAGACATTGAAATTTTACTTTCGCCACAAAAATGTGCCACATCGTCACGATTCCGCAGCCACGGGTTGAAAGGACTTGAGCTTGTTCCTGTCGGGAGAAGAGGGTGCCAACAGCAGCATGTGTGGTAGCCATGACAACGGGCTTCATACTTTTGGAGAATATGCTGTTGTATCAACCATCCCGTGTATCACATAGCCCCGATCTCCCCCATAAGGAGCGCGATCCACCCCTCCCCATCGTAAGAATTTGTATAACAATAGTTCCTCTCCTGGAGTTCGGGAAATCTTCAGCAGTCCATATGAAGTTGAAGTGTCGAACTGACTTCCAAGGATCTGTTTTTCAGCCGAGACAACATGCCATTGTGGATTTCGCCAACCTCCGGCGACACGCTTTTAGTATTTCGAAAGGAAGCACGCAGCCTAGATATGTTGAAAACCAAGTTACAAGGACCGGTACCGGCAGATATACAATCGATCTATCGATATTTGCATCGCTCATTGCGCTTCACAAAATTCGGTCGCTTATTCCACATCGGCATCTATCTGAGAAGCCTGTCCAATATTTGCTACGATTTACGTTCGCCTCTCGAAAAGTTCTTTTCACTAATGCCCTTGTATGTCTACATGACATGAGACCTTCAGTTGTTGGGTAACATCCGGAAGTCCTGACAGTTTTTTTCCGTTTACAAATGGCGATCCTGCACGCGTCTGTCCACCAAGGAACCGGCATTCTCAGAGGCTTTGTACATGTTCGTGGGATAAAGACACTGACAGCATCTAAGATGCTCTTGTTTGTGTTCCATAGGGATGTGGCTGTGCCTCCTTCCCTTGGTTGGCTTAAAAGCTGCACTCAGCAGTACAAACATTCCAGTTCGCTCGACGTGTGTTTCACTTCGGCGGTCTAGTGTGAGGGTGAAGCGGATGGAGGTCGACACCAGATTGGAAAGTGATTCCTTCCAAATGTTGCGTCCTCAACAACCCACGAGAACCGGCTGATCAGAGGTTGAATCCTCAAAAGCCCACGAGAGCCGGCTGCTGGGCTCCGGAGAACAGACAGATCAATGGCTGAAGTACTGCCGGACGGCAACGTAATGCAAATTTGGCATCCGTGTTCCGAGCCAAATGCGCTGCCAAATGCGCTGCCAAATGCGCTGCTTTGTAATATTCTGAGGCTCAGGCCCATCAAACAATGATATTGTGGGGTCCCATGTAAATTGTGCCCGGTAAAAGTTGAGTTGGCCAAATTCACAACGAACGTTCTCCCCTCTCCTCTTACTCAACAAATGCCTCCCCTCTATCAGCGCAAGCAAAACCTTGCAAAACCCATTCAACTCAAATTTACATTCAATGAGTGATGTGCCCACTCTAATTGCTTTCATAAACGACACTCGTGCTCAAGGCACATACGTTGCTGTCGTATAAAACCATCTGAAGTTACCGGCCCTGTAGTCAGCTTGAGAACAACCCCATGTCGTATTGTGCGAGTTCAAGTTACCAATTACTAAAATCGTCGTGGAAGTTGAAGATGATGACATAAAATACTTTGACTTGGGTCGGCTACCTCATCTGTTGGTGGCAAATACAGGGAGCACACAGTAAAGCTTTGTGGTGCCAAAAACCACCAATGCTGCCACGACTTGAGTGTTAATTTGTTAAAAGTATTCGGTATCCATGTGTGTAGTTGGGATCTTCGGGCGCGTCAGCTGCTTCGGCTATATTGCGCCCATAGCTAATATGTTAGAAGTACTTCAGGAGATGAAACGAACTGTGTTCAAAAGCGATGGCAGGGAATGAGATTAAAAGCAACCGATCAAAGCAATGGAGATGGTGCGTGGTAGATGATAAAGAAGTAAATCAGTATAAACCCTGTTAGTTGTGTTAACAAAGGCATTGCAGGCATGATTCAAAGTGCTCCAATAGCGAGTGAGGCTAACCTAACCTATGCCCACCTTTCATTTGTTTTAGTATGCACGGTTTCTCTGAGGACCACCGATGCTGAAATTCTCCCAGGATTGCTGAGTTCATCATGGTGAATACATCTGCTGCCGGTATCTTTACGCTAGCTGGGTAGGGAGTTCTGATGATGCCTCGGCAGCAGCGTCTGCCTTTTGCATTCTGTATTCGGTCTTCGGTCGCGTATTCGGAGTCTTGCGGTGCAACGGTGTCCGATACATTATCTGCTGAGCAGATCACAACGTTGAAGCTAAGTCGCCGTATCCGGGACAAGCTTTGTCTCCTGCACGTACACCACCACAGGGTTTCTAAAACACACGAGTCTTTCCAGTTCAGTGAGGTTGGCTCACATAAGCCTGATGTTTCGTGGTAAAACGAGATGTGGTGTAATATCGACATAATGTGCAGACGAACTAAAAATTACAGTAAAATAGGTACGGCATAAATAGGAGGCAGTAAAATAGGTACGAAATCGCCCACCGCTACTTCGCGCAAAGTATCCATTCGACTGTATATAGAAAGGTATCCACTGGGTGGTGGCAAGATACGCAAGTCGCTGCAGCTACGTCTCGGTGGGAACGTGGCGGGTTCGCCTGCCGGTACAACCGCTGCGCCTCTCGGTAGGTCACACACCACTACTAACCCTGATCGCCCGGATCCGCCTCCCTCGAATGAAGGTCGGACACGAGCGCAGCCGGGTTGGATGATGCGCTGTCCAGTTGTTACGCCTGGCTGTTATCGAGCTGCACTCAGTCGTGTCGAGTCTGTCATCTGAACATTTCCCTCCGTATCATACCTACACCTATCTGCGAAATGACCGGCAGATTCATACTGGAAACAACGAATTAGATCGGGAAAGCAAAAGTTCGTAGGTGTTGTGTTGTGTTGTACGTGAGTTGTAGCGAACGTAAACTCGGTCGGGTAATAATGGTAATTGTTCGAAGGCCAGGATAATGACGCTGGTAGGCACGAGTTTCCTGTGCCCTGTTTCATAATCTGTCTAACAAAGTTGTTGTCTAACAAAGTTGTCTAACAAAGTCACAGTTCTGTGACGGCTTCACAAGCCAGACCCTCCATAATTTCGTCGTTACTCACCGCCTGCAGTAGATATTTCTTGGGATGTGGGGAAGCCTTAATAGCCACCCTGGGAACCCATCCGTCACACACTTCGTAGGGAAATTCCTTAACTTCACATAGTTTCTGAATGTCAGTATATTTCGCAAGATGGATTTCAATCCTTCCGTCAAATTACCTCATGGACGGCCTACTCTATTCGACATGGGCTTAGTTTTAGCAGCTATGACGCGCCGCGCCGTTCGACCCGGCTGACGTCACGGTTAAGTGGCGTGGGCGTGTTTGAGACATCGATCGAGTCTTCGCAGAGACTGACACGGGAGAGCCCAGCACGTGGGGGATATTTGTGATTCGGCTCTGAGCGAGACTCCGTCTCCAGGTGGTCCAACAGTGTGGGGCTGCCGTCGTGACAATGGGACGCCACGCACCCGCAGAACTACACGGGGCAGGCGATGCTTACACCCCACGGCGCTCACCGTCCCGGCTGTGATGGGGTGCCTCCCGCTCACCACCATGACCGTGGCGCTACTGGCGACGGCTTCTGCGCCTTGGTTGACAACCATTTTGTCAGAGTACTGGCTTAGGCTAGCCTGCCCCGTGCGGAACATTTTGAGGAAACCCACAGCGACAGAAAGCAGGACAGGTGTGTTGAGAGCGCTGACGGGAGTTACCAGCATGCCAGCATCCTCGTCAGCCAGGATTCTGTTCTCGCTGCTGTGGGGTACGAGGGGCTCAGAAACTCAAATAAAACAAAGCGGACTGATAGGCCAAGGGGACTTCGGCCTCCTGCCCGTGGTCGGATGGGATGGTGTCGATAGGGCGAATGTAGGGCGGATGTAGGGCAGAGGCGTTGTCGAAGGACGGATAGTAGACCAACTGTGGGGTAGGATAAATGGATGGTGAACTTTGAAGATTGGGAACTCATCCAGGGTTATACATATGGTCAGGACTGGGCAGGTGGAAGAAAGCACAGGAAGAGTTTGAAAGGAATGATATTTTGGGCGTCGTAGAGAAGGATTAGGTGGTTTGGGTGTGCGTGCTCGCTACGCACATCACTACCCAAAACCGATGCCCTGCAGACTACAGGACTGGACAAGAGAGGAGATCGGCAAGATGATGGATGGCGACTACATCAGTCCCTGGAAACCACTTCGTTCTTCCACACCACCTTTCTGAGAGCTCACCTGAACGCACACGGTACCAACATCCTATGAACTCACCCTGACGGAGACAGTGCCGGCGATGATGCCGTCCACCGTGGACTCGGCGAACGGGTCGAAGCGGCGGTCCGGGCGACGCATGAACTCTGGCTTCAGCAGGTAGCCGGACCGTTTGTTGTACTCGAAGATGCCCATGTTCAGCTGCATAGCCAGGTCTGCCGAACAGCATAATGGTCACACCTGAACGATTCCACGTCCCGTTTTGGCTAGTGGCGTAGGATATAATGGGACGCCTCCCGAGTTACGGCCGCAAGCACACGTCGTTATTTGTACGCATTTCAATCAAAAATCGTCATTAGTGCACGATGTAATTGCATCGTACACATCAAAGCCGACTAGAATTGATGATGAATTGGATGCTGTGAGCGCGTCCACAACGACGTCACTTTACGCCCAGCGAGTTGGATCCACACCAGGCATACGGATGCATCCCAACCAGAACCTGAGCGAGTTCATCCAGCCAGCCGACGTGAAGCGGCTCTCTCCGTTTGTGCAGGATCCAACAACAGCTCGGTCAGTCGGCCATTTCCACCGTGTCCGCGTGACACCATCTGCTCGGTGGTGACAATCGCACCCAGGCCTTGAGCACGTGGATGCGATATCGCTGAAATGAATGTCATACAACCGCCCCGAAGAAGCCGCTACCCCATACTCCCGGCTGTCACTGCTCCCTACAACCCTGATAACCAATCAGTCATCAAATAGCAACGGTACGACAACACTGCACGATCTAAGTCTCTAATTGAGATATGGTGGGCTGCACCGTAGACGCAGGCGTATGCTTACACACACACACACAGTTGCTGTGTGAAAGCAACAGGTGAGGCTGCTGACTGGAGCAAACAAGAACATAGACCACCAACGGAGGCTGAATATCATCTCCACGGTTCATATAGCGCTGAATCGTGGGAGGCGTCACTCCCACACGATCTGCGTGTATCATATGAATGACGCTCATTTCCACACTACTCGAGCCTATGGTCCACGCGTCAATCACATGGTCTGAGGGAGAGCGGAGTTAGTAGTGTGGAGGATCCAATCACCGGCAGCAGTGGCTTCAATTACCGGAAATAGAGGTCCTTCATCGGAGAGGGAGGGCTTCGCCGTCAGGGAGAGACCCAGTCGACAGAGGTCCGTCCACGGAGAGGAATTTCCCGCCGACGAAGGGAGGTTGCCACAACAGACGGTGCCGACAGCGAGGTTTCACAACAGGATGCGTTATTAATTGAGCCGAACCTGAAAAGCAGACCACCATATGTGCAGCATGCATAGGATGTGGGGTGTAGCATATTTCGTGCATCGCATGCTGCGGCAGCGTCCACTCCCGCACATAATATACGCTAACGCCCCTTACCCATAAATACCCAAACAGGAGCATCCTTTCAGCGGCATGTAATCTACGCGTTATATGCAAGCATAAAAAGCAGAAATCCATATACGGCCACATTTTTATCCAGTAATTTTTGTCTTACTAGACAGCTCCTGCCATCGCACATTGATAGGTAGCGCTCCAGAATCATGCCAACAGCCACGTCAGCAAGGATGCCGCAACTGACTATTTTACTGACGGCAAGTAAGGAAACACTGCCATGGCTAATGGGCGCAATATTTTCCACCAAACCACTATCTCCATCCGTCAAAACTACAGCCAAGTATAGAGAAGAAGAAAAATGTTTTCTACGGGAACAAAAAACAAAATAATAAGTGATTAACTTACATTACATGGAAAGAGCGCTCCATATACGTTGTTACATATACTGCTTGCTAGGGGTGTTCTTATTCGATAGAGGTTGATGTATGACCGAACAAGGAGCATGGCTATGATAAAACCCCCAATATTAACCAGCTTACTCTCGCAACACAGCTGACCCGACAGATCTGTGGTTTTCGACAATCCGAGGGACATTACTAGCACTTATCTACAAGTCCTCACCTATATACTAATATATTTTACGTATTCTGCACGTCCAAAGCCATTTCGAATGCACTAAACATACATTGTTCGTCAGTCTGGACCTGTTCTCGGTCGCACCGGTCTCATCGTGCAGCTACGTTACGGCTGTGTTCCACAAGTTAAGTTAGTCACCTACCGCTGGAAGCCTATCTCGACGCGGCTGTCAGACGGGCCAACAACACGGGAAGTTCTGCCACTCAACCCGCGGTCCACCGCAAACACCACTTAACAAACTCGCCTCCAGTTCGGCTAACGCACACTTCGCATCGATCGCAGCCAGCATTTACTCGTGTTCGCCAAGAAGCAAACGTCGACAGGAAAATAGTTATGGCTCGTTCTTCTCGAGTACTGCTGCCCAAGGTCAGTCCACAAAGAATATACTGTTGATGGTAAGCCCCTTTTATTTGCTGATAGCAGTAGTCAACGCTAAACGAGCCTAGTGAAATAGCAATAAATAGTTAATGTTGTGTTCCAGTTGGCCAGATATTTGGTGTGCAACCCGGTGACCAGCGTTGCAGAGTGGTGTTGTTTCCTCACCGCTGCTGAGCTGCTGAGGAGTGGTGTGGAGTGAGGGAGGAGGGAGGCGGGCAGCAAGTACCGACAGCCGTCCAGACAGCTACCACCTCGGCGTCCACCACACACAGTGGACACAGTCACCGTGGCACGCCGCCTCAGGACGAGTCACGCGCGACATATCAACGGCGCGGCCAGCTGCGCAGCGGAACACTCACTTCCCGCACCGTCGGAGAGAACTCGGGGTTCGTCAGCCGAGAAGAAAAACCCACTTCGGAGCGGCCTGCTGTCAACACGCGATCAGTGTCGCCGCCAGTCCGGACTACACGTCCGAGCCGACACACCTCGTCATCAGCGTCACCCAAAAGGCCAGTCCGGACTACACGTCCGAGCCGACACACCTCGTCATCAGTGTCGCCGCCAGTCCGGACTACACGTCCGAGCCGACACACCTCGTCATCAGCGTCGCCGCCAGTCCGGACTACACGTCCGAGCCGACACACCTCGTCATCAGCGTCACCCAAAAGGCCAGTCCGGACTACACGTCCGAGCCGACACACCTCGTCATCAGCGTCACCCAAAAGGCCAGTCCGGACTACACGTCCGAGCCGACACACCTCGTCATCAGCGTCACCCAAAAGGCCAGTCCGGACTACACGTCCGAGCCGACACACCTCGTCATCAGCGTCACCCAAAAGGCCAGTCCGATAACCCCACACAAAGGAACACCCGATGTCTAAAGCTAGCTGGAATATGTTCCTATCAGTATTAGGCAACATTGGCGGCGCTGGATGAGCGAGGGAAAGACGGGCTACGGGGCTCCCCTGCTACATGCACATGAATGGGCATCATACAGCGAAAGCTACTCAATGTAGTCTCCTGATCAATGTAGAAAACAGAGAGCACCCAATGTACTCTCTTGGCAGTCCGTGAAGACATGCGCCAGCACCTTATTGCGCTAAATGCTTGCGGAATGTCAGGAATTCAGTAATAAGTAAAACCAATTTCGATAATGTGAAGCGGTATAGCTAAATTTGGGACGGAGCTCTGATACGCAGCAGGGGAACCGGATTGCGGAAATTGCGCCTATAATTTCGGCACACGTGCATTGAAGAAGAAAAGTATAATCCGCTTTAACTGAAATTGGCTGGAATCTGGACGAAATGTTGCTCATCTGGCAACAATTGTGAACGAATTTCAAACCTAAATACACTATGCCGAATTGACAAATTGACGTAGGTGCCGCACTGTGTTGCGGTTTTCTTGCTTTATATACATCCAGCTCAGTTTATGTCGCATAGAGCCGTTCAGCGCGGCACCCTCCGGCCACTGACTGACACCAGCCACACAAGCGTTCGGACTTGGGGCACGCAGCTCACGTGACAGGACGACATAACCAAGCGACCGGCGGCTGGCCGGCTCTAAACGATGCTGGATGAATTTGCTCCGGTTAAGTTATTATATACCACCTCCTTGAACAAACACAAAAAGCGCTCATTTGAAAGGCAATATTGAGGTCGGAGCTTCTAAAGAAATAATTCAAAGGTTAGTCCCAAATGTGAGTGAAGGAATTAGAATCCGAAGCGTTATACCAGTTAATAAGATTTCAAAAACGTGACAGTAAGGCCGGGTCAAGTCTCTCAGGTAAACTTTTGTCGTATATGCACGAAATTTGACTCGTTCTGGCTTCTCCATCGATCGTAGCAATGCACCCAATCACCACACCTGAACGCTGCAATCATGCCACAGGAGAAAATCGCGGATCCAGTTGACCTGTCTAATGATCGAATTAATAGTAAGTTGTTAAGAAGCATTTAAAACATTGCCTTTAATGAGTACCGGAGTACAGAAGAGGGAATATTTTAATTCAGGTAAACATTTAGGAATTCTCAATACAAAACATTTCAAACAAAAAGAAAATTCGTTTCAACCTCAGTTTTTCTAAAGCCCGAATAACACGGCGCTTCGTCCGGGATTTCAAAGCCGACCAACGAACACCAAACGATTTTCTATAAGAACGCTAAGACCGTGTCGCCATCAGCCAAACATTAGCGGCTAGCTTAGCAATAACACAACGCTGGACACTGTGCACAAAGATGGACGCGAGTTTCCGACTGGCAGACGACGATTCAGCAGCTAAATTTCGCTGTTCGCCGCTGATAGTGCTCACGGAGCAACAGTTCCGAAGTACGGCTGCCACCGTATGCAGGAAATATCTCGACACACTGAATTGGCGAGCGCGTCCGATATTGATCGCCGCCGGCTCGACAGCCGCCAGCCGAACATCACCCCATCATCATCATATGACAGCTATAGTCATCATCATCATCATCATCATCATCATCATCATCATCATCATCATCATCATCATCATCATCATCATCATCATCATCATCATCATCATCATCATCATCATCATCATCATCATCATTATCATCACCATCATCACCGCCGTCATCTTCGTCTCACCGAGCGTCTGGAAGTTGAGCGCCACCAGCTGGCAGCCGGCGTTCCAGTACACCTGCGGCATGAAGTTGGAGCTGTCGACGCGCGTGCCGCGCGGGTACACACGACTCAGCTGACGCTTGTTGTAGTTGACGAACTCCACGGGGCCCGCCTTGAGCAGAGCTGTTCCCTGCGTCTCCACCAGAGAAGACATCTCGTAACTCTTGTTACGGCCTGGAAGGGCGCAGCATGAGTTAGTGTGGCTCATTAGCAACGGCGAATATTGCCTGGCATATGAGCTCCACGTCACAGGAAAGTGATCGGCGAATTAATCTCAAGGTGCGGCAACTCTGAAAACCAAGATGGCTTTTAGCTTTTCGAAGCTTCTGCACTGCGTAAACTGAGTTGGATCAAAGTTAAGCCATCCATATTGTACATGGAGCACCAAATGACGTATGGCTGATGAACACAAAAATCAAGCCAATAATCAACCAAATTTCGTTCATGGAAATGCGCCACAAGTAAACATACTATCAGCCGCAGTACACAATCATCTATCGGCCACTAACAAACGACGCCCTGGTACCCGCAGCGAACAGGCTTTTCATCAAGCAGCAAAATCCCAGCGCAGAGTACCACTCACGCTCGGCCTCGGCGAAGCTGTGAAAGTGTCCCGGCTGCACGTAGTTGACGAGGGCGGAGATCTCGGCGCCGGCCTCCGACTCTTTCCCCGCCGTGCCCGTCTCTTTCTGGCGCCGCTCGCGCTGCCGGCGCTTCTCCGGACTGAGACTGCCCTCATCCTCGTCTGAGCTGCTGCCCGCCTCGTCCTCGTCAGAGTCGGCGTCCTCCTCGGTGTCCTTGTCGGGACGCGACACGTCGCCGTTGCCAAGCGGCTGGCGGGCGAGAGGCGACGGTCACTTTGGGACGGACGTCCCGAGATCAAAGTCCGGCAAATGCTAATTCTCCGTCACATAACGGAGGGGGATGGTGTGATGCACCTGGTGATGACCCGGTGGCCCTGGACAGTGACAGGAGGGGAAAACCTAGCAGCTTGCCTGATTCAGTGCCATGTGTTCATAAACTCAACAAACCACGGATGCATCTCTGGCGACCGTTCCCACTGTATGAACTACACAACCTGGCAACTAATAACAGTCTGCTGAGAACGGCCAGCACCGAGACGAGACAGCGTCACAGCTGAGTCAGAGCTACTTCAGGGCAGCGCGGGCCCAGAGCCAGAGCGGCGTCTGGCCGGGCGGCAACGTCTGGCCGGGCGGCAGCCGGGCGGCCAGCTGTCCCTGGGGGTCATGATTACGCTGATTTGTGGTGTCGCTACGGCACCGTAACCCGGCCGCGTCAGTCTGGACACGCCTCAAGTCAATTATAGACAGAATACCGGCCGCGTCAGTCTGCACACGCCTCAAGTCAATTATAGACAGAATACCGGCCGCGTCAGTCTGCACACGCCTCAAGTCAATTATAGACAGAATACCGGCCGCGTCAGTCTGCACACGCCTCAAGTCAATTATAGACAGAATACCGGCCGCGTCAGTCTGCACACGCCTCAAGTCAATAATACACAGAATACCGGCCGCGTCAGTCTGCACACGCCTCAAGTCAATTATAGACAGAATACCGGCCGCGTCAGTCTGCACACGCCTCAAGTCAATTATAGACAGAATACCGGCCGCGTCAGTCTGCACACGCCTCAAGTCAATTATAGACAGAATACCGGCCGCGTCAGTCTGCACACGCCTCAAGTCAATTATAGACAGAATACCGGCCGCGTCAGTCTGCACACGCCTCAAGTCAATTATAGACAGAATACCGGCCGCGTCAGTCTGCACACGCCTCAAGTCAATTATAGACAGAATACCAGCCACGTCAGTCTGCACACGCCTCAAGTCAATTATAGACAGAATACCGGCCGCGTCAGTCTGCACACGCCTCAAGTCAATTATAGACAGAATACCGGCCGCGTCAGTCTGCACACGCCTCAAGTCAATTATAGACAGAATACCGGCCGCGTCAGTCTGCACACGCCTCAAGTCAATTATAGACAGAATACCGGCCGCGTCAGTCTGCACACGCCTCAAGTCAATTATAGACAGAATACCGGCCGCGTCAGTCTGCACACGCCTCAAGTCAATTATACACAGAATACCGGCCGCGTCAGTCTGCACACGCCTCAAGTCAATTCTAGACAGAATACCGGCCGCGTCAGTCTGCACACGCCTCAAGTCAATTATACACAGAATACCGGCCGCGTCAGTCTGCACACGCCTCAAGTCAATTATAGACAGAATACCGGCCGCGTCAGTCTGCACACGCCTCAAGTCAATTATAGACAGAATACCGGCCGCGTCAGTCTGCACACGCCTCAAGTCAATTATAGACAGAATACCGGCCGCGTCAGTCTGCACACGCCTCAAGTCAATTATAGACAGAATACCGGCCGCGTCAGTCTGCACACGCCTCAAGTCAATTATACACAGAATACCGGCCGCGTCAGTCTGCACACGCCTCAAGTCAATTATAGACAGAATACCGGCCGCGTCAGTCTGCACACGCCTCAAGTCAATTATAGACAGAATACCGGCCGCGTTAGTCTGCACACGCCTCAAGTCAATTATAGACAGAATACCGGCCGCGTCAGTCTGCACACGCCTCAAGTCAATTATAGACAGAATACCGGCCGCGTCAGTCTGCACACGCCTCAAGTCAATTATAGACAGAATACCGGCCGCGTTAGTCTGGACACGCCCAAAGTCAATTATACACATAATACCGGCAGCATTAGTCTGGACACGCCTAAGGTCAATTATACACAGAATACCGGCAGCGTTAGTCTAGATACATATTAAGTGAATTATAGATAGAATACCGGCCGCGTTAGTCTGGACACGCCTCAAGTGAATTATACATAGAATACAGGCCGCGTTAGTCTGGACACACCTCAAGTCAATTATAGAGAAAATACATTGCGCATCAGAAGATTTATCACCTGCTTTACAGGAAAACTACCAAAACACTTCTAAAATCCTTACCACTTTCTCAGCCATAATACAGGAGCGCCACTAGCTGAAACACCTCTTCGACCATGGGCGTGACACGGAGCGATGACGTCACACCTGAAGTCCATCACCGTCCGGCCGACGGCGCCAGACATATTGGCCCCGATCGCGACGAAGAGCGGCCATTGATTTGGTCCGTTGGCGGCGTCACAGCATTGGTGAGTGGCGCGTGCGGATATACCATTGGACCACAGCATGTCGGTCAATCCGCCTAATTCAATTGGTTGATTTAACGTAATTAGTTAATTCAACTGGGCGTGGTCAACACCATGCGCTCGAGCCTACTCTCTGAGCGGCGAGGTAGACTAGAGCACCACACAGGACGCCCTGTCGGGCCGACGGCCTCACCTGACCCGAGTACATTTGGATGACACCGGGAGGAAAGCTGCGGTAATTTTACGCAGAGGGCTGGAATGGTAATGCACACTGAGGGCATATTGCAAAATAAGATGTAAATGCGCAAACAAATACTCCTCTTAATGTAATTACAGGTTGCCTGGCGACGTATTCCACTGATACGACTTCCAAATGACAGAATAAAACAACCCGGCGACGAGAGCAAGGCGATGGGGGATTCTCACGAGTGCAGACATATTTTGGCCAAGGTAGCACCTCTTTGCCTTGAATGAGCTATGCTAGACTACAGACAGACTTCACCGTAACCATTGTGGACCAACTTACCTCTGGTGGACTGCTGGGCACATCGGAGTGTCCGCTGGGCACCTCTGGTGGGCCACCGGTGTCCATCTGCACGTGGAACGTGCTGTCCGAGTGCTGCTTGCTGGCCGGCTTGGGTTTGTGGTGTTTCTTCTTGTTCTTGATGAGGATCTTGCGCCGGAGCGCGGACGCCGGTGGCAGCGGCACTCCCGGGATCAGCTGAGCAGACAAACAGCGCGTGTCAGCCGCTGTGTCGTTGTGCTGTGATGTCGGCCCGAGCGTGAACAGCGCCCTTGGGACACGGAATGCGCAGAGTAGAAGCTGGCGGCTGGCGGCTGGGGACGAGCCACCAGGCGTTCTACCCAGATGCGTGTCCCAATTCGAATCAGCAGAGCACGGCACGCTGCGGACGCTCAATCATATGCTCTGGAGAGTCAGAGCCACACACTTCACATGGCTCGATGTAGTCGGAATTGGATCTGGCGAGAAATGGAGCAATCACAGCTGTCAAGCAATGAAACATCTGGCTGTGATTATATTCTATGTCCAATTTTAACCTGGACGAATTGCACAATCAGCAGTTATGCATTTGTAAAACCAGAGACGCTTTGCGCGCTACTTGAATATAGCCGTAAATGTGACTAGCAGTACACGCGCCTGAACGAAGTAGGCTGGGGCGAGGTGGTCAGCGGCGGAGCATACACACGGCACAGCGCGCCTACAGAATCCAAATGCCGATACAAGGATCACTGCAGAAGCTGCCAAACACACCAGCATAACGTCTCACAGATGACAAGGAAGCCAGCGTTCCACTTCGTATCACCACTACACCCAGGACGTCTGCTACAGCAAAACTGTTGGAGATGAGTGTCAGCTCGTCACGCCATCTTTCGACACAATGCCCAGAACGCAATGTAAAATACTAACAAAACATATCTGAGAGGTATTCATAAGTACCGAGTGGTAGTGGTGGCCCAGCCGGTGAACACAACATGTCACCAAATGGCACCATCATCGGACAACGTCACACTCGGCGCCGCCACGCCTCACTTAATGCGATGAACGGCCCTCCGGCTGATTAACATAGCGGGGTAGAGACTCTCACGAGGTCATCAGGTCAACAAAAGCAGACGAATTAACAGGCATGTTCACATATTCGGCAAAACAATCCTTCACCATTTGATTTAGTTGGTACTGTCCTTGAACGGTGACATTTCATCGAGTATCGCACTTTTCCTCTCCGCAATGGACAAGTTTCATGTCGGGACAAACCGTTTTTTTTTCTTTCAAGTTTCACTACTTATTTTTAATTCTAAAGACGATTGTGGCATGCATTTATTTTTTAAAAGTTCTTAAAGAGCTTAAATAATCATAAAATCACTTCAGAATGCCTCGCTTTGTGATTGGTCAACACATATGTGACGTCACGTATGTCGAGGGTAGCGAAGGTCCACCGCCGGCCATTCGATTTTACGCATAGGACGCTACCAAGGTTGGATTAATCGTGATTGTTTTAGCTTAAATGGCATCCGACCGTCGGGTGACTTAGATGTCCCGGCAGGTTGTTCGGGCTCTTGTCAAAGGCACCCATCTCGGTATATCGGTGTGCCTCCAGAGCACTTCTATATCGTTGGTCTATTAGCCAATATGATTAAATATGTAAACAGAGGTCAGGCTTGACAGCGGAATATTTAGTGTCTGGCATTGATGCGCATAAGATTAGACATGCCGAGTCACCTGCTCGCCGATCTGTTCGGTGTGAGCACTGGTTGCGTATCCAGGCTGCTAGCTCTTGTCGTGCCTGTGCTTGGGAGCTGTTTAAACTGCTGAGCTGAGGAGATCTCATGGAAGTTTTTAAATTTGTTCATGGTCAGGAACAGGGATATCTCAGGGAAATGTTTGAATTGAACAGAAATGATGCAATTAGAGGTCATCAATTCAAAATTAAAGTTAATCACAGCAGGACAAGGTTAAGACAGTCTTTCTTCACCAACAGGGTAGTAGAACACTGGAACCAGCTGCCAGGAACAATTGTCAGTAGCAACACACTGAACATCTTTAAAAACGGCATAGACAATCATTATAAGAATAGGGGGCTTGTTTTTCTGTATTCCAGGGAGGGTTGATTGACAGATTTGGTGGGCAACTGGCTCAGTGTACAAAGTTCAACCAAGAAGGGCCCTTGTGGCTCATAGTTGCACTGATCTTTTATGTCTTTTATGTCTTAAACGAATTGGTTGCTTCGCCAGAACAGCAACCGATCCGTGATAATCTGCCTCATGCATTTATGGCAAATTTTTCGTCCTGTGAAAGCATTATTGATTGCTTCGAGATCCAAATTGAAAACCGGCTCACGCGGTCGCGCAGAGCACGTCATGGTCAGAGTACAAAAAAATGCAATAGTGTAAAATATCTCATTTTTGCTACCCCTGACGGGCTGATCAATCTTGTTGTATCGGATGGCAAACCAGGGCGCGTCAGTGACATGGACATCGTGTGCAGTTCAGAATACCTGGACTGTCTGCGCAACGGTGCAACAGTTTTAGGAGATAGAGGTTTCAAGGAGTTGGAGAGCGAGGCAGCAAAACGCGGCTGTTCATCAGTCCGGCCAGCAAGCGCTCGAAAGGATGAAACTCAGTTTAGTGCCACAAGCACTCACTTTGTCCTCCATGACGTGATTCGGTTGAAAAAATTGGCGTAGAACTACCCGATCCAGACTTCACTGCGCGTCTCCGGCCTGGCCGCTTCGAGGCTCTACATATCTGACGTCATCACTACAAGTAGGTTTTTAAATCGAAGACAACACTTAACTGAAATCATTTAATTAAGTAGAAAATGCACCTCTGGTGAGCAAAATACTTCAGTTTCGTATACGAAATATTACATACGTTTTTTTGCAACAAAATACCCATTACGTGAAACTTGTCCATTGCTACACACGTTTCAATTATTAGCGCAAACATCATGCATTCGGTATATATATATTGTCACAGACATGCATTTCAGAATGACGCATGTGTAACTGAGGCGCGAGAAGTACTCACTGAACAAAAGGAGTTCAATGAAGCGACCATGCAACATTGGGCATCACAGTAACATAAAGTAATATGGAACCAAGACTTACAGGTTTTCGCTTTTTGCTCTATTATCCATGTTGAAGCGGCCACATAATTCATCAAAGCATACCCTATTTATTTACAGAACACATTAATTTATTGCTTTGAAAATTATGACATCTTGCCTTTTTGATCGTCGGGAAAATTATTGAAATGAGTTTTCCATACATAGCACATGCTAGGCTACCTGTTGGTTGTCTGGTGGCATCTCGACATTAGGCCACTTCGAAGTCTAAATTTTGCCTATTGGGACCGTCGCATGATCTTCACGATATAATTTCAGCTCAGCTAGAGAACACACTGCGTGTCTTAAATACACTATGTTTTAAAGAAAAAGTCCACACCATTGGCACCACAACGTTCACCGTCCATCACCACCACAGCCGTACCCAACACCACATCTCAACCACCAGTGGCTGCGGCTATCTCCAGGGAGAGGGGCGGGTCAGGAGCCCGTCCGTACCATGGACCACCCTCCATCACCACCACAGCCGTACCCAACACCACATCTCAACCACCAGTGGCTGCGGCTATCCCCAGGGAGAGGGGCGGGTCAGGAGCCCGTCCGTACCATGGACCACCGTCCATCACCACCACAGCCGTACCCAACACCACATCTCAACCACCAGTGGCTGCGGCTATCTCCAGGGAGAGGGGCGGGTCAGGAGCCCGTCCGTACCATGGACCACCGTCCATCACCACCACAGCCGTACCCAACACCACACCCTAAACACCAGTGGGTGCGGCTTCCCCACCGGGGGGGGGGTGAGGTCGGCAGCCAGTCCGTGCACCGGTCGGCCGATGCCGCACCACTGAACTAACGCAAGTCGGCACGCCAGCAAACAGCTTAATGATCCATTAAATTGGCCGGTGGCGTGCCGTCGCAGTACGACGAGACGGCCGCCTCCACTCGACACGTCCGAACAAAGGGGTACTGGGTGGGCGGACGGCGCAGCTGAGGTCACCCAGAACGGCCGAGTACTGGGACAGACCCGGCCCAGGTCGAGATGCAACCTTCAGCTGGAGGTACATTCTCGCCGCCCGAATGAAGGCACACATGGCCAATGCGACTCCCGAGGTGAGATCCAACTGGTGAAACCCGACTGGCAAAACCCACCGCGGCACACGACCGTGCCGGAAACTCGTCCGCTTGAAACACACACTCAGTCTGATAGCACATCCCCTGCTGAGACACACAGTCGAACACACATACATACTCCAGCTCGAAACATGCCTAACTGAAGTAGATTAGGCTACCGCAAGTTAGCCGCTTAGGCTCAGGCTGTGGCTACCTTGGTTTAGGGGCACACCCACTGCCTGAATATGTTCCCGCTGGATATCCCGATCAGCTCAACGTTCTTGTGACACAAAACAATGGCTTCAGACTTCGAGCCGGATAGGCGCCAGCCGACGGCGTGAGTCACGCCGGCTCCGATCGCGACACCGAGCGGTCACTAGCTGGACCGGCCGGCAGCATCACGGCGACCCCCCTACTGGAGGCACCAGGCACCACCTGCCGCTCGCCACCGCGCCCTCACCGGGTAATCCTCGAGCGACATGTCGAGCAGAGCGTCGCTGAACAGTTCGCGGCAGTACTGGGCGATCTTGGCCTGCTGTTTGGGGTTGCAGTGGTTCTCGAACGACAGGATCACCGGCCAGTCGGACGTCTTGAAGGCTGACTCGGCAATCGCCTCGATCACGTCCTGTTGGCGCCAACACACGGCGTGCAGAAATACATCGTGGGCAATGATATTAAGAAAATTGCTCCTTCCTAGGATTACACTGGAAAATGAAAATGTGCACTCAAATAGGAAAGGAAAACATAAATTAGTACATGACAGGAAAATACATTCTGCGGTATACATGAACGAAAAAGCAATGAGAAGTATTTGAGGTAAGGTAGCGTGGTACACATGAGACGCGAATGTGATACGTTCGTCTGTTAATGTATTAATCGATGATTTTGCCTTCTTGTTGAAATGCTTTGTGATTGTGATTTGGGGCGTTGCAGCATGGGAAGGTAGAAGTGGATAATTATTTGCGATAGTGGGCAGTAGGAGTGCACACCACTTCCGTAGTTCGGTAGCCGTTCAATACAACGCCAGAACACCAAGTCGTCGAGCCACACCCGTGCCAAAGTGGGCATTACGAATGCACACCCATTCCGCAGCTGGATAGCCGTTCGATATGACGCCATAACACCAGGCCATCGCGCCACACTCATGCCAAAGCAACAGGTCAGATGAGCGTTGACCAGGCCTTTCGTGATACATGACAAGGTGTCATCAACGGCAATCGAGCGGCTGCTGACGTCAGCACAACTAGTGACGTCATCACGCGCAAGAATGTTCCAATATACCGCTCAGCCAATTGACATGACTGGAAAATCGGTCTTCCCTTGTCTTCGCGGCAAGGAACCGAACTCCCGCCAAATGGAATCCATCTTTCTTCGGAGGCTACAGACTGGAAGACTGAATGGAAATACCCTGTCAGAAATCGATGCATGTCTCAGAGTCGAGTATCGCGGTTAAAAGTTAACACAATTTTAACAGAACATCCAATATCTCACATACATTCAAGAGACTCCCGGGTGAACCGAAACCAACGCAACCTTTCTCAGCGGGGCAATACGAGCGTTCCAGATACGGGCCTCATAATTCACTTTGAGCGGAGAGTTGCGGAGAGTTGCGACGAGATCCACTTTGAGCGGAGCGGAGAGTGGAATATTTATGTTGAAAAGACGGTACAGGAGTGGAACATTAAGCCAATAAAAGGTGAAATACAAGATTCAAGAGGAAGTAGTGATTGTCTATCCAATATCCATTGCATCTTAAAAGCAATACCGGCAACACAAATTACAATATGCATGTCCTGATTCCTGGATGCTTTCAGTTTGACCGCTATTTTGAGCGCACATGCAGGACAAGATAGGCGCTGAAAATTACTGATGATAATGGAAGTCGGCGGTTAAAATAATTTCCAGCTGGGCATCATTTTCCACCCGACTTTTGAAATTTTAGGACACTGCTCAAAATAAAGCAGGCTTTCATTTGGACTATCAATGTGTTGTTTCATTTCTTCCATATTTATACGTGCAATTTCTATGCAGCATTCTTATTTTGTGCACATGTTGTAAATACTTACTTTAACATCAGCAAGTCATCACTGCGAAACTCGCTTCGTTTTGGCAGGGCACAGACACAGCTACAGGAAAATTTCTACATGTTAATAGCTGAATGACATGAAACGCATTTGAACGGTTAAAATATACGTGGACGTGACGTACCAAGAAGCATGCAATAAACTATACTTCAGAACCATACCTAAGAATAACAACAAATTTCTATCTTCTACGAATAATGTCGAAGCCAGTGCACGTCAGAACGGAGCGTAACAAGTAAAAATCGATAGATAGTTTTTGCCCATGCTTTTAGTAGGCATTCGACCCTCCTGAATCCGAAAAGTATGTTGACAGTGTTGTGCGACTTTCCAAATTTTACCTATGATCGATTTTTTAAAAACCGTTTAGGTAATATAGCCGCAACAGCTGCATAGGTGGAAAATCTCCATAAACAGGCATAGGTGGAAAATCTCCATAAACAGCCACATATTAATTGCTATATTGTGTTCTGCCACGAGCAAATCTACTGCAGTCGTTTCAACGGTGGCATCATATTTGGCTTTGGATGACCTTGAATGGCCTTGGGTGTTTAAAATGGTGCACACCTACGTTTGTACATATCCAGGTTAGACCGGAACATATCTAGTGAAAGTAGATAGATCGTTTTGCCCATACTTCTTTAAGGTATTCGGCCCTGGTGAATCAGAAAATAACGTTGAAAATTGTGTACGGCTTGCCAAATTTTACCTATTTGGTTTGTTTTAACCTATTTTTTACCTATTTGATCGAGTTTTCAAACCAGTTATGTGTGATTTGGGTTTTAGGGCGCACCGACCATGGTAGATCATTTAGCGCCCTCAAACGAGTTATGTAATATTATCAAAATAGCCATACGTTTCGGCAGCCTGCTGAGTCCAAATCTGGGGGAAATTTACCATCATGAACCGCTGGCATCATCACGTGGAGATAAGCCTGATATGTTGACAGGTCATCGACCACGTACTCAGGTAAAGCCGTGCTCGAAGATCACCCGTTTCCAGCAGCAATGCTGACCTTTTCGAAGTCAGGCTGCACAGGCAAGTTCTCTACCGTTTGTACATCTTGTCCAATCTCACCAGGGAAGCTACGCTCATGCGATGTACGGCCATCCAGATCAGTGAAAATGTGACGTAATAGCAGTGTCTGCTGATGCAGCGTGCAGATAACCAAAAACAATCGTTTGCCTAATTTGTGTTCTGATAAGGTTTTGACACCTCTACGACACCCTGCATCCACACTTGTTGATTCAGCGCCAACAGTGATCAACTCTTCTTCCAGGTCATAGTCCTTAATACATTCGTAAACACTCCTAGCAATTGTTCTTCAGTCACCACCAACTGGCGGCAAGTGGTCTAAATACAAGCTACCCGGCTGACTCACCAAAGCATAATGGTTTCTGTAGCTATTCTCTGGTGCCACTTTATATCCCCTCGCATCTGCTTTGTCAGCGTCGGGTCTTTTCGACCATCAAAATATATAGCCTTTACCTTTCCATCTTGTAACTTTTACTTGGCCTCCTCGGATTTCATACTCCTACAGTGCATACTCCATACACTATACTTCTGTCAATCACCATCGACGTATTTGGTTGTGACAAGACGAGCGTCGGTGCGGGCAGCCGTGGCGATGACTGCTGGAGCCCGACTCGACACCCGCCACCGGCCAGCCCCTCGTGCCACGGTTCGGATTCGGGATCTTCGGGAAGACGTTCCTGGCTCCATTGCTGTGGTGGGGAATTTGGGATTATCACCTTTGTTATCTGGTTCCTGACTTGTCTGCACTTGGTTCATTTTAGTGCCTTCTTGGAATTCACTGGACTAGGGTGTGCTTTCATTTTCTATTTTCATCCTCCTCTTAGAACACTCTTCTTGCTTTCTTTTTCTGTCTCAGCTGTTCTTAACCCTTCCCGGCATTCCGGTCCGATCCTCACACCCAATATCGGAGAGGGGGTCATAGTATACCCCCTATAATCTCCAAACTAAGCGTCGCACGAAAACGAAAGAGGTGTCATCGGAAAGCGCTCGACGAGTAGGGCTAGAAATAACTCCAATAACTTTAGCAAAAGGTGTCATCACTAATGTGTCATCACTAGGTGTGTTTATGTAGTCACGATTGACGTCATTTTTTGGCTCTGGGAGTTCAATTTGTTGATTTTAAAAGACAAACCGTATTTGGAACCAGAAAAGAAAGGCGAAATGGACCATGGTACCAAAAGTTCACCTAACCGAAAATAAATAGATAAATATGCATTTTAAGTTACAAAATTTTGAGTTTGCATTGAAATTTTTTTTTCTTTCATAATGGACACAACACACCGAGAAACGTTATTTTAAGTAAAATTAGCCTCATACGAATTGGTTACCTCGGCCAGAACCTTCGACTTTAGACTAAAATGTAAATATGCAAAACAAATAAATCATAAATAAACGCACAAATTCAAACTTTCTCTGGTGCGTTTTGTTGAGTCCCTGAAGATAAGTAAACGCGGACAGTTTCATTCAAATATCTTTACCCGTTAAAGCTTGATGACTGGCTGGACTTGTTTGGAGGTGACCTCACTTTACCTTGATTAACTCGGTGATCGTCAACGACCTAAACCCAAAATCTTCACACATGTCAAAGTGATGTGGAAAAGGGCATGCACAATTTAGGCGCGTTGCCGCGCGCCATTTTTCCCGCAAAACATTCGGGGGTGGGGAGACCCTCTCGAGTACAGCGTAAAGAGACCCCGTCGAGACGGCGCGGGTTAAGCGTCTTACATTTCTTGTGTCTCATGATCCAAGATGCAATGCACTCTTCGTTCCTACTTTCTGACGTTGACCTTTCATATACTGCAATTCGGTAATAAGAATTTTGTTATCTCCAGCATATGTGCACGTTACGTGAATTTGTGTACATCCTGCACAATTGGCTTGTGCACATTCTGTGAATGGACAACAGCACTCGCATACGTCAAACAACTTGTTTAACGCTTCCTTAAATCGCTCAAATATCCTGCCACTGGACTTAACTAGTTAATTAGTTAGTTATTAAGATTTTTCGGCGCATCAGCTGCATTGGTCATACAGCGCCTATGGACTTAACCATGATAGATCCATACAAAAGGTGAAGTTCCTCTAAATTTTGCGTTCAATACCCTGAACACTTGAGTTCTGAGTGTATCATGTTCCAAAATATTTTCAGTTTAGTGGCGACTTCGCCGAAAAATCTTTATGTCTCCCACGCCACTCCTCCGGAATTACATCAGCTAAAACATTCAGTTGTGTAGCCATTCATAGTTCAGCATCCGGAATTTCTATTGACGGTCCTGTAATCGGATGAGTTGAAGCTCCTGTCATTTTCTATCCAGAACTCATGATTCACGTTATCAGTCCTACGTAGGTTAATCTCACAGATGTCAGAAAAAGCAGTGCTGCAAGAACATGCAAAATGAACTGGTGCTGCCGCAATGCTGCAGAAGGACACAACTGAACGAAACTGGTTAGAGTTAATGGTGGTGGTGGATTGGTGCTTAGGGGCACGTCGACTGCAAAGGTCATTTTGCGCCCGAGTTAGAGTTAATTAATGTTAATGAATTAATGTTAATGAGTCCAAGCTGCCACATAGAGGAAAACGGCATAAAATGAGATCAAATAACGCGCAATACACACACATGACACGCAGGTCCATTGATACCGGATATGGTTATTTTATTGCATCCTAGATCTGAGAAAATGTCCAATATACAGACGTTGGTGTAGGTACTAGGCATGTGCAGTGGGGGAGCGCAAAGGGGGTGTGGGTACGCGCCCCCCCCCCACCCAAATATGCTAAAATCAACACTATGCCTACGACATAGCACGGGTAGGATGGGTTTAAAACTCTGGTCTCCCCTTGTCCAAAAGCTTAGGCGCCGCCTTCAAATGTGTATGTGAGAAATTCCCTTTGTCTTTGGGTGGGCCCGGGTTACACCTACATCCCCTTTAGAACCCCCATACATAATCTCTATTTTTAACATGGGACCATATGGGTGAGCCCCACCAATGTTTTTGAGAGCCACCAACTTCAACATTGGTCAGCCCCTCCAATGCCTTCTGGAAACTCCGCACTTAGGTATGCAAAAACAGAAGTGCGCACCTCTTAGGCACCCAAGGTCATGGAAGGTCAAATCTGATACCACCGTTGAAACAACCATGGTTGATTTACTGGGGTAAAGCACCATATAGCAACGAATATGTGGTTGTTTATAGACATTCCACACATACAGCTATGTTGACTATATTGCGTAAACGGTTTCAAAAATCCACCATCGGTATAACCTGGTAAGTTACACAAAACATTCAACCATATTTTCGGATTCAGGATGACCGAATACCTACTGAAAAACATGGACAGGAACGATCGATGCACTTGTACTAGTTACGCCCCGGTCTAGTACACGTCTGTGGGTGAACACCTCTAATAAGCACCAACAGCTCCCAGTAGGGCCGCTGCGGTTGGCCAATTTCTGGTCATCTCTCCACCACAACCGGATGCCATCGACCGCCGCCGGTGGCCACGGCACGAGTCAGGTGCGGTCCGGCTTTGGTCACGTTGACCTCAGACACACTGGCTGGTGGAGAGCGTCGCCGCCATCGGTGGCCACGGCACGAGTCAGGAGCGGTCCGGCTTGGGTCACGTTGACCTCTGACACACTGGCTGGTGGAGAGCGTCGCCGCCATCGGTGGCCACGGCACGAGTCAGACGCGGTCCGGCTCGTACACGTTGATCTCGGACACACCGGCTGGCCGGTAGAGGGTGTCACCGCCGCGCCCGATCCCCCCAGACTCCGTCGGCTCCGTCGGTCGGGTGCCCGTCGCGTAGCATTGGTCGCCGCGAAGCCAAGTGTCGTGCCCACGTCACGGCTGGATTTCCACTTTGAACTTCTGGATTCCGATGGTGTAATTTTCAATCTCAGAGTGCATCAAATATTTTTGTCCATACCATAAAAGATTTTGTCAATTTGTGGAGCTTGGAGAGCTAGATATTTGTCTGTCGCGTATAAAAAAACAAAACAAAAACAATTGCGGTAAAGCAAAGCTATGATTCAGCCAAGTTTTATCAGCATATACAGTGCGCTATTACTGGAATGAAAGGTAGAAAAGAAGACTCCAAAAGGGGCTTGCTTGTTTGAAAAAGTCATCATATTTCTAGACAGCTTCAATTTACCGTAAGTCGATAAAGCAGCAACAGTCGGTCTTAAATGAAAGAAAGGAGATACAAATATACTGGAGACTATAATGATCGGGGTGACAAACGTCTAGAACCGCTGTTTTCATACCATTGCTTCGATTTATCTAAGCTGGGCGAAGTACATTCTAGCCGATTTCAATGTGTCAGAGGTGTCATGGATTCGTACCTTGACATTACATTGGATCAAGCCTGTCGGTGAGTGTACGTCCCAGCGCGCCCGTTGCTTGTTGTGGGCACACAATTGAACAAACGTGAAACAACATGTAGCTGAATCGACTGGAGCCAGGTACCTTTTATACGTGTGTTTCTTTCGTGGCATTCTAGTCTAGAAGCCTTGTGTGTCCTGGTATGCTTACCTCTGATCACTCGCAAATTGTCCCTAAATTTACAATAACAGGTCTCGTCAAACCGCATGGTTCGTTCACAACTGGGTATAATCATAAATCGGCCGACTTCCCAGGCATGCGCAGAGCCTTCTTGGTTCCGTGGAGCAATTTGGATGATATGCCCATTACCCACTGATGACACAGTGGACGTATTTTTTTTGACATACTGGAAGCGCCTTTCCACAATTATGTGCCGTCTGTAACGCTTCGTCGCCGCCGTCCTGGTATAACGATGCTGTTAAGCGACCTCTTGGGAAGAAGGAAGTCGAGCTTCCTTATGAAAGAAAATGTGGACTAAGAAACGGTCAGCGAATTTGGCGAAAAAAAACGTTGATATCTGAAGGAAACAGCTACCTCCAAGTATCGGGAGTGTCCAAGGAACATAATTGGAGATTGATGGAAATCCGAAAAGGTTTAGTCATCATTTAGCCCATTGAAGGTGCGAAAAGTCAGTTGCCAGCTCGTTTTGAAGGTGACCGAGAATGTGGTGGGGTGTGTGACAGCTGAATTGCTAAACCAGACTTGCACGGAAACTTGCATGTCCGAATGCCTCTGACTTTCCACAGGATTGGTCGCATGACCTTCCTATCCTGAAAAAATCCTCATCGGTGAATCAAACATCAGCGCGTCGTATAGTGACGTACATATTCATAACGCCTTTGCGGTCCTGACAACGTGAGCGCAGGAGTATTTCTTTTAAAAAAAACTTTTTGTTTGTAATAAAATAATGTGTAGACGAGCTCGTGAGTCCTATAAAAAGTTATGCAATTCGTCATTACAGCGGGTAAATTCCCACTAGGTGGGCTGAAGCCAACGTTGTCCTTCCTAACAAGAGCTAAATAAGTTGCCAGTGAGCTACCACAGCTTCGTTTCTTTCTGTATTTGGCAAAATATTGAGGGAAAAACGTTCGAGATGCTCTATTCGCCAACGTTCAGCCAGTGCTTAGACAAATAGCACGGATTCTTCCCGAGCCGCCCGTACGAAACAAATCTGTCAACTCTGCTGAGAACTGCGTAGGATTTCATTGGGGATACATTTCAAACTGACGTATACAAGGTTTACTATGCGGTGATCCAGAGTAAATTGCAGTCATCTGATGACTGCAGTCATAAATTGAACTAGTCATTTCAAATGTCTCGGCAAGTGACCGACGTCGTACCTCACTGATCGTAGGCAACGAGTAGTCGTAAATGGAGAGTGTTCTGCATGGACAACAGTCACTTCCGGTGCGCTCGAAGGCGGCTGCTATCGCCGTTGCTATTCGCTCGTCTTTAGATGACTTGGAGGGGGAGGGGACACCATTAAAACGAACCGCTTACTTTTTGCGCACGACGCTAAAGCATACAACACGATTTCTTGCACCGAAACCACAGAACCACTTCAGGATGACTTAAACTGCTTATCTCAATGGTCGGATGACTCGAAACTCTCACCTAAATGCAAATATTTCACGATAAGTTCTAAGCACAAACCCTTTCCTTGACGGAATACAACACTGTAAAGAATGCGATTACTGCAATAGGGAATCAAGGACGAGCCTTAACCCTCGCACGGCTGGGGGGGGTAGATACCTACCCCCCCTAAGGTTTTCCCGCGATAGCGGGAAAATGGCGCGCGACAGCGCGCTGAAATTTTGGTATACCTTACCATTAGCTATTTTTACATGTTCTAAAAAAGAAATATGGTCGGGTCATCAAAGGTCACCGAGTTATCGCGGGTCAAGTGAGGTCACCTCCAAAAATATTTAAGCAGTCGCCACGCCTTCAATAATAAAGATATTACAATGACACTTTCAGGGTTTACTTATCTTGACTGAGCGCCAAAACGTAGTTTCAGAATTTTCGAATTTTGATTTTTTGAGAC
Organism: Ashinkailepas kermadecensis; assembly: GCA_034440615.1. Lineage (NCBI taxonomy): Eukaryota > Metazoa > Arthropoda > Thecostraca > Neolepadidae > Ashinkailepas > Ashinkailepas kermadecensis. The sequence continues at coordinate 109,424 of JAOTOM010004040.1, read as the reverse complement.
GTCATTTTTTGCACTTTGTAGTTTTATCTAAACTAACATCAACATTGCAGACAAACTATGGACTTTTGTATAATGCTAAGTTGACTTAGAACGTCATATTTTTGGTTCGTATACCTATTTCAAAAAGGAAAAATTCAAAATTCCAAAATTTAAAAAATCCAAAATTTTGAAAATCCAAAATTTTGAAAATTTTAATTTCGAGTTTTTGGCTAATTGTAATGGTAAAATAGCTAATTGTAAGGTATGCCAAATTTCAGCGTCCTGCCGCGCGCCGTTTTCCCGCTGTCGCGGGAAAACTTTGGTGGGGTAGGTATCTATCCCCCTCAGCTGTGCGAGGGTTAAGTTCAAATCCTAGCGTAAAAACTATCGAAGTACGTTCGACTGGAATTTGTTCGAGCTATCCTATGCAATTTTCAGATTCGTTCTATCTTGCTTGGTTCGTGAGATACCTGGGGGGGTATGTATCTACCCCCCCCAGCCTGGCGAAGGTGGCTCAGACCCCCAGCCGTGCGAGGGTTAAGGCTGAGCCAGTACTCGTGGCATACTACGGGAACATTCAATGTGCTCTGAAATATGCCTGTGTTACGTGGGGAAACGTTTCTAAGTCAAACTTGCAGGAAGAGCAGAACATAAATGTTTGACATGGCTCACGTTTTATTCTCATTCACTACGTTCAACCACTTCGTTGGGCTACAAGAGCTGCTGATTTGTTCTCTTCAAGTCACATCACTCGCCTGAAGAAGTATATAGTACGGTATTTTACGCACTTCCAACATTTTGGCATGCAAAACAAGATTCATCAATTCTACTGAGAATCATAACATTCCACATGCCGGTCAGACCCTCAAGACCTCAGACTCTGCATATTCGCTCTCCCGAACGGAAGCTGTCAAGCGCGTGCCGCGGGCACATGGGCCGCGTCACGTACATTCCTTCACTTCCTTTCGCGTCTGATGCGACAACTGTCACATCTTCCATGTCGCACCAGACTCGTCATATCTTCCATCCCTCCCTGGGAAAGATTCAGGCCCGTATTCAATCATAAGCGAGCACTGTTAAGGACATCTTAGTGCTCTTAGTACTATTAGGGCTTTAGGCTATTCTAGCATTAGTTTCAGTTGCAGATTGTATGCTGCTTAGGTTAGCAGATGGAGCAGTTTAGGTTTTTACATACCCTTAAGTTGAGTGTCCTTGATATGTCCTAAGGTATTTATGGAATGGAATGGAGGTATATATTTATACCTCTATTATTTATATTGCAATGTAATATGAGAGTTCTTATTTTTAAGTTAATTGAAATCTTGCTTCTCATTCTTCAATACACGTACCATGAGTTTTACTTTACTTTTTAGTTCTCTATATCACTGTATTTGATCCACTGAATCACGGTAGAGTTTATCTCACGCTCACATTTTATGCTATAGTAGGTACTGCATGTTTGGTGGTTTTCTGGTGTGGGAACGTGTGGGTTTATATTTACTGTGTGCCATCTTCACTTGTAAATTACTAACGTTGTGCTTTTAATCTGTTGACTTCGGTTATAAGTTCGCATGGACCTCTGGCTCATGTGACATAATGCATAAAAAACATAAACCATGGCCCGGGTTCCAGCCACCGACTATCGTGGGCAGGTCGGTACACCGATCTGCCCGAACCGAGCAGATCCTCGCTGCCGGAGCAAGTCCAAAGCATCAGCGCACCTCTAGGTTTTGACCCGCCCTGACTTGACCTATGATCCGCAGACCACGGGCGTACGGGCTTGCTATGGCTGCAGGCACACTGGCTGCCACCTTGAGCCGATCATCGGCCGAGATCAACCAGCACGGTTTGCTGACTCGACGGAACATGGCCGGGCTGTTAACAGAGAATCGGGTGCCCCCACCGCACGAACGCCGGAGCAAGACAACAATACATTAAGCTTACTCGGTCCAGGAAACACACCACCACGATCATCAGCTCCCTCGCCTGACTTACGGCAGCCACGACGATGGCGGCCTCGCCAGATCAACACTAATTGTGACCCATCTGCGCACGAGTGCGCTCCTATCAGGTAGTCCACGGCTGTCTTTCTCTTCGACAGAAACGTCTGAGAGCGGCCACGTCACGTGACCGAAACTCTGCACCGGACCGGACCGGACCGGACCGGACCGGGGCGGCGTGTCTGGGCCAGGCGATGACAGCGTCGGCCACTCACCCGCGCCGGGATCTCGGTCACCATGGTGTAGCCGTGACAGATGACCGGCTCCTCGGTGCGACCGTTCCAGAAGTCCAGCTCCACACAGCGGCAGCCCGTCAGCAAACACTGACGGTAGATCTCCACCGACGACTTCCCTCTGAACTGGTCGCCTGTGGACGGGTTATGACCGGTCAGGTCAATATACACTGACAGCACATCTCCATCGACAACATGCCGGAAAACTGGCGACTTGTAGATGGATCAGAACAGGTCAGGTCAGCAGAGACTGACGGTAGATTTCCACTGACGATCTGCCAGTGAACTGGCGACTTGTGCACGCGTCAAAACAGGTCAGGTCAGCAGACACTGACGGTACATTTCCATCAACAAAACTTCCGTAAATTGGTGACTTGTGAGCAGGTCAGGTCAGGTCAGGTCAGCAGACACCTTCGGTAGATCTCCACCGACAATCTACCCCTGAACTGGTGACCTATGGACAGGTCTGGATAGGTGAAGTGATGCCGTCAACGTCACTGGCGGTAGATGTTGACGGTGAAGACATACATTACTTGTCTTATCTGACTGTAGCAGGTCAAATCACACCAAAACACATGTCTCTATAACCAGGGCACAGCTTATTGTTCTTAGAAGGTAGTACACAAATCAGCGAAGTACCTGCGCTTTCTCCTCCAGCGCTGATGGTGTTGTCGCCACGCATCAGGTGGCAATTTCACCCATGTTCCAGTGCCACAGCCTCTCTCACCGGTCAGGTAGGTGTTGTGGGACGAGTTGATGAAGTAGTGGGAGAGCGGCTGGTCCATGTCGTCGCAGAGGTCGTACTTCTCCGGCGGCACGACGGCGTTGTCGTCGCTCATCAGGTAGCTCATGAAGCCCTCGAGGCTGAGCACTCCTGCCAGTGGCACCACCAAGTCACCCGAACATCCTGCACACCGGGAACACGCCGACACATACATCCGACTACCAGGAACCGACATGGAACGTGCTCTGGCGCGATCTTTATCGAGGATTTGGACGTGCCGTCTGAAATAAAAATCGGAGACTCATCTGGGCGCACAGTGGGCTAACTTAATGATGCGGCCTTAGAACTCCACACGTCATCATCATGATCACCGAAGGATTTTAGTGGGGTCGTGCAGTGTGGGAGGACAGAATTAGGCTGAAGATTAAAGTGTCGACGGCCAGTGGAAATCCTCACGTCAGCCGAACAACTGATCTCCGTGTGCGACTGGAGAGTGGGATCTACAATTTCAGAATGGACCGACAAGGCGATGCACTTGGGAGGCTGTCGCAAAAGGAGTCGCTATCCCGACATCCAGTCGGAATCGCTTCCGTCGCTGAATTCGCTACTTGGTCGGAAAGTTACTTGGTCTTCGAATCGCATCAGTACCGAGACTAACGCCCACTCGTCGCTCGATTCGTCATGAGCCTACATGCGAACAGTAATTGGCGCGGTCAGGGAATACACACCGCACCATAACGGCGCGGCCAGGGAATACACACCGCACCATAACGGCGCGGCCAGGGAATACACACCACACCATAACGGCGCGGCCAGGAATACACACTACACCGTAATGGCGCGACAGGGAATACACACTACACCGTAATGGCGCGACAGGGAATACACACTACACCGTAATGGCGCGACAGGGAATACACACTACACCGTAATGGCGCGACAGGGAATACACACTACACCGTAATGGCGCGACAGGGAATACACACTACACCGTAATGGCGCGACAGGGAATCCATGAACTATTACCCGCGGGCTGCCAGGCTTAGATTAGTCTCCCGAATTTCCCGCTGAATCGCCACCTTTACAAACCGCCGGCGACGAGACTACAGCGACTACAGCGATGATAAACTACAGCGGCGACGGCGCTTCTGCGCTGTTAATATCCCACTGCACAGCGTTCCGGCCACGGCCAGCACGTGCATCCAGCTGGGCGACATGCCGCCAGCTGGGCGACATGCAGTCAGCTGGGTGATATGCAGTCAACTGGGCGATATTCAGTCAGCTGGGCGATATGCCGTCAGCTGGATGATATGCCATCAGCTGGGCGACATGTAGTCAGCTGGGCGATATGTCGCCAGCTGGGCGATATGCAGTCAGCTGGGCGATATGTCGCCAGCTGGGCGATATGCAGTCAGCTGGGCGATATGTCGCCAGCTGGGCGATATGCAGTCAGCTGGGCGATATGTCGCATAGTGATAAACTCCAGCGGTGGCGTCGCTGATGCGCTGTTACTAGCCCACTGCACCGTGTTACGGCCACGGCCAGCACGGACGTGCATCCAGCTGGGCGAGGCATCCCAAGGGACCACGTGGCGCGTCAGGGGAAGTGACAGATCACGTGGCGCGTCTGGGGAAGCGACATACCACGTGACGCGTCTGGGGAAGTGACAGACTACGCGGAGCGTCTGGGGAAGAACCCGGAGCAGGCACTCGATCAGCATGATCAAGAGGCAGTGTCGGATTGAGAAGACGAGTGCTGGCCAAAGAGGGTAAATGTCAACATAACTTGAACGTCGCGACAAAACTACGTACATTTTTAGATACATATAGGACAGTTTATGGTACGCTGCCATTCAATTACAGGATGCTATATGATGTATTTTAGCAACCCAGCCAATGTATTGCAATATGTTGCACTTCTATGCGCATTTTTACGCGGCAAGAGCCTTTTGAGCATTCTCGTAGTATTTCTGGATGAAACCTCTAATCCTTCCAGTTCTTTGAAGGCCATCTTAGTATTTTTTAAGCATTAGTGCCTTCAATAGCGCGAAATGGCACCGATATACTTCCAGAGTATGTCAACATGATGTAAATGCCAAACTTAAAGTTGAGCTGCTAAATCAGCATGAATTATCCAGAAATCAACTAAGCAGGCATATGTCATGTCCAAGGAATTCCTCAAGCTTCGCAACAACGACAGGTATTGTGCCATTCAGTAGCTCACCTTTTTGAACGTTCGCCTTGTCGGGCTCGTACTGAGCGATCACCTCGCGTGCCTTCTGAGGATCGACGTACGGGTAGAGGATCTCGTTGAGTCGCGGGTCTCGCTGCTCCTGGTTCAGAAACTCTACCACCTGCTGCACCGTCATGTGGCTCCTCCCCTTGTTGCCGCCACCGCACCTATAGGACAATCACCACCATCACCACCACCTTCACCACAACGGCATCATCACTATCATCGCCATGAAGATTAATCATCAACATCACTACCATCATCATCCCACTTGTCATATTGAGACCGTCATCACTACCAGCACTGGCACCACCCTCATGTCACCATCACGGGCACCTCACCGACCGTCAGAAACACCGGTGTCAGCACCGTGACCACCAACATCATCATCATCGAGCTGATATACACACAGGCATACACCAACTGACACATACATACACTTACAACCCCTCCAAAGGTGGCTGTGCATAAACTGAGGAGCCGAAGATTGAAGTCCGATACTCATCAGGGATACAGACCTAGGTGAAATACGAATGCATGGTTGTGAAACCACAAAAGGCAGGTACGCAGGCATGCAGGTAGACAGGTAGACAGGCAGACAGGAAAAGGAAGGAAGGAAGGAAGGAAGGAAGGAAGGAAGGAAGGAAAGAAAGAAAGAAAGAAAGAAAGAAAGAAAGAAAGAAAGAAGGAAGGAAGGAAGGAATGAAGGAAGGATGGAAGGATGGAAGGAAGGAAGGAAGGAAGGAAGGAAGGAAGGAAGGAAGCAAGCAAGCAAGCAAGCAAGCAAGCAAGCAAGCAAGCAAGCAAGCAAGCAAGCAAGCAAGCAAGCAAGCAAGGAAGGAAGGAAGGATGGAAGGGCGGTAGTGTCAGCTGACCTACAACGCAAAAAAAACTGTCACCCATGTTTCTTCAAAGACAGTCCAACTTAATCTGATATTCTACCACCATGTATTAAAGGTGTCAATGCACATAATTTAAGTAATTTCTGGTACTTATTTGTGCTCTAGGATGCATTGGCAAGGCTTGGTAATTTCCCTCGCATGCCCCCAATTAGGCGGACTCCGACCAGGTTTCCTGCTCAGGACTCAGTGATGCCGATCGCACTATTTACGTGAAGCTGCGCGCCACGGAATCTTTCGCGTGCCGAAGTCGTGTGTCACATGCACAAAGGAACACATGCACACAGGTGCCATGACTAAAGAGGATGGTGTTTGGATGTGTAAACAAGCTAGTTGTTGATAGTGCCTTTCAAGCTATGCGTCACAGTAATTGCACACATGGCTCTCCAATATGCTTCGCAGCAGTCAATAGCTCCACTGAGGATTCTATACTGATGGCGCTAATTGGTGAGCAATTCAGCGCATGGGTGGATAATGCACCAGGGTTTCCAGCTGTAACAACAGCTCCTGTGGCGGCGATACCACACTTCGAACAGAGCACATTATTTATGGGCACTTGGGAACGAAAAATACTCTCAATTTACATCACATGACGTAATTAGAAACACGTATTTTGTTCGCAGCCTTCACTCTGGATACAGCAAAGAACTTACAAAAACGAACAAGACACAGCAATATAATCAGAACGTCCCACAGCCACCAGCCTGAACTGTCAGAAGTTGCAGTGTTTTACAGCTGGCTGGCGTCTCATCTGCTCCTCTACAGTACCCCTGGGTGCCGAATGCCTGCCCGTAAAACCAGTTGCGTTGGAGCAGGTCTGCATGGCCTGGACACTTTTCAAGTCGTGCCTGGTCGGCCGACAACGCTGCATAAGGTGGAGTGTGGAGGTAGGTCACAGCACCACCGAGGGCAGGAAGACGGTAGCAATAACTGACGGCAGGGAGGGGAGGGGAAGGGAGGGGAGGGGAAAGGAAGAGAGGGGAGGAAGAAATGGAGCGAAGAAAGGAAGAAGTGGAGCGAAGGGAGGAAGAAATGGAGAGATGGAGGAAGAAGTGGGGAGAGGGGAGGGAGAAGTGCAACGTGCCATCCGAATACATGACTGCCACATTCGATGCCAATTCCGAGGGCGAGGTCGGCTACACGAGCCAGGCAAAGCGATTACATCAAAGTGGCACTCGACGACAATATCAGGCAACCGTCAGCAGCTCGCCGACCGCTCGACTGGCGTCCCGCCGAACCAATACTGGCGGTGGACAAAGGCTGTGGCCGACCGCTCGACTGGCCTTCCCGCCGAACCAATACTGGCGAATGACAAAGGCTGTGGCCGACCGCACGACTGGCCTTCCCCGCCGAACCAATACTGGCGAATGACAAAGGCTGTGGCCGACCGCTCGACTGGACTTCCCCGCCGAACCAATACTGGCGAATGACAAAGGCTGTGGCCGACCGCTCGACTGGACTTCCCCGCCGAACCAATAATGCGGTGGACGCAGGCTGCGGTCGACACTAGTATTCCATTTACAGGCGCATTCACTGTCGGCAACAATTGGGCCGTTCCCTCAATCTTTAAGCGGCACAAAAAAAATGATCACAACTGGACTTGCTGCAGACGTCAATAGCCCGCCTAATGTTGACGTTGGGCTAACTCGTGGAAGCACAAATTCAAGCACCTTCAAGCACCACAAATTCAGGCAGTGCACAGTGATGAGTAACAGGAGAGACCATCGGGCATAGTAAAACCGGCTGTACATCATGTGTGGCGTCAAATGCGGCATATTTGTTCATTGAACTGGCCATCAACCCATTTTTTAATGGAAGCATGGTTGCTCTATTAGCGTCATGTTCACTTCTGATTTTCAGGGTCCGCCCGCGTACACTTAACACCAGCAAGAGTTTTAAAGGTCAACATGGGTCTACATTTATCGCTATGAGACGCCCGCATGGGGCGCAGCGACACTCCATTTCGCTGTCATCCAAAAGTCGTCAAGGCTCGACTCAAGGCGGCCGAAAGAATGACTCACGGCCGCTGGCTACCAGCCTGGCTGCCCGCCTGGCTGCCCGCCTGCACGCCCGCCTCCGCGTCCACCCTAATGCTGGCCATGCTCAGGGACTGGCTGGCATCCGCTGTCGGTCAGGGACTGGCTGGTGTCCGCTGTCGGTCAGGGACTGGCTGGCATCCGCTGTCGGTCAGGGACTGGCTGGTGTCCGCTGTCGGCCAGGGACTGGCTGGTGTCCACTGTTGGTCAGGGACTGGCTGGTGTCCGCTGTCGGTCAGGGACTGGCTGGTGTCCGCTGTCGGTCAGGGACTGGCTGGTGTCCGCTGTCGGTCAGGGACTGGCTGGTGTCCGCTGTCGGTCAGGGACTGGCTGGTGTCCGCTGTTGGTCAGGGACTGGCTGGTGTCCACTGTTGGTCAGGGACTGGCTGGTGTCCGCTGTTGGTCAGGGACTGGCTGGTGTCCGCTGTCGGTCAGGGACTGGCTGGTGTCCGCTGTCGGTCAGGGACTGGCTGGTGTCCGCTGTCGGTCAGGGACTGGCTGGTGTCCGCTGTTGGTCAGGGACTGGCTGGTGTCCGCTGTCGGTCAGGGACTGGCTGGTGTCCGCTGTCGGTCAGGGACTGGCTGGTGTCCGCTGTCGGTCAGGGACTGGCTGGTGTCCGCTGTCGGTCAGGGACTGGCTGGTGTCCGCTGTCGGTCAGGGACTGGCTGGTGTCCGCTGTTGGTCAGGGACTGGCTGGTGTCCGCTGTCGGTCAGGGACTGGCTGGTGTCCGCTGTCGGTCAGGGACTGGCTGGTGTCCGCTGTCGGTCAGGGACTGGCTGGTGTCCGCTGTCGGTCAGGGACTGGCTGGTGTCCGCTGTCGGTCAGGGACTGGCTGGTGTCCACTGTTGGTCAGGGACTGGCTGGTGTCCGCTGTTGGTCAGGGACTGGCTGGTGTCCGCTGTCGGTCAGGGACTGGCTGGTGTCCGCTGTCGGTCAGGGACTGGCTGGTGTCCGCTGTCGGTCAGGGACTGGCTGGTGTCCGCTGTTGGTCAGGGACTGGCTGGTGTCCGCTGTCGGTCAGGGACTGGCTGGTGTCCGCTGTCGGTCAGGGACTGGCTGGTGTCCGCTGTCGGTCAGGGACTGGCTGGTGTCCGCTGTCGGTCAGGGACTGGCTGGTGTCCGCTGTCGGTCAGGGACTGGCTGGTGTCCGCTGTCGGTCAGGGACTGGCTGGTGTCCGCTGTCGGTCAGGGACTGGCTGGTGTCCGCTGTCGGTCAGGGACTGGCTGGTGTCCGCTGTCGGTCAGGGACTGGCTGGTGTCCGCTGTCGGTCAGGGACTGGCTGGTGTCCGCTGTCGGTCAGGGACTGGCTGGTGTCCGCTGTCGGTTGTACTGCCCTGCGGATTCGAGGCTGGCTGGTGTGTCACCGCCGCACTGACCGGCCCGCGACACGGGCGCGGAAATGGCCGCCACCTCGTGCCTATTAACAGATCCTACTATCTTGCACCGGCAACCGCAAATCACCACCGGATTCGCGAACGCCAAAACAAACATAATCCGTACGCTCGCTGGGGTGCTCTTAAATTGCACACAATGCAAGGGATCGATCGAAGCGCCTGCCACACAAGCACCACAGACAGAACGCTAGCTGCATTACTGATAGCATCAGCTTTTTTCCTATAATTGTTGCGACAGTGTGACAGCGAAAAGACACCCAATTTGGCGATAGCGTCACACCGGAATCCTCGGCGCAGTCGGCCTGGTGCGCATCGGCGCCATCACTGTGGCCCTGGCCGGTCAGCAGAGCCCTGCTCACCGAGCTGGTGGCGAGCCGTTGCGAGCAGGGCCTGGCAAATGCCATGTGACGTAACACCGGCAGCAGCGACAGCATCGAAATCGTCGCATCGACAATTGCTACGCATGTTGTTTACTTGTTCTGCATATATACATCAGTTATCATTACAACCAAGGGCCACAGTGGTAGGATTACGGGAAATATGTCACTATTTATGCTTCCAACTGATTTTTAAATCCGTGCATTATCATCGGCGGCGGCACCAGATTGTCTACTCAAACTGGGCGCCGCTATCTTAGCTGCTTCCGTTGCTCTTGCAATTCATCAAGAGTAGTGACAGCACAAGATGAAGTCATGCCATGTCTGTGCCTCCCAAATGCATCGCTCCTAAATCGTTGCCGGTACCGATTGCCGACATCACCGCATCACTACGGCCCCGGCCGGTCACCAGGTCATCAGTCAATACCACCCCGTCCCACCAGTACAATGATCCGGCCGGTCGCCAGGTCTTCAGTCAATACAACCCTCACCTCTGGTATAGTGGCCCGGCCGGTCACCAGGTCATCAGTCAATGCCGCCCCGATCCCTGGTGTAGTGGCCGGTCACCAGGTCATACGCTGATACCGCCCCATCATCTGATGTAGTGGCTCGGCCCGTCACCAGGTAATCAGCCAGGACAGTTCCCGCCCCCTGGTGTAGTGGCCCCGGCCGGCCACCAGGTCATACGCTGATACCGCCCCATCATCTGATGTAGTGGCTCGGCCCGTCACCAGGTAATCAGCCAGGACAGTTCCCGCCCCCTGGTGTAGTTGCCCGGCCGGTCACCAGGTCATACGCTGATACCGCCCCATCATCTGATGTAGTGGCTCGGCCGGTCACCAGCCAGGACAGCTCCCCGCCCCCTGGTGCCGGCCACCAGGTCATCGCCACCACCCCTCACTCTAATGTAGTCCCAGCCAGGACAGCTCCCGCCCCTGGTGTAGTGGCCCGGCCGGCCCCACCTAATAGAGCCGCACCACCAGTCAGTGGCCCGGCCGGCCACCAGGTCATACGCTGACACCACCCCTCACTCTAATGTAGTGGCCCGGCCGGTCACCAGCCAGGACAGCTCCCCGCCCCCTGGTGTAGTGGCCCGGCCGGCCACCAGCCAGGACAGCTCCCCGCCCCCTGGTGTAGTGGCCCGGCCGGTCACCAGCCAGGACAGCTCCCCGCCCCCTGGTGTAGTGGCCCGGCCGGTCACCAGCCAGGACAGCTCCCCGCCCCCTGGTGTAGTGGCCCGGCCGGTCACCAGCCAGGACAGCTCCCCGCCCCCTGGTGTAGTGGCCCCGTCCGGTCACCAGGCGGCCAGCTGGTGACACTCTCACGTCACTGTGACATCATTAGGGGCAGGAACTATCTCCGACACTAGAGGCGAATCCAGGGGGAGGTGTAACGTTGCCATTGCAACTTCATTGGGCTCACACCCTGCAAACAAATCAGAAAATCAAGGCCCCACCCCGAAAAAGCTACGAACATTCAGTGCGTTTACTTTCCGAGAAGGTAAGTAAACGCAGTATACGCAGTAAGTAAACGCAGTAAACGCAGTAAACGCAGTAAACGCAGAAGGTAAGTAATTGATCTGTTTTTCCCGATTCCGCTCAGATGGGCAATGATCACACCCAGAGTGGAGTGCCGACTCGGGCCTTCACGCCATCTCTGATCCGAACCTGGATCGGGCTCCAGTTGGCGTCACCAGACAGACACAAGGGTGGTGCCGGACAGCGGTCCATCTGAGTCTAGTCGTGGTGACGCTGCTACAGACGTGTTGTGGTGTCGCTGTGACAGACGTGTCGTGGTGTCGCTGTGACAGATGTGTCGTGGTGTCGCTGTGACTGATGTGTCGGGGTGTCGCTGTGACTGATGTGTTGTGGTGTCGCTGTGTCGTGGTGTCGCTGTGACAGATGTGTCGTGGTGTCGCTGTAACTGATGTGTCGTGGTGTTCGCTGTGACTGATGTGGCGTGGTGTCGCTGCTACAGATGTGTCGAGGTGTCACTATGGCATATGTGTCGTGGTGTCGCTGTGACTGATGTGTTGTGGTGTCGCTGTAACTGATGTGTCGTGGTCTTCGCTGTGACAGATGTGTCGTGGTGTCGCTGCTACAGATGTGTTGCTGTGACAGATGTGTCGAGGTGTTCGCTGTTACAGATGTGTCGTGGTCTTCGCTGTGACAGATGTGTCGTGGTGTCGCTGCTACAGATGTGTTGCTGTGACAGATGTGTCGAGGTGTTCGCTGTTACAAATGTGTCGTGGTGTCGCTGTGACATGTGTCGTGGTGTCGCTTTGCCAGATGTGCCGTGATGTCGCTGTGACAGATGTGCCGTGATGTCGCTGTGACAGATGTGTCGAGGTGTTCGCTGTGACTGATGTGTCGTGGTGTCGCTGCTACAGATGTGTCGCGGTGTCGCTGTGACTGATGTGTCGCGGCGTCTCCCTGTGGCCAGAACCGCCGCGCCATTGCAGCGAGGACGCGACAACACGGCACCGCTGCCGTTTGGCTGAGCCGGACGGCGAGGTCGCGGCCGAATAACACGTCGGCGTCGGCGGCGAGCGTCCGTGACGGATCGCAACGGCCGCTATCAGCCATTTGATTAGCCAGTGGCGCTGCCGGAGCTTCATAACAAGAGACTACGGCCAGCCGCACCCAAAGCAGATTTGGCCGAAGAGGATCGGTGTATAATATTTTTGGACGTCCTGTTCAGGTTCATGTTTCCGAACAAGGTCTGGTAACACCGCAAACTTCGGAGCCCAGAAATAAAATTGGGCGGGGATGTTCTTCCGCTATTCACACCATGTGGCTCGGGGCACTACCGTCCTCCCGGCGGAGTCGGGGAGGCGGTCCACCCTCAGCTGGTGTCGGCACAAGGCTGTCGTCCTAGTGGCGACACCGAAAGTCCGCCCTTCCGGTCCGGACGGCGGACGTAGGAGCCACAGTACAATGGATTAGGGGGAGGGGCGAGGCAGGCGACGGGGAAATCGACCCAGGAAATGTTCACGTGGAAAGATGTAGTGATGCAGACGCAATATGCTGGCGACAAAGGCGCACGGTGATAGATTATCTGGGCAGATATTTGGTATCTAAGTAGATCATCCGGGTAGATTCGTTGCCGGCGAGAGGGTAGTTTCCCTGAACAGATATGTGAACCGAATTCACGAAGCTTTGCGTTATGTCTATTCGCGTCATAATTGATGCGTGCGAGACCCTACCCGCGGAAAGTGCCGTAGGGACGTTTCACCCAGCCCACAGTACGTTGCATGTCGTGGAATAACCAAGACAATTACAGTTGTGAGGGGGACAGACTACGAGCCAGAGCCACACAGTTGTGAGGGGGACAGACTACGAGCCAGAGCCAGAGCCTGCCGATTACACAGTTGTGAGGGGGACAGACTACGAGCCAGGGCCAGAGCCTGCCGATTACACAGTTGTGAGGGGGACAGACTACGGGCCAGAGCCAGAGCCTGCCGATTACACAGTTGTGTGGGGGACAGACTACGAGCCAGAGCCTGCCGATACTTTTTCAGCGATGGCACTATATTGCATCGCCATGTGCGACCGACACTGTCAACACTGATCATCACGGGGCGTCTGTAATCTGGAAGAGCCGGCTGCCGAGCGGAGGTCTGCCGAGGAGATCAAGTTGATTTATAACCTGGCTGGAACGGTCCGCGTGGAAATTGAGACCGACCGAGTGACCGGCAGCTCTCCATCGCATAGCTCGGATGGCAGATGAGGCAGAACGGCAATCGGGCGGACACTGTTCAGGCTGGGCAGGACTTATGGGCTTTTAGAAGAATTGACGACATTCAATATCCGGCTGCAGTGTCTACAGAACCTTTCAGAAAACTGGATTTCCACATGGAACCATTTCCAAAACAAGACATTTCAGTTAAGCATATCAAAAAGCAAAAACAGCAACACAAGCCATACAAGACGCGACCGGAGCGTACAATACACGGGGCGTTGCAGGATAAATACCACACGGCGAACACTTCACTGTCAGCTGACAGACACTCGCTGGCTCAGCCCACACGTGCGGCTACATACCTCGGCGGGTGCAGTTCCCACCACGGCGGCACTCACAGTTCGTCGAAGATGCGCTCCACCTCCTGACGACCGGTCAAATGTCGGGAGAAGTTCAGAAAGTGCTTGAACTCAAACATCTCCGGTTCCAGCGTGTCCGACTGCGGTAGAGATTGATATGGGTCACGGCATGGGTGCGAACATGGGCACCGGTTCGGCGACACCGGCGGACAGCGGGCCGCTGCAGTTGGATGGATGGCCGCCTGGTGACGGAATGCGTGCAGAATGCCGGCAAGTCGTGGGGTTTTATCTCAGAGATCCTCTCGTCTGGCGCGTGCGCGTCGTGTATTAACTATTGGGGTGTTCATCCACGAATACCTCGGACACATGGCCGTGCGCGAGGTCAACAGATCCCAACATGCAAAGGTCACCATAACGGCCGTGCGCGCTTTACGCACATACAGGCAGCACGTGGACGACCTCGTTCTTGCTCAGCGCACCAGACGGGCTTCACATATGCCTTGACCGCCACTACACATCGTCACACAGCTCGATCACTCGCCAGAGAGCCGCGGCAGGTGCAGCCGACTGCTGACCAGCCGAAGGGGTCGGCCAGCCTCGCTGAACGGGGAACAATGCGGTGCAGTGGCCCCAGAACACGTAACTGTCTGGCCGTGACTCGGCTGTTCTGTGTCGGCACTTAGCACCCAAACAGCACGACAAAGGCTCCCATGGCTGACACGCCACCACATAGTGCCACAACAGCGTTCGGCCAGACAAACAAGAGCGCGGGGGTAGAGATCGAGGTCGAGGTCGGTCATGGGTTACTGGGTAAGGGGCAGTAGAGGACGGCACATAGTCAGGCCAATCGTCGGGGGGTGCACGAGGGTCAGGTTAGCTACAAGCTAGGGGCGAGTGAGTGTGGAGCAACGAAAGCCTTAGTCATAAGTCGGAGGCCATTGCGTAATGAAATAAATCAGACATAAGCGGCAAGAGATAAGTGGGGGAGGTTCAGTACAAGCACGGTAGGAATGCGGAGGGTTGGTGATTAGATCAACATCATCGGTATGTGGTTGTCGTTCAAAAGTAGCTCAAGATATCACGGGGCTGGACATTGGCGCAGAAACAGTAATTGTTTCTCAGCGTAAATCACTATTGACCAAAAAAATGCTACCGTTACCTGGCACGCAAGGAAAGACGACAAAAAACAAACACGTCAAGTGTTGGGGTATTTTCTTCTTTTCACGTAGCGTGTCTATGCTCGAATACATGGAAATGGATCACACTTTTCGGGTATGCATCGATAAAAAACACCTGTACAAGAAAGGCGCACGGCAATTGCAGCGATGGGGTGGAACAGTCAGCGATTTATTTTTAAAATTACATTGGAACCTGGTTAAATACTCTAACTTAGCCGGCCACACAGGCGCTGTCAAGCAGAAATAAGCAGTGGAACTTAATTTGCCTGCATCATCCACTGGTGCAGCATGGCCAATCTGGATGGACAACTTGCAGGTACAACGAGCAACCGGTTATGTAACTGAACCCTGGTGCAGTGCTGCCACCACCGGAAAGCGTCAGAGCAGCTGTTACCACATGTGAGATCACGCCACAGCTATCAGTGAACCTGTTGCCAGCTAAAAAACGGGATTTCGCTGACCACAGCTGATGCCACGCCGCTGTATTCAGCCACGCTTGGCTATTGTACACAGCGCGCTAACCACACACGTCATGCGAGTAGTCATGCCACACAGAAATCATACGCTACATGAATATTCGAAGTGCAAGTCCAACCACTACATGTTGTGAACTGAAATGTTTTGCTGACACATTTCCAGAGCACTAGATATGTATAGTATCATATTATCTGGACTAGAAAGGCTGCAGTTCACTGGAATGTTAATACAACTCAACTCAAGCAATACACGTCAAAGCCAGACAGGGTTAATGAAAACGCAGCTATGTGAAAAGACAAGGAAGCAATCAAACTGACAGTCTAGTTTTACGTTAATTACACTTCATATTTAGGTAATCCTTGCGTGAGCGCTTTCCACACATAACCTGGAAGAGGTACACAGTTCAAATATATCAGTTCCTGGTCAGCATCAGGCCCCTTCCCTCAGCTGACGGCGAGAGGACAGCTGTCGAACTGACCCACAAGTCGAAGACCACTTTGAAGTATACTACGCCGGCATCTCGGCAACAACACGTACGACACCACCAAAGTAAAATCGCTGGATGCTCTCGTCTCGGATACAAATTTTAATTTTGACAACACAGAAGACTACAACCAAACATTCACTATGCACGAATTGAACCTTGCCATTAGCAAATGTGGAAACACGCCGGTTTGGGCCGGACGACATTCATTACCAGTTTTCCAACACCTCAGCCAAAATATATAAAACGTACTTACTAGCGGCCATTGACAATATGTGCCCAAATAACATCCTTCCCGCTACATGGCGGGAAAGTATCGTCATCCTATTACCAAAGCCGCACAAAGACCGTTCCACCCCAAAAGGGTATAGGCCTATCTTACTAGCTGTGCTAGTAAGTTGGTCGAGCGTATGGTCAACACACGATTGCGACGTTTTCTAGAACACAAACACCTGCTCGACGAATTTCAGTGCGGCTTTCAGCGTCAGAAAACAACCACATACAATCTCATTAGGCTAGTGCACGACATCAAAAACGGTCGATGCATCAAGCGCACAACAATAGCTCCATATTGAGACGTCACTGCCGCATTCGACCGAGTACACAAGTCCGCACTAACACACAAACTCTACAAGATAGACTTGCGCGGACACATGGCACACTTCATTCTCAACTTTCTCAGAGACAGGACCCTTCAGGCTGACCCTAAGGGCAGCGTGACAATGCGGCAGCGTCACATCAAGCAACACAACTCAGGATCAAGAGCTGGCACAGGGGAGCATGCTCCCGCCGAGCCTCTTCCTAATCATGATTAATGGCATACTTGTTGATCACACCGACACGCCACTTCAATATTCACTTTCGCGGACGACATAGCCATTTGGACAACAGCACGATGCTTCCTGAAAGCCGAAACACCATCCGAATAGCTCTAGACCACATAGCAAAACTGTGCAAAACATGGGGCTTTACCCTGTCCGCAGAAAAATCAGCCAGTCACATATAGTCGCCTCCGACCCACACCCACGACTTTTCTTGACATCAACGGCAAAGCCATAGAACAAGTAAGAAGTTTCAATTTCTTAGGAGTACACTTGGACCAAAACCTTAGATTCAACACACGTATCACTGCCATCTCGAAGAGATGCGCGAAGCGCGCCAACCTACCTCATGCACAAGCAGGTACAAACTGGGGCGGCGACAGGAAAAAAAACACTACTGCGACTCCACAAGTCAACAATACGACCCACCCTAAAATACAGCAGCATCATCCTTGCAACCATCTTTACAACACTGAACAAAAAATATAAGTCAAAACAACTGCATCAGAGTAACCACAGTAACCTCGGCGCCACTCTGATATCCAGTCTTCTAGTATACCCAGACATGCCTCCCCTCCGTTTCAGGATACAACAGCTATGCCGCTACATTAAAATCAAATCCATTGAAAATCATCCAGCACAGTGATACTTTCAGCATGACAAATACGACAGGGTAGCCGGTTTGGGCGCAAGCTCCCGCCATCTAGTGTTTAAATTGCCACGGCTCTTTTAAATCCTAACCTCACAATGCCAAACACTGCAGCTCGACCACACACTAGGCCATTTTGGACCCACAGTCAACCAAAGGTCAAGCACCTGCTCTCGGAAAACAAATCAGATATCACATCAGCGGAAATTCAACAACTTCGCCGATCTCAACAATCACAAAACACTCTGATTCATCGATGGGTCAAACACGAGGTCAAAGTATGCATCGACATCACTGGATCAGGCTTTATGCCTTCCAAACGTCTACCGGATAACTTTTCCATCTACACAGCTGAAGCAATGGCCATCCTGGCCGCTAGCTCCGTTTTTAAAGACAAACACAACGAGAAACGTAGTAATTTGCTCAGATTTTGTATCAGTCCTTCAGTCAATTAACAAGACACATGATTGCCAACATTCAGTCATTGATCGAGTCCAACAAGCCGTGGCCCGCAACGTAAACAACTCTTGCTTTCTCCGAATTCCGGGCCAAGTCAACATTCCAGGAAACGATGATGATTATTGGGGTTCCAGGAAACGAGCGAGCAGACGAGCTGGCAAAGCAAGCATCAGCATTGACCACTTATCCCAAAATGGAATATTCGGTAGACAATTGCAAAGCACTCCCACAAGGCCACATACGTAAACATCACCATAACACATCGACACAACACAACTCTATAGTTCACCGCTCCAACCACACCCACAACACCAACCAACGCTAGGCACATGGATCACATCAAACCAATCACACCGCTAAAAGGATTTCATCCCCACTAGACCTATAAATGGTTGCACCAAACTAACAGCCTCAACTAGAGGATGACGATTCTGCAACACCACACTGCGTACCTATTGTAGCTGACCGGACAAGATCAGGACCTATTGTAGCTGACCGGACCAGATCAGGACCTAGTGTAGCTGACCGGACCAGATCAGGACCTAGTGTAGCTGACCGGACCAGATCAGAACCTAGTGTAGCTGCCTGGACCGAACAAGAACCTAATGTAGTTGCCTGGACCGGACATGAACCTAGTGTAGTTGCCTGGACCGGACATGAACCTAGTGTAGCTGCCTGGACCGGACATGAACCTAGTGTTGCTGCCTGGACCGGACATGAACCTAGCGTTGCTGCCTGGACCGGACATGAACCTAGTGTTGCTGCCTGGACCGGACATGAACCTAGTGTAGCTGACCGGACCAGACCAGGACCTATTCTAGCTGCCAGGCCAGACCAGAACCTAGTCCAACTGACCGGACCAGACCAGAACCTAGTCCAACTGACCGGACCAGACCAGAACCTAGTCCAACTGACCGGACCAGGCCAGAACCTAGTCCAACTGACCGGACCAGACCAGAACCTAGTCCAACTGACCAGACCAGACCAGGACCCAGTGTTCGATGCCCTGAGCTGGCTATTCGTTGATCAGCAGGCTGACTTGACTCAGGACTACCCCGACTACCTCGGTTCAGGACTACCTAACTATCTTGGCCCAGGACTACCTGGGCTCAGGACTACCTTGACTACCTTGGCTCAAGACTACTTGACTATCTTGGCTCAGGACTATCTTGACTACCTTGGCTACCTTGGCCCAGGACCAGTGTTAAAATAATGTTTCTTTTTTCGCTAGGTGTGAGATGTCGAAACGAGTCAAGTAGGATGTCGAAGTTGTCATGCAGGCATGCCAATTAAAATATCGTTTTAGTTCTTGAAACTCAACTTGGTGCCAATAGTATACCCACAAGTTCATGTTTATTTCGTTTAATTTGTGCAACACCTAATATACGGATACCTATACTAAAGATAACGATTACAATACCTTGGCATCAGCAGATGACATTGTTTAACAGACCACATGATAGATACCCTCGGTATCTAGAATTGTGTTACGAGATGCCTGTGCATCACAATCCGTAATGGTGAGCATAAGCATGATACTTATACACCAAATGCTCAGAAGCGAGTCATGGGTACTTCATAAGCACACATCAACAAGCACGATGTCGATACTTCCTTAGAAAGGATGTCTATTCAGTGCTTAGGAAGCGGTATATTCCACCCTATTTCACGAATAATTTATCACTGCCCAGTACTACCTCGACTATCTTGGCTCAGGGCTATCTTGCTCGACTACCTTGGCTCAGGACTACCTTGACCCCACTCGGGGTTGGTCAGTCTCACCTTGCCGCTCGGTAGGCCGGACGCCTCCAGAGCCTTCTCCACGCGCTTTCTGTCCTCCTTGTTGCTGGCAAGAGACTTCACCACACTGGAATACGCGAACAGACACATCAACAAACACCATCAGATACTTTACTACCTTGCAATACACGAACAGAAACGTCAAACTAACATTATCAGATAATTCGCCACACTGTAATATGGCAACAAGAACATTATAATAGACATTGTCAGAGACTTTGCCGCACTGTAATATGGTAACATACACGTCACACAAACATCATCAGAGACTTTACCACTGCTGCCACATTGCAATATGGCAGCAGAGCCTTCGCGCCAACATCGCCACACTGTAATATGGAAACAGAGACGTCACGCCAACATCGCCACACTGTAATATGGAAACAGAGACGTCACGCCAACATCGCCACACTGTAATATGGAAACAGAGACGTCACGCCAACATCGCCACACTGTAATATGGAAACAGAGACGTCACGCCAACATCACCACACTGTAATATGGAAACAGAGACGTCACGCCAACATCGCCACACTGTAATATGGAAACAGAGACGTCACGCCAACATCGCCACACTGTAATATGGAAACAGAGACGTCACGCCAACATCGCCACACTGTAATATGGAAACAGAGACGTCACGCCAACATCGCCACACTGTAATACGGAAACAGAGACGTCACGCCAACATCGCCACACTGTAATATGGAAACAGAGACGTCACGCCAACATCGCCACACTGTAATATGGAAACAGAGACGTCACGCCAACATCGTCACACCGTAATATGGAAACAGAGACGTCACGCCAACATCGCCACACTGTAATATGGAAACAGAGACGTTACGCCAACATCGTCACACCGTAATATGGAAACAGAGACGTCACGCAGACATCACACGCAATATGTCCACAATGTAGAATGCCAACAGATACTTTGCAACCAGTAGGGCTTGCGATACGAAACTTGCAGTGTGCGCGCAACTCCGACGGGCAGTAATGGACAGTGTCACGGGCCAAAATCAATCGGGATCAGCATACCAGAACCGACAACTTCGAGAAAGCTTGACCCGGCTCGACTTGGCTTGAACGGGGAACAATTCAGCCGGGCACAGTGAGTCTAGCATACTAAAGACCATTCGTTGCGAGTTGGTGCCAATATCACCCGGATACCGCAACGGTATCGAAATAAAACTTAGGTGTCAACTCAAATACAC
The DNA here is from genome assembly GCA_034440615.1 of Ashinkailepas kermadecensis. Taxonomy (NCBI): domain Eukaryota; kingdom Metazoa; phylum Arthropoda; class Thecostraca; family Neolepadidae; genus Ashinkailepas; species Ashinkailepas kermadecensis. The sequence goes on along the minus strand of JAOTOM010004040.1, from coordinate 88,422 downwards.
GACTCTCACTCACTCACACACGGAACCACAAATGTCACCGAGCAAACTGTTGCATTTCGCAATCATTCTTTCGGATGTATTGCTAACCGGAAATTGCATTCATCAAATATGCGGACTGCAAAGCTTCCCAGGAAACGATAAACAGACAGCACAATATTTATTTAACGCTATGTATTTTGAGAACAAGGCAGCGAAATGGCTGCCTTGTTCTGAAAATTCCCCGTCCGACATTTTCTGTATGAACAAACCCAGAAAACGTGGAGACTGTCAGCACACAACAAACCCAGCTCAGCGCAAAGCCGGGCGGCACACCGAAACTAATAGCCTGGATGTCTTTCCCGCACCGCAAATTCCTCTCCCACAAACTGCTTCATTTCCGGCTGTCGACTGAAATGACGGCTGGTTCTGGCTCCATTCTCCAGAGTCGCGCACTATTGGCGGCACGCGGTCGACGGCGGCAGCGTCACCCGCGGGCCACGGGTCACGGGTCACCAGTCAGGCGACCGACTTCCGGCAGCTGTCAGCTGACACAGACAGGACACGACACGTACGACGCTCGCTTCAGGGCCGGCCGAAAGGCGGGAGCCGTTGGCCGACGCAAAATGGTAGCAAGAGAGAGTGCAAGTCACCCAGCGAAAAGATAGCAGGAGACAGAGGAAGATACAGAGTCAGGGGCAGAGACGGGGACGGGGACGAATGAGAGAGTGAGAGTGAGAGCGAGGAGGAAGAGGAAGAGGAAGAGGAAGAGGAGGAAGAGGAAGAGGACGAGGAGGAGGAGTAGGATGAGGATGAGGATGATGATGATGATGATGAGGTGGAGGATGAGGATGAGGATGAGGATGAGGATGAGGATGAGGATGAGGATGAGGAGGAGGAGGAGGGATAGTGAGTTACCCAGTGACCCGGCTGCTGTGTGACACCCAGAAGATTGGTTGGATATTTCGGCTGGGGGAGCAGCGACTGCGCTGGTCATACAGCGCCCATAGCTATGATAGATGAACAGCTTAAGAAGATTGGTACCAGCAGAAATACATCAAGCTTCAGGGTGCAGGCAGATAATTCAATGCTTCTACCAAAAAAAATACATATTAGCGAGGAGGGTAAATTGTTCTGAAACTCACATCTGAAAGAAAGCGAAAAAGATTCCCCGAAGTAACCACGCGCGAATGGTTACCCGGAACATCGTGGAGTGAGAATGACTGCACGAGTCCAAAAGGGCGTATTCGGTCATCAGCGAGCCGGGGACAGGAAACCAAATCGTGACGTACTGACAGCGGCGCATGGCATCGAGGGCAGCTTGGCATATCCTGTCCTCACCACAAAGTAGGGAGTGGTGTGTTCGGTAGGTGTACCTCAGCTAAAGACGACAGAGTACGATCTCGTCCCGCCTCGTCCTACGGTTGGACACGAGACCCACTCTCGTCCCGCCTCGTCCTACCGTTGGACACGAGACCCACTCTCGTCCCGCCTCGTCCTACGGTTGGACACGAGACCCACTCTCGTCCTACCGTTGGACACGAGACCCACTCTCGTCCCGCCTCGTCCTACGGTTGGACACGATACCCACTCTCGTCCTACCGTTGGACACGAGACCCACTCTCCAGACATTGCTTGATCGCACTTAGTTTGCTGTCAGGTAGAATGTTCCAGCTATGTTGTTATTGTTGAAGAACAGAGGCCGTAATCGAACGGTAATAGTCCCTGACAGAGAGTAACAACACCCACAGCCTCGTTCCCCACGATGCTCACGCGGCTCAGAATCAAGAGAACACGAGCCTTCCCAGCTTCAGCCGACGACCTGATCGTGATAAAACATCCCGTATTATGGGGTCAGTTGCGCTGAATTGCTCTAGAGCACAGAGACTACTGAGTGAATCGGTAAAAAGAGTAATGTGAAGCATACCGCCCCACTTCAATAACACAAAGTGCCTTGATGGTGGCAAACAGCTACGATGTGTAAACCGTTGCTTGGAATGGTAGGGAGGAAGGTCTCGGCAGAGGATCAGTAACAAATGCACTGCCAACCCCAGTATCAGTATTGGATCCATCTGCGCATATCAGGTCGTATTTGTCGTAAGAGACTTTGTGTTCGAGAGCACGTGACAGACGATCGTGTTGTGTAGCAGGCTCCTTTCTAACCGAGGAAAGTGGCATGTCTGTTGCCGGACACGGTGGTGTTTGTGGAAGATCGATCCGAATAATTCCCCTTGATCTAATCCCAGTGTCATGAAAGAGCTTGTGCATACTGACGCAAAAGGAGATGGAATGCATAATGCAGCGATAGTGGCGGCTCATCGGCTTCAACCAGAAGGCTTACAGGCGGGCCAAGTGCGGAAAGCGCCAGTCGCAATGCGGAGCGCCGAGTGGTCGACCTCATCCAGTGAGCGTTTGTTTGTTGTGCATGCGCTGCCATATATACAAACATGTTTAGTCCAGCTTTGAACGGATGAGATAACGGTATAACAGCAGCATGTCTATTTTCTGTCTCCCTCGTATGGCGTGCGCGCAATCATCCTTAGCAGGCGTAGGGATGCAAAACACTTCCTCGGAAGTGCCTTAAAATGTTCGTTGTAACTAAGACGCCACATGGCGGATAGGCGGCGGCCCGCCCGCTCGCAACAAGCAACAGCCGCATAGTTGCCGACGCAGGCACGACAGATACACGACACCTCACGCTCCCGGCCCCACTCAGAGCCGGTCTGTGGCCGACTTCAGGCCGGCTGTCATCGCAAATGGACAGCCGTGCCACCGACGGCAGCCGCCCGCCACCAAGGGACACACGGCAGATGGACAGCCGCCCGCCACCAACGGACACACGGCAAATGGACACCCGCCCGCCACCAACGGACACACGGCAAATGGACAGCCGCCCGCCACCAACGGACACACGGCAGATGGACAGCCGACGCCCGCCACCAAGGGACACACGGCAGATGGACAGCCGCCCGCCACCAACGGACACACGGCAAATGGACACCCGCCCGCCACCAACGGACACACGGCAGATGGACAGCCGCCCGCCACCAACGGACACACGGCAAATGGACACCCGCCCGCCACCAACGGACACACGGCAAATGGACAGCCGCCCGCCACCAACGGACACACGGCAAATGGACAGCCGCCCGCCACCAACGGACACACGGCAAATGGACACCCGCCCGCCACCAACGGACACACGGCAAATGGACAGCCGCCCGCCACCAACGGACACACGGCAAATGGACAGCCGCCCGCCACCAACGGACACACGGCAAATGGACAGCCGCCCGCCACCAACGGACACACGGCAAATGGACAGCCGCCCGCCACCAACGGACACACGGCAAATGGACAGCCGCCCGCCACCAACGGACACACGGCAGATGGACAGCCGCCCGCCACCAACGGACACACGGCAGATGGACAGCCGCCCGCCACCAACGGACACACGGCAAATGGACAGCCGCCCGCCACCAACGGACACACGGCAAATGGACAGCCGCCCGCCACCAACGGACACACGGCAAATGGACAGCCGCCCGCCACCAACGGACACACGGCAAATGGACAGCCGCCCGCCACCAACGGACACACGGCAGATGGACAGCCGCCCGCCACCAACGGACACACGGCAAATGGACAGCCGCCCGCCACCAACGGACACACGGCAGATGGACAGCCGCCCGCCACCAACGGACACACGGCAAATGGACAGCCGCCCGCCACCAACGGACACACGGCAAATGGACAGCCGCCCGCCACCAACGGACACACGGCAGATGGACAGCCGCCCGCCACCAACGGACACACGGCAGATGGACAGCCGCCCGCCACCAACGGACACACGGCAAATGGACAGCCGCCCGCCACCAACGGACACACGGCAAATGGACAGCCGCCCGCCACCAACGGACACACGGCAAATGGACAGCCGCCCGCCACCAACGGACACACGGCAGATGGACAGCCGCCCGCCACCAACGGACACACGGCAAATGGACAGCCGCCCGCCACCAACGGACACACGGCAAATGGACAGCCGCCCGCCACCAACGGACACACGGCAAATGGACAGCCGCCCGCCACCAACGGACACACGGCAGATGGACAGCCGCCCGCCACCAACGGACACACGGCAAATGGACAGCCGCCCGCCACCAACGGACACACGGCAAATGGACAGCCGCCCGCCACCAACGGACACACGGCAAATGGACAGCCGCCCGCCACCAACGGACACACGGCAGATGGACAGCCGCCCGCCACCAACGGACACACGGCAGATGGACAGCCCGCCCGCCACCAACGGACACACGGCAAATGGACAGCCGCCCGCCACCAACGGACGCACGGCAAATGGACAGCCGCCCGCCACCAACGGACACACGGCAAATGGACAGCCGCCCGCCACCAACGGACACACGGCAAATGGACAGCCGCCCGCCACCAACGGACACACGGCAAATGGACAGCCGCCCGCCACCAACGGACACACGGCAAATGGACAGCCGCCCGCCACCAACGGACACACGGCAGATGGACAGCCGCCCGCCACCAACGGACACACGGCAAATGGACAGCCGCCCGCCACCAACGGACACACGGCAAATGGACAGCCGCCCGCCACCAACGGACACACGGCAGATGGACAGCCGGCCGCCACCAACGGACACACGGCAGACGGACAGCCGCCCGCCACCAACGGACACACGGCAAATGGACAGCCGCGGCGCCGGACGGTGGCCGCCCGCCACCAAGGCGTCCACCGAGCTGCATTCGCTGCAATTCTACAGTGCTTCAGGCCGGTACACATCTGACCAGCGCGTCGTGTGGGGATGGCAGCGTGGCCGCTCATGTGTTGTGACGTTCACGGGGTGGCGGCGGGCAGCTGCTACACAGCGGTACTACGTCAGATGGTGCGTGGATAGCTTCCCACATGACCGCAATGGTGCCATACGAAGTCATCAAACACAGACGATGAAGCTGACTTTGCAGTGTGCGTCCAGGAGGGGCATGCCAGTTTCCAGGCAGGTGTTCAATGGATACCGTATGACTCACTATCGCCCCGCTATAGAGCCCGCAGCATTGGCGTGACCACGGGACGTCAATGACAGGCTCCGCCTTTCATGACTTAACCATTGACCTCCGAACATTGCATGTGTGGAATCCAAGAAGTGAACTGGTGTCTCACTTTGTCGACGTTCCTACCGATATTGGAGGACCAGGCGCAGTGTCGTGCTTTGGTCCCTTTTTGTGAACAGCAACATGCGGTAAATTTCCCAAAAATCTGAGATAGCTCCATGCCAGCTGCTCACTTGGCAACTCTAGTTTACCAAACATACACAATCGAAACAGACTGGATAAAGTGACATCGAGGATGGAAGCATGTGCCGTCGCGCTATTCGCATTCGCCGTGATGCGCATGGTCACACATGCTAAACCAATGCCGTTTCAATGTTTGGTGAGCCTGTCGGATAAGCCACCCTGGTAAAGTGGCCCGACTGACTGCGTCTCGGCCAAACTAAGGTGTCGTACGAACAACACAAACAAAACAAAACAAAAAACATGAAAACCATGAATGTTTACATATTTAGCTCGCAATATTCAAACCAAACTAACTTCGAGACCATGCAATATCAAGAGTTCGGAAGTATATTATAATTAGGGGAGTACGGGACTTTATGGTACATGGAATGCAAGCAGACATCATACCTATGCGACAGCCATTGTAAATGAATAATTTCGCCGAGGTGGTAATAAGCGATACGAACAGCAGAACGTGGACAGAGAGAGACGGAGGTGAAGATGACAAAAATAGTGTCTGGAGCAGACGAAGTGCACGAGTGCAATTCCTGCATGATTCGAAGGACAATTTTGCAAGATACAGGTCCAGCGGAGGAATAACTTCGTGGGAACTAACATGCATCTGCGTAGCAAATACACGTCGATGAACTCTTGTGTAGATATGGTTCATTACGCGAAGAGATGCGCGAAGCATGCATGAAACCCACATTGTGAAAAGGTGAGTCATTATGCGAAGAAATGCGTGGAACATATATTGCACTCACGTTGTATGAATGCCAAACATTATAGGAAGAAATATGTGTAACATGCATGGACTCGACGATCTCCTAAGGTACATTACCAGCACATGGTTGCAAAACGATAGCCAAGATCAGCAGCCAAATCTCAACTAAGTACACATATTGCATAGCTCATTCAGATGCAGAAAGTGTGAGCGCTTTTTAATTAACTTTGCTGTTCACAAATGACCAATTTCTTCACGTCTAATCTGTCTTCTGAGTTATTGGATTCTTGTTATTGCCTTTAAAGGATGTTTTTCAACGGGCCGGCACTAGGCCACTGCCGAAAAATACTTGGAAGATATTAACGGTGATTTTGACTTGTTTGTGTCCTCTGCGAAACGACCGACACAGCACAACACCATTGACAAAACCCTGGATGGGACAAGAAAAACGACCGACACAGACGAGCACCATCGACGCAACCCTGGATGGCATAAGAAAAACGACCGACACAGCACAGCACCATCGACCCAACCCGGATGGCATAAAAAAAACGACCGACACAGACGAGCACCATCGACGCAACCCTGGATGGCATAAGAAAAACGACCGACACAGCACAGCACCATTGACCGAACCTTGGATGGCATGATAAAAGAGCGATGTATTCAGTGGTCTACTTATTATTTTGTATTTGCCTGCATGATTCCTACACGGCGCTATGCGTATAGCAACCGCTAGACATGATACAAATACGACTGATATCACAAACAGGATAAAAAGCATGAAGATCACAGCTGGGGAAGCTCAAGTTACAAGGAATTACAAATACGGTTAAGGACAAAGAAGTGTTTGTAACCATCCCAAATTTAGTAACTGTCCTACCTATTCCCGCACGTCAGGTATCCCAAGCCAACCAAATCAAAATTGCTGTTGATAAAACCAGATACGTATACGGAGAGAATGACGCCCTGTTGACGTGGCAAGGATGACAATTGCGTATCGACTTTTTCCCCTGTCACGCACGTGAGGAAGTGTCCTAATGATAAGCATCCGCAAGATAGAGGAGAGCACGCGCCCCCAAGATGGACCTACACGACACATCAATTATCAGCGAGTCATCAATTATTGGTTATGCATCGTCAATTACTTTTCATCATCACATAGCAGAGAAACAAACACGCAGACACGACCATCAGAGAGGAGGCGTCCACGCCTGCTAGTTCCAAAGTCGATAGAAGTTGCACAGGCCTAAAGTGACAGTATGTATACCGGAAATTATACCGGAAGAGATGGCTATCTGGACTATTAATGAACAAAGTGCTGGAAATGGAGCGTAGCTGGCAATACAGGACAAAAGGCACACTGCAGATCGGCAATGAATATCATCATTTGTCACTACAAATTAGCCACCTTTGTTCTCCAGCAAAGCGTGAGCTGCCGTGTGTTGACACGGTGACACCGCACCAGCCATGTATACTGGGAGACAGCCAAATACCACCCACCATACAAAATACATCACACAGCCGGCGATCCGTGTGTTGACACGGTGACACCGCACCAGCCATGTATACTGGGAGACAGCCAAATAGCACCACCAACTTACACCATGCATCACACAGCCGGCGATCATGCTACACAAATTGTCGTACACCACTATCCCGCCATGCACAACACCAAGCCGCTTGTTGCGAGTGCATTCTGCTGAGAAGTAGTACGATTACCGAAGAATAGCGCTTTAACTACGCTTCGCATCACCCACGGTAGCATTCAGCATTCACTTTAATGACAAAATTGGTGTACATTTTACGAGACATTCGGAGACTATTGGAACATCTGGTCACCGTGTTTCTGAACACTAGCTATTCGTCTCAGCAGACAAACTAATTACCTACGACAGCTTGCGTATTGTCCCATGTAATTAAGTGAGTTGCTAAAAACAGCATCCAATATCCACCAACAAATCAAAACGGGCCCAGGAACTCTTTAAAATAAATAGCATAGCATTCTTTAATTAGCTATTTGAGTTTAAGGGCACTTCGATTCGTACTCTGGGTGCGTTCTTGCCTGGAATGAGCCACAAACCTCAAGGGGCACCAACTCTCACAATATTTAAGCATTGAAACACCACTCCAATTGGGCTCGCGAGCGCGAACCGCGTTATCTCCAAAGTGGTGTTCCCAACGGTATATTCAAGCACGCCGCCGCCCACGGCGTCTGCAGCTTAGAGGAGAGGAAATTCGGCGCGTAAACACAATCGACCCTGCCACAACACAATGCACCCGTGGGCACACATGGTCACACCACCTCTACAAACATTATACCGTGATGGCGCGACACGCACGGAATCACATAGTTGCCAGGCAACACAACCAACTGCCTTTCAGTAAGGCGCGCCGCCCATCGACCTTTCGGCCGATCACAGTAAGCCACATGTCAGCGGTCCGCTCGCATGGTCATCAGACAACGCGTGCCCCCATCGCCCTGTCGGAGGTGGTTAACATTCCGGCTACACAGCGCCGCTGCTGTTCGTCTGTTGAATCCCCCGGAGCGAGGTGTCAAGGCTTGACAAGCAGTCGCCATCGTGGCAGCCTGTCTGGCCTCCGCCATCAATATCGGCCAGACTCTATCCGATTCCGCTCAATTCTGTCCGACCGGCTGCCGAACAGTCCGCTCACTGTGCTGTGTTTGCTTTCGGCGCGATCTCACCAAGCTCAGTTCTGCTGTTCCCCACAGCACTCGCCGACGCTCGCGCACTCAGAGGCGACAGCGCGTGCAGACACCCGTAGCTGTCCATCACGGGACGGACTAATGGACAACAACCGGAGCAAGTCCATCACGGGACGGACTAATGGACAACAACCGGAGCAAGTCCATCACGGGACGCACTAATGGACAACAACCGGAGCAAGTCCATCACGGGACGCACTAATGGACATCAACAACCGTGCAGACGTCCGTGGCCGTTGATCACGGTACATACTAATGGACGTCAACAGCCGGAGCAAGCGTGAACGGTTTCTCAGATCAGCCCTGTCATTCGGAAGCCAAATACTCCCACTAGGAGACATCCTTGGTCAACTTGGTCCGCTCAAGCCGTAGAGCGCGGCAACTCGCTGAGAAAGGTCGCTCGGGAGCGAAAATTCCGAGCAGTGAGTGGGATTCGAGCCGAGGCTGACCGCCAAAAGACCAGCGCGCGAATGCGACACTGCCGCCCGTCTGCTCTGAGACCGGATTCTGATGTCTTCGTTCAGATAAAAGCGGTTTCATTATATCGGTGAACCCTTCACCTTGAGTGGCAACTGGTCAGATCAGTGGAGTATGGGCAGTTATATCAGACAAGTGAGCGTCCACACTTCCGACTGATTCAGACCAACCGGGTCAGCATCTTGATGGGATTTCACAGGCAGTCGTCGCCAGCCTGACTTTATCTGACCAGCTGGGTTGGACTACCTTCACATATTATGACCATCACGCTAGCTATGCATCCGCGTGACGTCATGATGCAGTCGCACCACTTGGAACTGGTTCACGATCTGCATGCCTTGACTACAAGTCATGGCCCGGGTAGTCCGCGACCGAGCCGAGCCCCGCAACGGTTCTGACTCACCGACCCCGACACCGTCGCTGGCCCGGCCCGGCGGTGCGATCGGGCCGGGCCAAACCGGACCGAACCGGACCGGACCGGACCGGACCGGACCGGACTGGGCCGGACCGGACCGGGCCGGACCGGACCGGACCGGACCGGACCGGACCGGACCGGACCGGACCGGACCGGACCGGACTGGGCCGGACCGGACCGGACCGAACCGGACCGGGCCGGACCGGGCCGGACCGGACCGGGCCGGGCTGGACCGGGCCGGACCGGACCGGACTGGGCCGAACCAGACCGGACTGAACCGGACCGGACCGGACCGGACCGGACCGGACCGGACCGGACCGGACCGGACCGGACTGGGCCGAACCCGGACGGGCCGGGCAGGACTCCGAGCCCACCAGTTGCCGGCCCACCAGCCGTCGGCACGCGAGCCAGTCAGCGGCCGATCAATGTGGTGACGGCCGCCGCGCCGCCAAAGGTCACCGGCGTGGCGTGCCGCACGTGCATGCCGTGCCGCCGGCCGTGCGGCTCGGACACAAACGGCCCGACACAGATTAACGGCACGAGCGCGGCCCTCCATCGCCGGCCGACGGATCACTCACGGGCTATGGCTCGTCCAAATGCGCACCGCAGTGATCGAGTGTGTCTCGGCCACGACGGCTCGCGTCGTTCATCTGAATCGCCGGCGATGCACGGCTGACCTCGCCGGCAGCAAGTGCATATGATAAACGACAGAGGATTTCGAGTGCTCTTCGCCGACCATGGCCGGACGGTGGTTGTCGGTGCGGCGGTCAGATGTCGAGCACCTCGGCACAGAACAGACGTCGGCGGACACGGGCGGCCGGAGGATTCCGATCCTGCACGGTCACTCGACAACGGACGCGCACAGTTCCGATTGTAGCTGCTTCTTCCACACAACTAAGGAATGTGAACTTAAATTCCGGACACTGACGAATCCTCTGAGATAACCAGTATCATCACTTCCAGGCAGCCCAGATGGTCGGAAGGAGTACATTTTTTACACGGAACTTATAATCGAGACCCAGATGGTCCGCAGCAGTTACACTTTGGGACACGAAACTCATCATTCACAGCAGAACTCGGAGTTAGTCCCCAGACACGCGCGTATGAAAAGAAGGAACAAGGGTCATTCCTCATACTTCTTGGGAGAGCCAGAACTACTAACCCCATGGACATCGAATGGAGAAAATCTGTTCAGAAAATGGCTTGGCCCTCACGTCTACGAAGTCATTGCACTGGGACCCAATTTCTTTTCATATCCACCAAAGCCACACCCGATAAAAAGCGAACAGCACCGAAATTGCAAGTCACGAATATATCTATTCTTATTATGATCAATAAGTATGTTATGAGTTTATGGTTGCCAATAATCATAGAAAGGGCTCCGATATAATACAGCATCGTGTTAGGCGTGGTCCCAAGATGTCAAAAGATCAAACAATGCCAAAGATGAGTTTATGATTTCTTGAGCCTTAAGTCTGTTTTTATTCTTGTTTATTGGATGGTTCACGGCGCACTGGATGCACAATCACGGCTAATGGTGCCGACCACATCGAGCCTGTTATTTACGTAACATCAAAATACCGCTATGTAGACCAAAGAATGCTCATAGACGTTCAAAAGCTCCGTCGTTAGATACGAACAGAGGGCATTATCTCCGAAATCTATCGTGACGAAGGTTCTGAGTTGACACCATTGGCAGAATGCCGTGAAATACGCTGATGAACGAAACAACACCGGACGGCGAACATCCTCTTCGCTCGGCTTCCCAATGCCATCGCAGCCGGGCGGCAATATACAGGATGCCAGCCCCATTTGCCGACGTTGGCTTCACCATTGTTGCCGTTCAGGATGGTAGCGGGACTCTGGAGTTTCACCATTGTTGCCGATCAGGATGGCAGCGGGACTCTGGAGCTTCACCATTGTTGTCGCTCAGGATGGCAACGCAATTATAAATTATTCGTGCAATAGGGCGGAATATACCACTTTCTGAGCACTGCATACACATCCTTTCCAAGGACGTATCGACATCGTGTTTGTTGATGTATGCTTATGAAGTCTCCATGACTCGTTCCTAAGGGTATTTTGTGTAAACGTAGCATGCTTATACTCACCATTACGGATTGATTACATAAGCATCTTGTGACACAATTCCAGATACAGAGATTATATATGATGTGGTGTGCTAAACAATGCAATCTGCTGATAACATGGCATTTGCAATCATTATCGTTAACATAGGTATTCATATATTAGGTGTCTCAAAAGTTAAACCAAAAACATGCACTGATGAGTACACTATTGGCTCAAAGAGGACTGAAGGATATTTTCATTGGCATGCTTCCAAGGCAGATTTCTACATCCCACTGTGCTAATTTCGACATCTCACACCCAACGAAAAACCATTAATTTAACACTATGACAGGACTCTGGACGCAATTCAGCGTGCCATTGGAACACACAGAAAAGAATCAAGCATTTAGTTTCAATGCCGAAGACCTGAATGCTGACAGCAGTTTAATGGAGCGACTACGGCGAACTGCAAAAGCTTGAAATTATGTTACGGCTCAATGTCGACACCATTTCGGCTTATTTTTCACCATTTTGGTCCTAAAACTTTTTCCTCATAGTCTTCATTCGATTTCATACCGGAACGTACTCCGTCAACCGAGACCAGAGCTCGTCTGACAAGACAAAATTCGTCGACAAAGCCTATTCATCATTCTTTTCCGTTGCAGTACAGGCATATTGTGTCCAAAAGAGGCATCGTAAATTGTCGATGGATTCGACGTTTTATGACATAAAGTAGGCATGTTCGCAGTTTACGCCCGGGTACAAAGCCTTTCATTTGTGGTGCGCACGAAGCGTGGCAGACGCATAGGTTGCTGGAAATTCATGTTTAAGGAAACATGCTCAAACAGAGCGAAATCAAGGAGAACACATATTTTCAGTTCTGGAATGCATGCATATTGACGATTTGCATCATATCGGCTCTGCTGAGGCTTAACACTCTCAACGGATACAACTGAAACTGTGAGAAGCCAACCAGCCTCTACTTTGAGCATTCCCTTGAATATGTGCTCACCTGGATGTATTTTTAGTTTGCTTTCCACAAGATGCGGGCATCGAAGTATTCGAACGTGGTCTTTATCGTAGGATAAAGATTCATCCTAGGCATGACGTAGGATGAAGAATGCAGGTGGCATAAAAACATTAAGCATATAGCAAGCAACGCACAACACCTTGGAAGCCACCAGAGCTCAGCCTGTGAACTCAGATTGCACAGATGTAAGAAAACTTGGCATCTGCCAGAAACGCAACGTGTTCTAAAGCTTGTGGAAAGATTGTGGTAATATGCTGGAACATACCGATACCATGTGGGATACTAGGCCTGTCATTTGCTCTGCATCCCACCGCGCTGAGCAAGTCCGCTTTCTTTAAGCAGAAAGAGTGAGAGAGAAGAGGTCGGGAATGAGAGAGAAGAGGTCGGGAATGAGAGAGAAGAGGTCGGGAATGAGAGAGAAGAGGTCGGGAATGAGAGAGAAGAGGTCGGGAATGAGAGAGAAGAGGTCGGGAATGCGTCGGGAACGCTGGATGACGCAAAAGCAAAGTTGCATAAACATGCTATTGGAAGTTTGGGCATGTGGTGGAAGGAAAATCGACCTGCATATCTCACATTATGCGCTTTATTAAATCTAGTGCGTGGCGGTCCCATAACCAGGTCACGTCTGCGTGTCAACACCTAATGTGAGCTTCGTCCGCAGCGCGACATACATGTTGAATAAACCGTCAAAATATAGGCGCCAACAAATGTACATTGAAATAGAGCAACGGCCGATATTTATGGCATCACTCTATGATAATGGTATCAAATGTATAGAGGATCTGTCTGGAAATGGTCAAAGCGTACAACATGGGATATTAGTTGACCGGTATCCAAATATAGAAGTGTCCCAATGTGCGTACCAATATCTACTACATGCCATTTCCCACCGATGGAAAAGGTTGCTGAGATTGCATGGACACTATTCATTGCCTCCTGTGACAAGGAACAACATTATCATAACGGAAAAGAAATAGAAGCAAAAGATATGACATGCTACCTCTAGGTACGAAATGCTGTTGCCGAAAACCGCAAAACAACGAAGTCAATTAAATGAGTGGTAAAGAACGTTCAATTTAGAGGTCAAAAACGGGATAAATATATACTCTTCCATATAGGTACACAAAATCAAAGAACATTCAAAGAATGCACTTTCACATTGGCTTGTACGCAAAAAACAATTATATAGGTACGACCGAACAATTAATGATTCGTCACAATGTCAATCTTGCTCACACATCGATACTATCACAAATTGAATTGTGGAATGCAGAACGGTATCCCAGTTTTGTAATGTAATGAAGCAGAGTCCATGTTCAAACAACAGAAAGAACCGAATCTACGCATGGCGTACATATGTTTGGATGCGTATGTGCAAATGGCATTGTCCACTTTGTGCAATTACTCGCGAAACAGAACATAATGCGTAATGCTCCCTGCAGTAGCTCTGCTCTCACTCACTGCTCTGCTCTCGTCGCGACCGGTCGTGTTTTTGCGCTCCCGTGACGAGGGAAGACCGTGAGTAAAAGATTGGGCACAGGTGGTTAGTGGAGGGAGGACTTGTTCAATTGTAGGTCTAGGTTAAGATGGAGAGGTTAGATTGTTCAAATTGGGTATCTGAGCTTATCCTAGGTATTCTAAGCTTCTATAATTATCGATCGGCAACGTGGACGTTTTGTAGACGGGTGGAGCGGCCACGTGGCTTAGGTTTGTTAGCATAGAGGAATAAGTTTGTGTCTGCTTGGTATTTAAGCTTAAGATAGCGTTTAAGATTAAAATAGTGAGCTTAAATTACACTAGGTAGTTTCTAGAATTATCGATCCGCCACATGACGCTTTGTAGACGAGTGGCGCGGCCTCGTGGCTTAGGTTTCTGTAGTGTAGAGGAATAAGTCTGTGTCTTTTTGGTGTTTAAGTTTAAGATAGAGTTTAAGACTAAAATAGTGAGCTTAAATTACACTAGGTATATCTTCATATCCCGGTGTAATTGTAGAGGTATCTAGGGTTATTTTGCATTATATTAGTAGTTAGTTTGGTTTAGTTGGAGCTTGTAGCTGGTGGGAGTCGGGATAACTAAGATTATATTTGCTTAGTTTAGTTTGTGTAAGCGGAGAGATATTTTGTCGTTTATTCAGTGCCAGTGTTACTAGATCAGGCGTTAAAGTACAATAAACTAGATAGCTCGTTCTCTGCTCGGTTATATTAGTTGCTAGCTAGCTTTATAACTTGGTTAGTAAAGGTTTACCTTACCTAGACTTAGTTAGTAATAAGAGTAGCAAAAAAAGACAAAAAGATATATAAAAAAGTACAAACAAAAAAAGCAAGGTGACTATGGGAAGTGTGAGTGTATGGGAGTCATTGGGGACTTGAGCAGGAAAGTAGACATGTTATCAAGGGAGGTGGAGCGCCTGAAGTGTTTGGTGGCAGGGCCCATTATAGGGAATGCCAGCCAGGCAAGCCAGGTGCAGGAGTCTAGGAGTGATATGGATGGAGGTAGCTTGGTCCAGGATAGTAGATATTGGAAAGTAGCCAGACGCCAGAGTACCAGACTAGCTTTAAGGAAAATTGACACAGGCGTTGAACTTAATAATAGGTTTGAAGTACTGCAAGAGAGGGAGAGTAGTGCTGCTATGGATGGAGGTAGGAATGACCAGGTAGCTGAAGATAGAGAGAGGGAGGTTTTAGTTATAGGGGACTCGAGAGTTAGGTATATGGATCGCACATTTTGTAGTAGGAACCTCAGCAGACGGACTCGTCTTTGCTTCTCAGGTGCCCAGGAATTGGGGATAGGTTAGGATGTTGGGGATAGGCTAGGAGTAATGAAGGGTAGTGGAGAGAGTACAATAGTAATTGTGCACGTTGGTGTGAATGATGTAGGAAGAGCCAAAACAGAGGAAACAATACAAGAGTATAGGGCTTTGATAGATAGTTTAGCAGGAAGTAGGAAGAGAGGAGTGGTAACATCCATCCTTCTTATGGTAAATGCAAGCGTAGAATGGTATTCGAGGGCCATTGGGCTGAATACCAGGTTGGCCAAGATTTGCAAGGAGCTTGGGGTGAGGTTCTTGGATTTGTGGGGGGATTTTTTGGGAGGACTGAAATGTTTGCATTAGATGGGTTACATCTGAGCAAGAGAGAAGTGGAATTGCTCAGCAATAGGCATGAGGAGGCTCTCAGTAGGAAACATGGAATCTAGGCAAGTCATGGGGGATGTAGCTGATAAAGAGAGAAGTATTGCAAGCAAGGGAAGGAGTAGTTTATCATGTTTTTTATGTCAATGTCAGAAGTGTTAGGAACAAAATTGGGGAACTGCATGCATATATGTCGTCTGAAAAGCTAGATTTGGTATGTGTAACAGAGGCATGGGTTAATGAAAGCATTTTTGGAGACAACTTGCAAGAACTTGAATTGACAGGCTACAACATGCTGTTGTTATTATTTGGGTTTAAAGGAGGCTACAACATGCATGCTTATCAAAGGAAGGCAAGGATAGGAGGAGGTATACTCTTGTATGTCAGGCAAGTAATGAAATGTAATTCCATAGATGATAGTGTACATGGTGAAAGAGTATAATCTTTGTGGTTAGATATCATTCTGAAGAATGGAACACAATTTAGGATTGGAGCATTCTATAGACCCCCAGACCCGAATGAAAACACTGACAGGTTGATGCAGGAAGAGATAAGTAGGACAGTACAGGAGAGAGCTGTTTTGTTGGGGGATTTCAACATAGCAGGATTGGGAAACAAAATTATAGGTCTAAACAAATCAGGAAGAAGTTTCATGGCTTGTTTTGAGGAAAATGTCTTCTTTCAAATGACACCTGAACCTATAAGGGAACATAAAATATTAGATCTTGTGCTTACTAATGAGGAAAATTTTGTACAAAATGTGAACATAGGAGAGACCTTTGGTAATAGTGATCACAACATTATACGATTCTCATTGTATGTTGGAAGTGTAGGAACCAATAAAACATTCATTCCAAATTTTGCTAAAGGGAATTACCATAAGTCCAGGATCTTCCTGAATGAAATTCATTGGGAAGACTCATTGAAGGGCTTAGATGCCTATGAAATGTGGAGAATGATGAAAGATAAACTATTTCAAGGTCAGGATAGGTTCATTCCCAATAGGCAAATTACATTAACCAGGGTTAAGCACCCTTCATGGCTGACCAGGGAAGTAAAGCATTTACTGTAGTCAAAGAAACAGGCATTCAATAAACTAAAAGATGCTAACTCTTAGGTAAACCACGAATCATATCAAATAGCTAGAAATACAGTTAGGAGGTGTGCTAGGGCATCTAAAAGACTGGCTGAAATCAAATTAGCTAAAGCATGTTCAGCAGGTAATGCTATGATATTCTTTAGCTTCTACAAATGTATGGCTAAAAAGTGTAGTGCAGGACCACTGGAGGTAGATGGGGAAATAGTGCTTGATGATTGTGATATTGTGGAATCCATAAGCAAGCAATTCTCATCAGTCTTTACTAAAGAAAATTCTGGTACAACAGAAACAACTGAAGGTTATGGTATGATAGGTGATAGGCTGAAGTATCCTACAATAACTACAGAAGCTGTAGAAAAGCAGTTGCAGAATATAAGACCAAATAAAGCTTCTGGACCAGATGATATATATATGCTAGAATCTTAGTAGGGTGTGCAAAAGCTTTAGCAATTTCCCAAGGTATCATTTTCAGGCGGTCTATGGAATATTCTGAAGTACCTGAAGATTGGAGAAATGCAAACGTAGTACCAATTTTTAAAAAGGGAAGTATGAAGTGTGTAGGAAACTACAGGCCAGTCAGTTTGCCCTCAATAGTTTGCAAGGTACTAGAAAATTTGGTTAAACAGAATGTTCAGATTCATCTTGATAGGCACAACCATTTAAAGGATACTCAACATGGATTTCGATCTCGAAGGTCTTGTTTAACTAACATATTGGAGTTCATGGAGTATGTTACTAAAGAAGTAGACAATCAAAGCAGGATGGATGTTGTGCAGTGATACATTATTCGTGAAATAGGGTGGACTATACCACTTTCTGAGCACTGAATATACATCTTTTCAAAGGAAGTATCGACATCCTGCTTGCTCATGTGTGCTTATGAAGTCTCCATGGCTCGCTTCTGAGTATTTCGTGTAAAAGTATCATGCTTATGCTCATCATTACGGATTGTGATACACAAGCATCTCGTAACAATTCCAAACACAGAGGTTATCTACGATGTCTGTTAAACAATGCCATCTGCTGATGCCATGGTATTGCAATGGTTATCGATAGTATAGTCATCCGTATATTAGGTGTCGAACAAATTGAACGAATCACACGGACTTCTGAGTTCACTATTTGCTCAAAATTAGGTTTCAAGAACTGAAACGACATTTTAAGTGGCATGCCCTGATGACAAAATTTCGGCATCGTACGGCACTCGTTCCGGCATCTCACACCTAACGAAAAACCATTATTTTAACACTGATGTTGTGTACTTGGACTTTAGCATAGCTTTTGATAAAGTTCCACATGGAAGGCTAATTCATCAACTACAGCAACATGGGATTGTTGGAAAAGTTCTAGGTTGGATTGAGGCATGGTTGAGGGGAAGGAAACAAAGGGTAGTGTTAAATGGATGTAAATTTGATTGCAAGGATGTTCTGAGTGGAGTACCACAGGGCTCTATTCTAGGGCATCTTCTCTTTATCATCTTTGTGAATAGCATTGAGGTAAGGCTGAGGAATAGTGTTCAAAGTTGCTGATGACATCAAGCTAGTAGGAATGGCTAACAGTAGTGATCAATCTAGTAATATTCAACTAGACATGGAGGACCTAAAAAAAGTGGGCTGATCAAAAGCAGATGTCTTTCAACTATGATAAATGTAAGGTTATGCATCTGGGGTCTGGAGGTGAGACTTTCAGATATACAATGGGAGGGAGGGAACTGGATGTTATTGAAGAGGAAAGAGACTTAGGTGTGTTGGTTTCAAAAGACCTTAAAGCAGAAAAACAATGTATCTCAGCTAGGAACAGGGCACTCAGAATGCTGGGTATAATGAATAGAAGTGTGAGATATAAGAGCAAGGAAGTCATGAAAAAAAACTGTACTTAGCATATGTGCGACGCCACTTGGAATATTCTGTACAAGCATGGAGCCCCTACCTAGAAAAAAAAGATATAGATACGTTAGAAAGAGTGCAGCGCAAAGCCACTAGACTCATCAGTGGAATAGGTAACTTATAATATGGAGAAAGACTTATGACATTAGACATGTACTCACTCAAGTATTTAGATTAAGGGGGGACATGACTGAAATGTACAAAATTGTTAAAGGGCTAGATCAGGTCAATTTGAATGATGCTCTTCGGTTTAGAGTATCACATAGGGGTCATCAATTCAGGTTAGACAAGTTGAGGTGTAGGACAGCTAAGCGACAACAGGTCTTCAGTCAAAGGGTTGTTGATCAGTGGAATAGGCTGCCTGCTGATGTTGTGAGGAGTTCTTCATTGAATATATTTAAAAGTAGGGTGGACAAATTTTTTAGACAGGAAAATCTTGTTTTGGGGTTCTAATTTGTGATGGATGGGGTGAGATTTATGCTAAGTAAGTGTGCACGGCACAGACCCCTTTAAGCAGGCACGGATGCAGCTTGAAAATTATTGGTAACGCATTCAATCCACATGTGTTAAGAGGGATCAAGGGAATAGGGCTGGATAGCTAGGGTAGATAGGCATTGATAGGTGTGTGGGATGTTGGATGGTTTCTTTAGGATGTGGTGATGGTTGGTGTGGGTCATTTTACCGGGCTTATGGTATCTTCCATTTACACACTTAACTGGATGGGCCCTTGTGGCCTTATTAAGTCTAAACACTTTATGATTTTATGCCTTTATAATATGTAGGAAAATGCGTGGAAATGGAAGTGTCATTGGTGGAATTTAAGGGAAGGCCTAGGAAGATGTATGAAATATAAAAATGCACTGCAATCAAGAATTAATCGGTGCAAAAGTTAACGGATAGGCGGCAACCGCTTGTACCAGATGTACATTCATATCTATAAATGTATGCAACTGCATGTGTGATGGTACGTTGGAATAAAGTGCAGGTGCAATCCGGACAAAGGTGAAAGGTTTGCACAGCTCCACACCTGCCACGATTACCTCACAATGTAGGTCGGTACGGCCGGTAGTCGGTGAAGCTCACGTGTACCGACTGCACAAAAACACAGCATTACATATATTAACAGTGAAAATGCTACGCTGGCGCATCAATCCGGCTCGCATCCAAGCAGGGAAAAGTGATGAAAACCGATTCGTGCCGTGCCAACAGCTGTGTTTGTACCACACGCGCCTAAATTGTGGTTACAAACTGATGCGATTTAGGACCCTATTCAACGTCCAATGGGTACACAGCCTGTGAAGCAGGGCTGTGAATACAGGCTTGCAAAACATGCCAAATGTAATAAAAACATGTTCAATCGACAACTTCAATAACGAATGGAGAAAAAGAAAACATGGGCCGAGTACAGTTTGTTAAAATTAAAAATATGAGGAAATAGGAAATAATCCAAGATGTCCTAAAAGAAAACTGGGGTCCCAAAACTGGAGGGGACAAATTAGGTCTTTTTCGAAACCGGGGCATGTCCCCCAGAGTCGGCTAACGTTACGCCCATGCCAATAGGTAACTTTCTTTCAATTATGGCATCCTTACAACGAGAAGCCATGTTTCAGTGGAGTATGTTATTTTGTGTCAACCAACGGCTACGGCTTCCGTCAGCAAGCCAGAGGGTTAATCGACACACAACAACAAAAACAACTCTGGCAACGCTTTGGCAACTATCTGGCGACTCTTTGGCAAGTCACCCTGCACAAATGGAAATATTGCGACCAAAATATATCGCTATTTTAAAAGCATGCGGTCGGGCCAGGCCGGACAGAGCCGAATCGGACAGATCGGGGTTGGGCAGGGCCGGGTTGAGTCAACTCAACCCGGTCCAGGGGTCCAGCCCAGTCGAATCGTTATGAGTAAGGTCAGATCAGTCGGTCGGGTCGGGTCGAGTCCAGTCGAGTCGTGATGAGTGAGGTCAAATTGGTCGGTTGAGTCGGGACGAGTCCAGTCGAGTCGTTACGAGTGAGGTCAGATCAGTTGGTTTAGTCGGGTCGCCCACTTTTTCTCGTATATACACAAGTCGACTCGCTCGGACTTCGCCCTTTGTTGTAAAAAAAGGACAGTGGAAACAAAGGGGAAGGTACAAAGTGGTGTGGAAATGACACAGAACGGACAGTTCGTTAGTTATTTTAATTTAAGGGAGAAAGATGTATTATGCGGGAGGAAAAGCGGACACAAGGACGAAGTGCAGCAGACATGCGATGTACGAAGTCTGGGGATATGCTCTTGGCGTAGTGGGGGTAGTTCGGGGACACAGTGGGAAGAGTTCGGAGTCATGAATAGGAAGGAATTGTGGGGTATGTGGTGGGAGTCCAAGAACACACGGTGGAGGAGTTCGAAGATACGCGACACTGAAGGTGAAGGAACATGGGAAAAGGTAACATTAGACGGCACCCATCAGAGGCGACCTGATCTGACGATCGGACGTCACGGATCTGATCTGACGATCGGGAGTCATGCAAAGTATCACGTCTAACATAGAAATTCTTGTCCTAAGTGGCGCAGTTGGTTGGAAATACGTCAGATTCAGAGGCCCGAATTAGAACCTGATCAACACGAAGAGGCTCCGACATACACGGTTCGGCACACATGTTGACCAATCCATAAGGGCAAAATACCCCATGATGACTGGAAAGGGAAGGTGGAAACATGGCGTTCCATGTGACACTTGATGAAGGCAACAGTACTAGTATGACTAACATCACACGTGGTAACACACCTGACAATGCGCACACAGTTAGAAGTGCGAAGATTCTGAAAAATGCAGGCATACTGCAGGAAAATGACCGGGGGAGGGAAGGGGTAGAAGAGGGAACAAGCAGATTCTCTGATAAAGGACGGAATTTAGCGACAATGGCGGGCAAATAATGGATGGCGTCACCGATATTGCGACGAAGAAATGTGAGAAGAATGAACAATAGCTCGTGCAAAATGTGTCGCGTATGCGGGTTACCGCCAATACGGAGAAACTGAATGGGCAGCCACTAATGGACAAACTTGGGAGGGCATAGTGTGTTTGGCCGAGAGGACCTGATTGACGAAGCGTGCGAGGCAGACGGTGAATGACATGAATGGACGATGGGTGCGAATTAAATTGACTGCACAGACGGCTGCCGTGAATGAATGCACGACGTGTGTGAAATGCATGGGCTGTGCCGATGCCGGGCGTGAAGCTAATGGACGCGGCTGCAAAGCGAGTGAACCGAGCGGATGCAGCGAGCGGAATGAACGAACGCGCCGCACAGAGCCGACGCCGGTCACTGCGAGGGCAGAGCGCGACCGGAGCGGGAGCGGGGCCGGCCGGCAGCTCGGCCGGGGATGACACCGGCGCCACACGGCCGCCATACCGACCCAATTACACGGGCGGCGCCGGCGGCCGAGGTGGGCGGACGCCGCCGGCGCCTCAGCGCCGCTCGTCCGGCACCGCCTCCAGCCGCATGGGTGCGCCGGATGTGCAGATGGCCTTCCTGCTCCAGTCGGCAGGCACCGCCGCCCCGCCAGATGCCGCCCCGACGGCCGCCACGCATTCGACGCCAGCCACGATAACCAACAAGAGCCAACAAAATAAAAAAAAGCCAAATGGTTATTGGTTTTACGACACGTCGACCGTTGAGTCATGTAGCGTCGCCAATCTCTCACGCCGATTGGCCGCGAGTGAAGAGTAGCGACAGGTGAGACTCGAACCCACAATCTTTCGATTGTGAGACGGAAAACTTACCCCTAGACTACTCTTGCCACGCGGCGAAGCATCTGGGAGCATCCTTCAGGGCTGGGGCTCTTGGTCTCGTCACCACCCGCGCGCAGTGTGGGCCGCAGTAAACCTTCCAAGCAGGCCTGCTTCCGTTTGAAGCATCTATCGCTAAGATACGACAATAGCAGACGCTTCCAGTTCAGGAGCTGCACGTGACACTCGCAAACAATGCGTCGTCGTCTATTGCTTGCAAATAGCCCGCAAACGTTCGAGAAACATTCTGAAACCGACTGCTAACGATCTGCGTGGAGCATTTCATTCAGGTCTGACACACATCGGCAACCAATCGCCCTCATTTCCCTGGGAATTTGTGATATCGGCTACATATGGCGGGTGCGTGTAATTCTGCTGACACCAGGACCACATCGCAACGTAGGCCGCCCGACTGAAGTGCAAACTGACGATCAATGTGGCGAACACGAATGTAGCTACCAGCACGATGTTCTTGTGTGGTTGATTTACGCGCCGATACCACGCCATTGCTTAGAGAGTGATCTGCACGAGCCGTACATGATGCGGGTGAGCGTGCTAACAATAGAGCCGTGGAAGCGAACAAGTCTTCAGTGTTGCTCACGGCATCCATTGATTCAATGAGTTTTACTACCCTCTGCCTGCAAGTGGTCATATAGTGCTCAGTTGCATGAGATATGTAGTCTCTGGGCGCCTTTAGATACCGTTGTAATGTTCCTACAATGCAGTGATGAAAACGATTGGAGAATATTCTATCCATCCCATCGAATTGGTATTCCGGTCGGTGGTGTTATACCTCATACTTCGTCGTATTGAAGCTATTTCCAATTAATCGTTCAGCTCTCTTCAGCTGGGTCAACGTCAAAGTTGGGTCGCCGTCTACCATCGCCGTGGGTAGATTACCGGGAAAGAGGTGTCATTCCCAATGCAATGGTGGCCATAAGGTAAGTCACCATAGCCTCTCCATGCACACACCCAAAGATTGAGTATTGATCAGAGCCGACTTAAAATTAATCCCGTTCTTGATGAAATGCAACGTCGACTCACATCCCTGATAACTTTGACGAGCCAAGTGAGAGCTACTTGCGACAGGAAGTAAGCGCTCCGACTTACGGCGCGGATTTTTTTTAGGGAAACAAATGTCGATCACAGCAGGTAGACCGAGTGTTGGCCATTACCACAAGCAGACATTGTCTACATTAGGGGAGACATACTAGCCAGAAACGTCAGAAAATCGGCATTGGCTTTTGAAATGGTACGCGAGTGTTCCTCTGGCCACAATATTAAGCGAAATTCTCCGATTACTGCAGTGCCATTTATATTCCCCGTATCATTTCTGTCGACGTAATTGAGGTGTTGACGTTCCCGCATGATACCCCTCTGTACTAAATACGAATTTAAGGACATTTGTCAGGCCGGTTCTAGACTCCAGATTCAATCTTATCTGTCAACACATATTGCATTGCTCCTTTCCATATACACACTACGTAACCTTACATTGTTTCGGCAGTCTGGTCAGTATACAGGCCATTACACGGGTAGGTAGCTTTCGCCACATCATAGAGAAACTTGAAATATAACCGGGCTGCCCGCTGCTGAATAAGCGTACGGTGCCTAAACCACTGTTCCGAAGAAGAAAAAGATGAAATGACAATTTACAGCCCGCAATCAATATCATCAATCTATCAATGCTGTGCACAAGCAACTCCGCAATATAACATGGGGATGCATTGGACGCCTGTTACACACAACTGTACAAATGTTCGCTCTTCTTTTCCTTTACTTCCCAAATTGACATTAGCGCCTCGTATAAAGCTCATTTGAGCGAAGTGCAAAGAGAAGG
Source organism: Ashinkailepas kermadecensis (assembly GCA_034440615.1). Taxonomy (NCBI): domain Eukaryota; kingdom Metazoa; phylum Arthropoda; class Thecostraca; family Neolepadidae; genus Ashinkailepas; species Ashinkailepas kermadecensis. The sequence continues at coordinate 63,965 of JAOTOM010004040.1, read as the reverse complement.
CTATCGACAAAAGAACACCCGACCGTGGATCATATCAGGTATGTGCCGTGCTCGCTACTACTATGCCTATATTCAGCAGACAGGCGGCGGTGAGAGAGATTATGTGCCTCACTGCACAGTGCACAGGTCAGGAGTACAGAAGGCAACGGCAGCGTAAATTATGTTACCAAGCCCAAGCGCAGAGTTCCGCAACAGCACAACGGAAAACGGGGCCGAGTGCGCCAGACACAGCACAACGGTCAGGAGTCGGAAACAGCACACATATCAGGAGCGGCTCAGAGATCGGGAGGCATGGACCACGAGCAGCGCAGAGATCGGGACACGCATGGATCAGGAGCAGCGCAGAGATCGGGAGACGCATGGATCAGGAGCAGCGCAGAGATCGGGAGACACGTGAAGCACGAACAGCGCAGATATCGGGAGACACGTGAAGCACGAACAGCGCAGAGATCGGGAGACACGTGAAGCACGAACAGCGCAGAGATCGGGAGACACGTGAAGCACGAACAGCGCAGAGATCGGGAGACACATAAAGTCATAAAGTATTAAGGCTTAATAAGAGCCACAGGGGCCCATCTGGGTTAAGCCTATCTAGAAAAGGCACTAGAAATGTACATACTCCCACCCCAATCAATCCCTTATCCCAAGTTCCTAGGAAGCTATATATCCCAGCCTATCTAGCACCATTCACTTGCTATCGCATAACACCCTCAACAATCACAAGCTCCTCCCATCATACCCATCGTGCCACCATAGACAATCTCATCAGCATCACATCCCGAAGGAAGGTGCCGAATCCACTGCTAGGCACACCCCAAACAATTTCATAAAGCGTTCAGACTTAATAAGAGACTCACTTGCTATTGCATAATACACTCAACAATTACAAACTCCTCCCATCATACCCATTGTGCTACCATAGACAATCTCATCAGTATCACATCCCGAAGGAAGGTGCTGAATCCACTGCTAGGTACACCCTATATAAAGTTATAAAGCGTTTAGACTTAATAAGAGACTCACTTGCTATTGCATAACACACTCAACCATTACAAACTCCTCCAAACTCCTCCCTGTCGATCAACCCTCCCTGGAATACAGAAAAACAAGCCCCCTATTCTTATAATGATTGTCTATGCCGTTTTTAAAGATGTTCAGTGTGTTGCTACTGACAATGGTTCCTGGCAGCTGGTTCCAGTGTTCTACTACCCTGTTGGTGAAGAAAGACTGTTTTAACCTTGTCCTGCTGTGATTAACTTTAATTTTGAATTGATGACCTCTAATTGCATCATTTCTGTTAAATTCAAACATTTCCCTGAGATATCCCTGTTCCTGACCATGAACAAATTTAAAAACCTCCATGAGATCTCCTCTCAGCCTTCTATATCTAAGTGAAAACATATTCAATTTCTTCAATCTTTCCTCATATGCCAGGTTGCCTATACCATTAACCATTTTTTGTTGCCCTCTTTTGTACTCTCTCTAAAAGCCAACAATCTTTCTCATAACTAGGGGACCAAGCTTGGACACAGTATTCCAAATGTGGCCTGACATATGCACAGTAAAGCTTCCTGATGACCTCCTCACTTTTGTATGACACATTCCTCGGTATTGCCCCAAGCATTCTTAGTGCCCTCTTCCTGGCTTCTTTGGTCTGTTCTGATGCCCCCAATTTTGTGTTCAAAATAACACCTAAGTCCTTCTGCTGAGTCACAGATAGTACTTGGCCACCCATCAAGTATGGAGCCTTCATATGCTGCCTACCTACATGCATGACTTTGCACTTATCAAAATTAAACTTCATTTGCCATTTTTCGGACCACTTCACTAGCTCGTCTAAGTCTTTCTGCAGCAAAACCTGCTCATTGTGCCCTGTTATTGCCCTAAAGATCTTCAAATCATCCGCAAATTTCAAAACCTTACTGCTTAGGCCACATTCAATGCTATTCACATATATAATGAACAATAGTGGCCCCAGTACCGACCCCTGGGGGACTCCACTAAGAAAATTTTGCCATGATGACTTTGTACCATTTAGCATCACTCTCTGCTGTCTATCTGAAAGCCACAACTCTATCCATTTTAGGATGCTACCTGCAATACCATGGACCTGAAGCTGCATCATTAACCGTTTATGGGGTACCTTGTCAAAGGCCTTACTAAAGTCAAGATATGCTACATCAACCTGATTTCCCTGATCAAATTGTTCTGTAGCAAAATTCAAAAAGTCCAAGAGATTTGTGAGACACGATCGCCCTTTTCTAAACCCATGTTGAGTATCTTGAATCAATCTGTTTCCTTCCAGAAAACTAACTATTCTATCCTTGATAATTGATTCGAGTACCTTGCAGACTAGGGATGTGAGGCTTACTGGCCTATAGTTTTCAACTTTCCCTCTTTCTCCTTTCTTGAAAATAGGAACTACATTTGCCCTTTTCCAACCTGTCGGAATTTCATTTTGTGAAACTGATCTACAAAATATTATACTAAGTGGAATTGCCACTTCCTTTTCAGCTTCCCGCAATACCCTAGCATAAATTCCATCGGGTCCTGCTGCCTTGTTTGGCTTTATTTTTCTGATATAATTGAAAACAATATCACTATCAATGAAATCAACATCGTGTATCTGATCACCTGTCACTGAACTGTGGTTCACGGTTGGCAGATTAGTCACATCCTCCACTGTAAACAATGATTTAAACTGCTTGCTCAGCTCCTCAACCATCTCACCATCCTCACTCAATATAGTCCCATTTACTTCCAGTGGACCAATTGTGCTTGAAACTTTACTTAGCTTGTAGAAACTAAAGAACGTTTTACTGTCCCCATTACAGTTCCTAGCCAAATCCAATTCTTTTGCTCGCTTTGCTGCTCTGATTTTCTGCTTCACAGCATCTCTAGATTTTTGATACGACCTTAGATTTACGATATTTGAAGCTTCCTTAAATACTCTAAATGCACCTTTCTTAGCCTTAATTGCTTTCATCACATCTGGTGTAAGCCATGCTGGCTTTCCTACCCTTCTTTTGCGCCTTTGCTTTTGGGGGACATGTCTAATCTGAATTTCCCTCAAGTAGGATTTGAACTTTTCCCACATTTCACAGGCATTTAAATCAAAGAATTCTTCTTCTCACTTAAAGAACTCTCACTTAAGAACTCACTTAAAGCCTCTCTCATGCAGTCAAAGTCTGCCCTGTTAAAATTTGGAATCTTTGCCAAATTATCCTTGATTGTCCCTGCTACCTGTGCCTTGAATCTCACTATGTTATGGTCACTTCTTCCCCCAGAGTTTCTCCTACAGTCAAGTCTTGAACTAAATCACTTAAATCTGAGAAGACAAGGTCCAAGAATGAGCCCTGCCTGGTTGGTTCCGTTACAAACTGGTGTAAGAACAAGTCCTCTTCAAGGCATTTCCTAAACAGTTTACATGATGGGGAGCCAACACCAACATTTTCATATCCTTTTAGATTAAAGTCACCAAGAATAAGGCATTTCCTCTGAAAGTTTCTACTGATTTCCTCACAAATCACCTTATCGAGCTCCAGTTGCTGAGAATGTGTCAAGGTTCCTGATCGATACAAAGCTCCTATCCTCAGTTTATTGCTGTTGCCTTTTCCCACAGCAACATCAAGCCAAATGGACTCCACAGACACATTTTTTACCCCATCTGCTACTTTTTGAGAACTGTATAAGCTATTCACATAGAGCATTACACCACCCCCTTTCACTGCTGGACCCCTATTGCATGAAAACATATTGTATCCCTGGATCTCATAGTCCTGCAATTTATCCCCAAAATATCCCTCACTGACCCATGCCTCAGTAATGCAAACAAAATCTGGTTTCTCCTCAGCAACATAACACTTGAACTCATCAAATTTGGATCGAATGCTCTGAGCATTAAGCATCATACACTTAACAAAAGTTCCATGACCCTCTTTGGCTTTTTCATGTTGAGTAGCTCTATCATCTCTGGATGAGCTACCACTCGGCCCCCTTGATCTACTGCTACCCCTATTTGCTGACTGTGAGGTTCTATTGCCTATGCTGTCACTATTGGCATATCCCTGAGATGGCAATGCCAATTCTTCCCTCCCCACCCCATTATCTAGTTTCCCTGAAGGACATGTTCATATACTTTGCCTAACACTTTCACCCCCTTCTCGGAGAAGTGCAGGCCATCCCTCTGGATCAGGAGCTGGACATGGAGCAGGAGCAGCGGAGGAGAGTAGGAGCGCAGTTCCCGCCCGGTACGGGAGATAACAGCGGTCGATATATCGCGCCTGTGTGCCATTGTATGTCGCTGGATGCCACTGTGTGCCACTGTATGTCGTCGTGTGCCATTGTATGCTGCCGTGTGCCACTATATGTCACTGTGTGCCGCTGTGTGCCGCTGTGTGCAACTATATGCCGCTGTGTGCTACTGTATGCTGCTGTGTGCCACTATGCGTCACTGTGTTCCACTGTGTGCCACTGTGTGCCACTGTGTGCCACTGTGTGCCGCTGTGTGCCACTGTGTGCCACTGTGTGCCGGTCGGTTACAGGCATGCACATGCCGGCTGATAGCACATGCCACCATTGCCAGATACATACAATTGCGAGATACGTGCGATTGCCAGCTGATTAGGCTGCATGCCTACAACAGATTGTTCGCGCTTTGTAGGACGGAAAATGTACACCAACCAGAGACTGGTAGTATCAACAGAATGACAAGCTAGCGGCGCATTAGTCCATGTGCCGGGCGGGGAGATTGCCAGTTTAGTGATTGCTGACGCGTCCGTCTCGTCACCCTGGGGCGCGGGTTCGAGGCTCGCTGACGAGAACTTCACGCTGCTCGCGGCCACTCGGCGCGAGAGAGTGGCGACGCCACGTGGCAACACAGCTGAATGTGTCGTACGGAACCCAATGCTCATCTTCGCGCGCCTCTCGGGGGAAATCAGCCCGACCTAGCTCAATGAATGGCGCTATTGCCATTGGTTGTCATCAATGTACGTTACTTTGCGGCACGGCCTATCTTCTCACGTCGCCAGGATTTGGAAGACATCAATCATGAAGCATACGTTTCAAAATGCGTCTTTGCGATTATCTGGGGCAGCCCAAGACAGATTGCATACAATTTCAACGGCCATTAACTATCAGACCTTCGCTATTACAGCAGGGAGTTGAAAGTAGTTGGGGATGAGAAGCACCTGGGGTTACTGACAAGCCGATCCCACGTAGACGGTCATGATTTATGATACTATTCGGCGTAGGTGCGATATTGCCGAAATGCAATTCTCAACTGTCATACATCTTATGTTGAGACTGGGCTTGAATTCCCACCTCTCTCTGGAAACTCCTCCCGAGAAATTCTACCCTAGCCTGCCGGAACACATTGAACAAATTTACCTTTTTAGTAATGGTTTACCCGCTTGTCGCTCTCCTTCCACTCCTCCAAACCGAAACCCAACTGATTGGATGATTGGTCGTCGTTTACGAGTTATGATTGGTGGCCCACACAAGCACGAGTGAGTTTGGGATTTTAGGGAGCAGCACTGTCACTTGCATCGCCATTCTGCGCCCATTCCAGCCATGCTAGAAATCCTACTAAGGCCGTATATGCTGAGAAACATAGGTCGGGCGGGGTCTAGCAGTGTACCAAGAGTATGCTCACAGGCAGTATATGCTGAGTAACATAGGGCAGGCGAGAGTGGGGGTGGGGTGGCGTGGGGGTCTAACAGCATACCAAGAGTGTGCCCACAGGCCGTATATGCAGAGAAACATAGGGTGGGCAGGGGGCTCGAATAGTATACCAAGAGTGTGCCCACAGACCGTATATGCTAAGAATCATTGGGCGGGCAGGGGGGGGGGGAGGGGGGTCCGACAGTGTACCTGGAGTGTGCCCACAAGTACCTGCGCGGCATATGTCTGTCGTGCTTACTCACGATTCCCGGGCTCAATCTATCCAAACAATTTTCAGTCATCCCTGTGTGATGTCATCCAACATGTGAACGAATTCAGATGCGAGAGAGCGGATCTGACTGAGATTCAGTCTGTGAGACAAATACGCCCAATTGCTTTACAGCTGAAGGTACTGTATTGTTTTAGCGTCGCAATAATCTAGCCTGACAAAAAAGACGAAACTGACATCAGATATAAAAAGAGCGAACAAGGAAATATATCCCCAGGATCGGGTTGGAGCCACCACGGCACAATGGCTAAATGCTGCATTGGCACCAAAATATGTTCCGAATCTCCATTCCGGGTTTTCCGGGTTCAGATACGCATTTTGCAAATATGTGCTAATCTGATATCAAACATGCTAGGTCTGGGCCTATGATTATGCTAGTGCCGACTCTGGCTATTTTAAACTAACATAAGCTGGTAAACAGACAACAATGTAATACATAGAGCCGTGATACCTCGATAACCTCAATATACGGCGTGATACCTTGATCAGCCCCGATACTTCTCACATACCGGTCGTGAAAATATCATAGATGACAGGCGGATTCCTTTGTATGTACACAATAAGCTTATCGACAAACCTTGGCGTTCCTAGCTAACCATTCCAAATTTAAAGTCGTGGCTTCAAAAAGTATGGGAAATGACCAAATCTGTCTGATACTTGGTTCTTTTCCCTGAATTTCGACTTGCTTCAGACTCAGGGACATGGCATGTTGCTGTCTGTCTCCTGCAGATCAACAGGAAATGCGTCGCCTACCAACCCCCACCCCCCACAAAATTGACCACACAGCAAATGGCTCGCATATCAATCGTGCACTTTGATACCGATTCTTCAATTTGGTGTGAAATCACGTCCCACCCACGTGCAGAAGAATGTGGGACACTTCTCAGTGCCACTACATCGTCCATGTCGATCACCACACTGCGCAGATGACAAGAGATCCCAGGAGAGCCCACTTGGATCCCCGGACCAATATGCGGTAAGTACATCACCCGGCGATGCTAGGTGCAGCAATTCCTTCTGAATATAGATACGGGCTCGGCGCCAATGTTCCCAGTCAGACAAGAATAACGCAATTATCTCGCCCGATACCGCATCACCGCGATCACGCTATCCTAGACACGCGTTATGCTACATGCAATATGCATGCGGCATCGTTCACCCATATCCATTATGCATCGCTGTACGTACCCAATACTAACGGGCCGTCCCGCCGGTGGTGACTTCCCGCCGGCAACCTGGCGGCACGGGTCATCACCGCCGCCGCCACCGCCGCAGACACACGTGCCGACGTGGCAGCCGCGTGCCACGGACAACACGTGCCGCCGCCGCTACCGCAGCTACCCGACGTGGCCGCCGCGTGCCACGGGTGACACGTGCCGACGGTCGGCGGGTCCCCCGCGTGCCGTTTCCGGCCATCGGATGGCTCGTGGCGGCACGATCCGATGAAATACGGCGAGTCGTTCGGCTCCACGGACAGGCTGGCAGGCCGACGCAGGACAGTGTCAACTATGGGTGTGTGTCAGGCTGGAACTGGTCAACGGTACCGCCAGACGGCTCTGGCTGCGTGGAACTGCGCCACTGTAATCGGCGTACCAAACGTGGAGGGCAGAGGTGGCCATCGCTTGATGTCCTCCAGTCGCCTGACGCGGCTCTACACATTAACCGGGCGGCCAGATCCATTGTCGTCCTCAGTTCGGTGATAAAACGAGAGGGTCGACTGTGCCTTCAGCCGATGCCGGGCTGTTTATCGTTCATATCCAGGCATTGCGGAGAGCGATGGAGTGCACTTAAACGAATCGTCCAACTCGAGCCATTACGACTTGACTCGATAAAACATCGAGACGACCACGCGGAACTGCGCACACAACACCACCAAGTTGAGAGAAGACTAGCTATCGCCTATATCGTTTCCGATCCCTCTCGCTTTTCGCACACGTCTAACTTTACCCTTACATTTAGAGAGCCTGACAAACACATCCGCCTTACACGAAGGAGGGACGCAGCTGCGGGAAAACATTCAATCATTCAGAGAAGATAGCAGGTGTTGTATGTTCCTTCTTTCCATGCGGGCATGTAGGTGCAAGAGCAATTTTGTTTAATGTTTCAGGACGTATCCCGCACATAGACCCCACTCAACGTAGCGAATTCCATGCACCGACCCCAAGCCCCCCCCCCCCCACCCCGACACTTGTTCCTAAAATGCACTCAATACTGATTCAGTATCAGCAGACGATAACGACTCTTTAGCAGTGGGCGTTCTGGCCGGACAGTCGGCCGCGACTGCAGTTGCGTTCAGTGCCGGAACGACATCACGTATTCACCTGATATCCACACGTCACGTGACGTTCACGACGTACATCCGTCATGGCTGCAGCTGATGGCTACCTGGCCTGACCTGACCTGATCTCACGCCCTGACGTCGAGCTTCATGGCACATCGACCACGTTAGTCAGCGCGTTTATGACGTCGTCGCGGGTCCTGATGATACGTCACTGGACGTCTGTGGCAGCGTCATATGGCGTGGCACTAACTCCAAGAACCATCCGCCCACACCCCTGCGCAGACCAGATTGATGGAAAGATGGTTGGGCGGAGTCAGACGGGCGGATGCTGGACGGGTCAGAGGGCGGGGTCAGAGCGGAAAATGCCCAGACCCGTGTCCGTGGGACGGATAGTCAGTGTGGGGTTAGAGCGGAGGATGCCCAGGCCTGGATAAGTGGGACGGGTGGTCGAGGTGGGGTTAGAGCAGAGGATAGTCGGGACTGGGTCAGATGAGAGGGCAACACATTTGGAGGCAGCGTTGGAAAAATGGCCGTTTTTTGGACATTTGCCTGCACAAAGAATTACACACTCCCAAAAAAATTCCACTCCTTGCATTGCCAAATATCAGATGAAGAGCTAATGCATAACAAGCAATCCCAGCTAGTTCTGCCAGCATCAAATGGTGATAATTGTGAACATAGTCTGAGTAACATGTTCTCTGTTCATATATGTTCAGCATATTCATGTGAGCAGCATGCACCATGGGCTATATCGTGACCTATGGCTAGTAGTGATAATGAGATCCACTGTAGTTCTAGTAATCATCTTGTATAACCATTTGGGCCCTTGACACACTTGGCCACATCATTGGGATTAATGTACATTCGTTATTTCAGGTGATCATCGGAGCTGCAGAAACATTCAAAGAGAATGCAAGGAGCAGAACAGAAGATAAGATGCCCATGATATTTGAAGAATGACAACTTACCAGCATACATAATGGAGGCCAAAGTTGTGATTCCCATGCGGCCTTAACAACATTGAATATGTTTAATAAAATGGTGCAAGTCACGTGTGTACAATGTCATTGTCATGTCTGGCACATGTGACTAAATAAACATCCATGCCTTCATTTGTACATTTTCCATTCATGAAAAATGCTCTGACCAGAAGAAAAGTGCTCAGAAGAATAAAAGGCCAGAACCAGAAAGCAAACTAGAGTAGTCCATACACAAATGTGATTAGAGAGACATGAAGGGAATACATTTATTAATACCTTGGTAGGTGCAAGCCATGCTTGGCCGCTGCATATTTTTTTTTAAGAAAGTGGGAGGGCAAAAAACATGGTACCTACTCAGTGTGGGATGGAGACTGAAGTGATCATTTGCAGAGAAACTGAGTAGTCGCATCGCCTTAATCACATTAAAATACATCGTATTCCAAAATTCACAGAATCAAAGAAAAAAAAGAAAAAAAAAGCAATCAATGAATAAAAAATCAAAATAATCAAATAAAAAATAAAAAAGAATAGAAAATAAAAGGAAAAAGTAGTACCAAGGTGCCTACCTACCTACATCCGTGCAATATATCCGTACATCCGTGCAATGTATCCATAGGTAAGGCATCATGCTTTGATCATGACTGATCCTTACAAACCAACGGCAATGAGAGGCATTCAATTTCAACAACTCAATCGAGCCTAATTGCTTACGTCTGCCGACACTACACCACAGCAGTTAGTACTCTCACTCCCTGCCTCCCGGTACATTAATTATCCAAATGCTTATATCCCAACACGAAAGCACCGCACAACTTACATTTACCACAAGATAGCATCTCTGGGCTTCCAAACTCAAAACACGAAGTAATCCCTTCTCAAATGAAGGACGCCTCCATGCGTCTCACGGCTACTAAAGGGAAACTACCACTCCCCGAGTCGGCTTAGAAATGTACAAGCTCTTGGACAGGGGAGAATCATGGCTCTACAGCTGCCACTCTTTCGGGAGCTTTTTAAACCGCTGCGAAGAAAGACAATGAATACTTTAATTTGTAATGCTTCCTGAAAGATTGGGATGTGTTGCATCAACTGACGAACTATAAAATGTTTATTTATCAAATTTGAATCAATCCTATGCCATATACACAACAGATATTAACTGAAATTTGCGTGTGAAAATTGTCCACAACTGTCCAAAACGTTCTCCAAACCTGCTAAGACTTTGTGACAAAATAGACAACCAAACAACCAGAAATTTCAGTGTCTTTCGTTTTCACGGCATGCATTGGTTCAAAATGCCACGTATTTGTGACACAAATACTGTTTATGCCACTCGGACACGGAGAATCTCCCAGACCGCCCCCAAAAAAAATTGACTGAATTTAATTCGATTAGCCTACATATATTTTTTCTCAATAAGAATTGATAACGAATATTATTTCTTTAATTTTTTTCCGGGATTGGTTTTATCACATTTCAATTTTGAGCCTTTTGTAGGTCATAGTTCCTCACTGTTATGTGCTAATTGCTCCATAATTTACGGCGCCCTCTCTGCCCTTGATCGTGTTCCGCCGTGTGTGGTATTTCCGGTGTTTCGGTCTCGTGAGGTGAGGTCGTTTCCGATTGTTTGTTTTGTCCGGTTGCGAATTGCAAGAAAAGCGGGTGCGAGGTACTGGTGTGACAGTTGGGATAGTGACCGTGTTGTGTTCCCTGTGAGCATTGTAAATTCCAGTTATTCTCGTTAGTCTGCCTGGCAGTGATACATTATCCGTAAAATAGGGCGGTGTATACCACTTTCTGAACACTGAATTCACATCCTTCCCAACTGATAATCGACATTGTGCTTCATGGTGAGTAGTTATGATTGGATATGATTGGAGTAGTTATAAGTATCATGTGGGCAAACACATTTTCGGCAGATTCTGGTTTTCCAGCTAGGTTAGTTTAGTTTGTATTATGACACAATATAGTTTATATTATGCTACGTTATTGTTATCTGCCATTCTTACACTGCATATTGTTACTGCATATACTGGAGAACGCTTCCATGTTCTGCTTATGGTCAAGAGTTAAAAAATTACATATTAATAGATAAATAAATTTAAAAAAAAATTAAAACCTAACGCAACCTAGATTAAGAACGTAGCATAATATATAACATATGTTATATCATAATATAATCTGACCTAACCTAACCAGAAAACCAGAATCATCCAAAACAAATTCTTCGGCTAGCACATATATATGAAAAAAATAAAATAATACTGCATCGCAAGGAACTTCCGGTCTTGGCTGTGGACATGTCGGGTTGTGAGTATTCATTCTCAGAAATAAATGTTGGATTAAGGCGGAAACATAAGGTGTTTGATGTCGAAGAGCATTAAATCGAGTGCATGAAGTGTTCAATGTCTTCTTTATCATGTCTGACACACCAGGTATGGATAATTATGAGATGTGCTATCTTTGCAGAGTGAAGATTATGATTGTGTATTTGTTTGCCAACTGAAAAGTAATCATGTGCAGAGAAAATGAGTGGATGCATAGTCATCTTTATGTTAAAATACCCTGTATTAATAAAAATTACAAAAATCCAATTTTACCTAGATAAACATATATACCCCATGCCTAGGGGAAGAGGGATTGATTGATTGATTATTTGGGCTTAAGGGCGCGCCGACTACTCGGTCATTTGGCGCCCATCTAGGGGAAGAGGGGTTAAATTTGTCTTTAGCATGTTTTTCTTCGTTTTTTTAATTCTTCAGAGTACCATGTTCATGAAGGTGAATAAGATGATGGTACCACTTATTTTCTGTGCAAATGCATTTTTCTTTTTAAAAAATGCTGATTTTCGAACCTGATAATCCTAAACTAACCTAACACACTTGTTCGCTTTATGGAGACAAATGTATATAACACTTTTCTTGTTACTACCTCAAGGTGTGATGATACTGAAGTTTCCAAAGGATAAATCACTTACATTTAAATTTATTTTCTTCAATAGCAGCTTCAGTTAGATTAGGTTTGGCTACACTGGATAGGTTTCTTTTTTAATGTTTAGATTTTTCAGAAATAAGTTGCTCAATATTTTTTTTAAAATTCTATCTTCAAAGGTAGGTTAGATTGTTTTTTTAATTTCTTTTTTTATGTATTTAATTTATTTTTTGTTTATCATATTTATGCTTTTTTACATTTATTTTATGCTGTTGCCTGACTCAAGGCATCTTGGCATTATTTTGCTCACAATCCAAAAAGTAAGCATTTGCAACAAATAAGTGGTCTCATCTTAGTCACCTTCATAAGCATGGTATTCTGAAGAAAAAAAAACACCTTTTAAGACATTTACCATTGAGGGGGCTTCCAAACCCTAGGAACCTGCAACAAGTAGCCTTACTGCTGCTGCTTCTGTATGGCAAACCAGTAATTGTATGGTTTTTACCAAATGCAAAAATGAACCAACTATCCATATTCAAACAGTTCCTTTCATTTAAAATCCTCTAACCACTCACAAAGAGCAACTTTAGAACAATTATTTCAAAGTAGTGTGCTGTATTCTGAACATGTGAATGTGGTTGTGCAGGATTAATTCACTGTAGCTGTTGTGGTTGGTTACAGGTCGCTAATCTCAGTACCGTAGTAGCCACTAAAAATACCTGTGCAATTTTTTTAAAACTTAAAAAAATTGTAGGACACTTCCTCCTTGTTTTCTTAAACCAATAGCTTGTACATCTGAAAATGGTGCCTGTGGCCTTTGCTAGCTGTACACAAAGAATCACAAGAACTATGCAATCAGACCTTTGTATTTCTATAGAGACCATTCCATTGTTCACGAATACCACAATCGTGTTATTTACACTGAATGTGATGCAGGAGACGTCCAAAGGTGGGTGTTCGGGAAATAGAACTTGTTTGGTTACCCTCCCCTGCTTCCCCTATCTAGAAGAAGAGGGGTGTTTCCAAACACCTAAGTCCTGCAACAAGTAGCCCCACTGCTGCTTCTATATGGTCAAACCTGAACCAGTCAAAACTTGTTTTTTACATTATAATATATTAGTTAGATTAGTTCAGTTTGTTAGTTTTGATTAGGTTAAGTTTTCCTATTTAATTATCATATTGTTTGAATTAGTAGTTATTGCTTGTTAATTTCAAGAAGTACAATGAGATTATATTACTTTAGGTTACATTAAATTCAAATAGGTTACGCTAGGCTTTCCCTATTTCATTACTATGCCATTAAAATTTCAAGCTCCTGTATGTTAAATAAATATATTCTGGTGGAGAATGGCAGCAGCACATCTGTGTGCACATATTTCTGTTGTGATGTTAGTGACTGCAGACTTGTGCTCGACTCAAATTTTTTTAATTGGCTCACATTTGACTCATGGATCTTGAGATCCGATTCAACTCATGATTCACAGCAGGTTAAAATTATTTGATTCGACTCAATTCAGACTCAGAGCTACAGAGATCCGATTCAACTCACGTAACCAAAGGGACAGGGACAGAGGCTAGCTGGATCTACCCTACCTGATCTGACAGACTACCCTACCTTAGTCTGGATCTACCCTACCTGCTGTAGGATAGATCCTGTAAATATATTTCATAATAGGCTGAAAGAATCCCGTGCGGAAAAGACTGATAGTTCAACCAAGAATCTAAGCATTATAAATACACTTTGATGACACCCCTAAAGCCAAATTATTCGCTGTGTCAGGGTATGCGGTACAGATTATGCGTGTAAGTCAGATAAAGTGTATGTGGTGAAGGTCATAGGTCAGCTAAAATGTCTGTGACAGAGGTCAAGCGAAGGGCCTGATGCACAGTTCTTAGACCAATGATAGCATCTGCACAAGGAGCCATCATTGCATGGGTGCTCCACCATAGGTCATAGGTCTCCACCATAGGGCATAGGTCTCCACCATAGGTCATAGGTATCCACCATAGGTCATAGGTATCCACCATAGGTCATAGGTATCCACCATAGGTCATAGGTATCCACCATAGGTCATAGGTCTCCACCATAGGTCATGGGCGCTACATGACCGATGTAGTCGATGCGCCCTAAAGCCCTAATAACTAACTAACTCCACCATAGGTCATAGGTCTCCACCATAGGTCATAGGTCAAACCAATAGCTTGCACACCTGAAAATGGTGCCTGTGGCCTTTGCTAGCTGTACACAAAGAATCACAAGAACTATGCAATCAGACCTTTGTATTTCAATAGAGACCATTACATTGTTCACGAATACCACAATCGTGTTATTTACACTGAATGTGATGCAGGAAACGTCCAAAGGTAGGTGTTCGGGAAATGGAACTTGTTTGGTTACCCTCCCTGCTTCCCCTATCTAGAAGAGGGGTGTTTCTAAACACCTAAGTCCCGCAACAAGTAGTCCAACTGCTGCTTCTATATGGTCAAACATGAACCAGTCAAAACTTGTTTTTTTACATTATAATATATTAGTTAGATTAGTTCAGTTCGTTAGTTTTGATTAGGTTAGGTTTTCCTATTTAATTATCATATTGTTTGAATTAGTAGTTATTGCTTGTTAATTTCAAGAAGTACAATGAGATTATATTACTTTAGGTTACATTAAATTCAAATAGGTTACGCTAGGCTTTCCTATTTCATTACTATGCCATTAAAATTTCAAGCTCCTGTATGTTAAAGTAATATATTCTGGTGTAGAATGGCAGCAGCACATCTGTCTGCCACATTTCTTGTTAGTTATTAGGGCTTTAGGGCGCATCGACTACATCGGTCATGTAGCGCCCATCTGCCACATTTCTGTTGTGATGTTAGTGAGCAAGGTTGTTTGTGTGATATATGAGGAAAAGGCTGAAAGAAGTGTTTTTGGTGTGAAGGAGTGTCTAATTTCCCATTAATTATGTCTGAGAAATGCCACAATCATGTTCATAAACATGATATATCATATTTTGATTGATTGATTATTTGGGCTTAAGGGCGCGCCGGCTACTCGGTCATTTGGCGCCCAGATATATCATATTTGATGTTAATGGCTGGTGTGTAACCAATGCAGTTGTGCCCCTAAACCCAAGTGGCAGATGAAATACCTAACAAATCAACTAACAATCCAGGAAGTTGAAGTTCTTGGCTGGTTGTCAGAACCAGTTTGAGTTGTGATGGTTGTGATATGAAGCTGTCTGTCATTGGTTGCAGCATGCAAAGTCACTTGACAACTTTTGTTCTGTTTTGACACATCCAATGAGGCCTAGTTATACTTGTAGTTCTAACTCTGGCACTGTCCACAGACTGACTGAAGTTTGCAGTGGTTGAAGGTTGACGACATTGAGTTTGGAAGGTTGACTGTTCAGACTTCATGAGTCAGTAATCTGCTGAAATGGTAAGTACTCACATATATTATGTTACTGCTCATAGCTCTTCCATGCAGTTCAAAATCCACCGTGTTCACTGTATTTTGTGATAATAGCATTGAATTGATTGAACCAAGATGCTCAAATTACCACTCAAGTGAATGCTCAAATTACCCAGTAATAAGTGTTTTTGTCCATGTTACTTGACTGGTTTTGCCAGTCCAGTGAATGTATAGTGACAACCAAACTATGTCATCATATGTTAGTTTTCCCATTGGGACTGTAGATGGTGAAATCAGAACCCACTATGTTGGGATTTGAATTGTGATGGTTTTCTTGAATTTCATGAATAGAGAAGTCAAGTCATTGTCTTTTGCATTTGGATGTGGTGGGTTTTTGAACAAGAATGCTTCCGTGGTCCCTAAGAATGAAAGTAATTTTGCACGGATAGCAAGACATGATGGGATTTTTTTTCGTTTTTGACTAAGCATGCACAGCATGTTTCATTACCATTGAAAAGGACATGGTGGCATTTTACCTCCAGATATATTGAGTCATGAAAATCATGACTATCAAATGAGTGTTTTATTATATATTAACATATTTATAACTTCCCAAAAAAACATTGCTCTGTGAGATGCATCACATAAATATGATCAGTTAGATATTTTTTTGTAAACTGATAAAAACAGACATGATGGGTTGTGACATTGCATGGCAGAGCTGTTTGTGCATGTAAGCACTCTTTATCATGTTGGTGGACAGTTGTCTGTTGAGCACATCAGCAACATTGAGTTGCATTCCTCTATCCTTTCCCATTTCTGGGAAGATGTGTGATAATACTGTATAAAGCATTATTAATCTCTTAGATGGCACCACGTGTTCTGTATGTATATCTGTGTTTATTCAATACTTTGTTTCTCTGATGTTATTTTGTTCATGCTCAAGAAGAACCTTGGGTTCTTTTAAAATGCATTCAACCGCTAGGTCATATTGCGTCACCAACCTGTCATGGCGATTGGTCGTGGGTGGACGTGGTAATGCTGCTGGTTGAGAGATTCGAACCCACAATCTTGTGATCAAGAGACTGACACTACCAACTGGTCTACCGCAGCCCCCATTGTTGATGCAGAACATGTTTTTCTGTTTATACTCCATATGTTTTGTTTTGTGAATTCTGTATGATTTGGGTAATGTGAACATATTTTGCTCAGATTTCTTTAACCTGAAAAAGCCCAGGCAGTGTACCCCTGCACAGAATTAGTACTTTGTATTCCTGGATGTGCAGCGGAAAATTTTTGGGTAATCAAATATTGATGTTATCGTCTTCAAACCTGTGACAGAAACTTGTTAATAAGCACTGTATGACCAATGCAGTCCATGCACCCCTAAACCCAAATAACCAACCAGAAAGTTTGCAATTCTCAGTCTAACCTGAGTACCATATTCCTGAGCAGTTCATTGTCAAGCAGCAACATCCCACCCAACAGTTATGAAATTGAGAGGATGGTGTCTTTAATATCAACTATCCTGGGATGGCCTATTTGTCGGCCCTTTAGTAGGAACAGTCTTGCCCTGCCCCGCTCACAAGTACTGCCGTTGGAGCTGGAGTCGGCTAGGATCAACGTAGTTTGTGCGTAGGTTTATGTGGTGTCTCGTTGCTCCCGGCGGTCGTGCCGACAATTCGAATGCCTTATCTAATACCCTGTTCCCTGTCCGCAACAGGTTCTGGCTTCGGAGCTAGGTTCGCTGGTGGAATAGCGTGCGTCTCTCCCGGCGACTGCCTGACTCGCATCTGAGCGCTGCTGAGCTGCCAAAGCACTATAACCTGCAACGTTCGGTGAGTGCGTATCATCTGGTGAATGCGTATTACGCTGCTGCAATTTGTTGTGTAGCTGCGGCTGTGACTTGTTTGAGCTGATCTTGACTTGTAAGACCTGTTCATTCCCCCTACAGGTTCTGATGCCGGAGCTCGTCATCTAGCAGGGCGTCGTTCGCCTTGTACGTTGCGCGCTGTCGTTGCTTCCCTCAGATCTGTGATTTGGTTGAAGCTAGATTTTATCCCCAGATCATATCTGGCTTTAGTACGTTATGGCCCCTCTATTGTTTGATGCAGTGTTTGTGGCTTGATCAGTCTCGAACAGTCCAGTCCCACTCAAGATAGTGTTGATCATTGCCTTCTAGATGAAGAAAAAGTATCCTCCTTGTTCATTAATTGGAACCTACGCCTCCATGTCACGTTGTACACGGATGCAATTCAACTAACAAATGCTGCGATAGAGACGAAAATTTCACTGACCCAAACGGTGCAAATGTTTTTCTTCCTTTGGACGGCAGGGCTGGGTTGGCATTCGTTGGCATTTTGTGCAATAAAGTGTGATATGGTCTTTACCAGATCTCAGACAGATGCAGATGACCTGAAGGTGTTTTTGAGCCGGGTGGTGCTGGGGTTCCAAATTAAAACATTCGTGGCTTAATCAGCGAGTCCTACTCCAGACGGACACTACAGATACACTACAGAAGTGTCCGAGTGGTGATTCTTGAGTGAGTGCCTTCTTGCATATGGATAATAGGTTGGAATTGTGCACTGCCTTTCACCTTTCACTATGATCTGGGGAAAACCGTGTACTCTTTCAATGCGTGAAAAAAATGAACAGTGGTATATGACTTAGCCATGTTATTTATTCACTATACCAGCAAATTTATGCACTCCTTTGTTTATGGAAATTTATACACTCTATTATATGGCTTCTTGACGTTATACACTCAGATATTTTACCGAACCCAATAATTATACACTCCCAGTGCAAGACTCAGAAGTGAAAATCCAACACTGTACCAAAGGGACAGGGACAGAGGCTAGCTGGATCTACCCTACCTGACCTGACAGACTACCCTACCTAGTCTGGATCTACCCTACCTGCTGTAGGATAGATCCTGGAAATATATGTCATAATAGGCTGCAATAATACCGTGCGGAAAAGACTGATAGTTCAACCAAGAATCTAAGCATTATAAATACACTTTGATGACACCCCTAAAGCCAAATTATTCGCTGTGTCAGGGTATGCGGTACAGATCATGCGTGTAGGTCAGATAAAGTGTATGTGGTGAAGGTCATAGGTCAGCTAAAATGTCTGTGACAGAGGTCAAACGAAGGGCCTGATGCACAGTTCATAGACCAATGATAGGATCTGCACAAGGAGCCATCATAGCATGGGTGCTCCACCATAGGTCATAGGTCTCCACCATAGGTCAGAGGTGCATCCGTCGCGGTAAACGCCCCCGGGGCAGACAATAGGCCAACCGTAACCCTGGGTATCTGGGTAGTCAGGCCAATAATAGGCTCTGAGTTAGAGGTGATAGGTCACCGGTGGGCCCTGAGTTACAGGTCATAGGTTAACAGTAGGCCCTGAGTTAGAAGTCAAAGGTCAATGGTAGGCCATGAGTTAGAGGTCATCGGCCAACGTTAGGCCCTGAGTTAGAGGTCATAGGTCAATGGTATGCCCTGAGTTAGAGGCCAACCGAGGACTGTTGGACGTAGGACCTCAGTTGACCTCTGGTCAGTCACTCGGATGGCCGGGTTCGGTACCAGCGGCACAGGACCGAGGTGTGCCATGGATCCAGGAACAGCAAGGCATTAAAAAGCATGCAGGGAGGTAGGATGGGCCGAGGACAGTTATCGCATCAAAGATCACGGGACGGTGTAGTGGTCAGATGCCTGATGGTGTAGCTGTCGCACACGAGGTCCCGAGAGACATAGAAAAGATACAAGACAAGACAAAATACCCGACAGACAGACCGGAGGTACCGCCCAATGTCACAAGCCCAGACGTCAGACGCGAAATTAGTGTAGAAAAGATGGCATCAGAGTCGAAAATTAGCGTGAGAAAAGAGTGGAATACAGGATTTCCGAACAGGTCATGGCTTTCTCGCCAATATCTAGCACACGGGAAGTCAATGGCGACAACAAACACTGTGACACCAAACAAACAAACCTCTCAGCGACACCCTTCCCGGGCGGCGGAAGCGCTCCCCCTGCATCTATCCTCCCAGAGAACATCCCCCCCCCCTCCACACCCACCTTGTGGCGCTCCTCGCCCTCTGCCGGCGGCACCGTCTCGCCGAACTGCGTCACGAACGCCGCGTACAGCTGGCGCACGCGCGAGTCGCCCACGAATGCCAGCTGATTGCGCTGGCCGAGGAAGTGCATGTAGTGCATGCAGCGGCGCGAGTCGCGTACCGTGTACGAGTGCACCATGCAGCCGTATGGCTGAAACGACGTACATTCGTACATTACATACATTCATACATTACATTAATTCATACGTTACATTCATTTATAATTGGTTGGTTGGTTATTTAGGTTTTAGGGTGCATCGACCAGGTTTGGTCATTTAGCGCCCATACATTAATTCATACATTACATTCATTCACACATTGCATTCATCCACACATTACATTCATTCATATATTGCATTCATCCACACATTGCATTCATCCATACATTACATTCATTCACACATTACATTCATTCATGCATTGCATTTATTCATACATTACATGCATTCATTCATACATTGCATTCATTTATACATTACATTCATTAATACATTACATTCATTCATTCATACATTACATTCATTCATACAGTACATTCATTCATACATTACATTCATACATTGCATTCATTCATATGTTACATTCATTCATACATTACATTCCTTCATATCTTACATTCATATGCTACATTCATTCGTACATTACATTCATTCATATGTTACATTCATTCATACATTACATTCATTTATACACTTATCATACATGCATACAATACATTCATTGTCGCATGCATGTAACAATGTATGCGTTTCGTTACACTTGACTATCTGGGGTTTTTGCCCATCAGGGAGATTTGCCCGTCAGATTTGGGATGCATGTTGACACCTCGGGTTCACACCTCCGGTTGGTTGGTTATTGGTTTTACGACACGTCGACTGTTGAGTCATGTAGCGTCGCCAATCTCTCACGCCGATTGGTCGCGGGCGAAGAGTAGCGACAGGTGAGACTCGAACCCACAATCTTTCGATTGTGAGACGAGCATCTTACCCCTAGACCACTCGTCCCCCTCACACCTCAGGTGTGCGATGGTGCAGTAGCGTGCTTTGCCCACTCCCACGCCCTGGATCCGACCCCGGTTCACGCAGCGACGGCATGGCGCACCTACATATCTGTAGGTGTATCTGTACCTGTAGATGTCTGCCGCTACATATCTCGAGTGCTGCAAGACCATGGTCAAAAACACAAGAGTCCAGGTCCAGGTCAAACACAGATCGTCCGCTTCATGGCGGTGCTATGTTCGCAAACACAGCCGCGCGGAAGCCGCAGCGAAACTGAAGAAAAAAACGCGCCTTCCATACACCGAACGACTTTCACCATTGCTCAGTTCAGCAGTTTCCCAGCAGCAATCTACCTCCCACCAGCTAGGCCTCGCCGGCATGGTACTCGCCCCTCGCCATCCACCTGCCAGGCCCCCCAACATGGTACTCCTCCCTGGTCAACCAACTGCCAGGACTCCTAGGCATGATATTCTCCCATCGCCAACCGCCTGCCAGGCCTCCCCAGCATGGTAATCTTCCCTAGTCACCCACCTGCCAGGCCTCGCTGGTGTGGTAGTCTCCCCTGTTCGTGGGTTTGCCTATTGGGTGGTTCTCCACGCACTTTATGCACGACCACGGCTAATGGCGCCGCCCACACTGTTTCGCCGGTGGGCCGCGGGGCTGGGAAATGTCCCGAGTGGTGCGAGTGTTGAACCCGAGACCTTTTGCACTCAGAGCGCAATACCTTAACCACTCGGCCGTCCTCGCCGCTGCAGCGTCCTTCCGTCGAATGCGGGACTCGGGCCACGAAGGCAGCTAGTGATGCACTAGTGATCTGAGGCACTAGTGCATCTCGTTCCTCAGAGGCATGGAACGTATAATCGTGTGGAGTTTATACAGTCTATCGTGTGGAACGTATAATCGTGAGGTATAATCGTGTGGAACTAGATGGAACTGGATCGCCCCCGCCACCCTGCCCTCGCCACCCACCTGCCAGGCCTCGCCGGCGTGGTACTCGCCCCTGGCCAGCAGCCAGACGCAGCTGTCGGTGCCGTACACCAGCCGCACCAGGCCGTGGTAGCTGATGAACAGCACCACCAGCGCGGCGGCCACGTGGCGCGCCGTGTCGGCGTTGAACCGGTGCAGCAGCGAGTGGGTGAGGTTGGCGCGCGGCTCGCAGTTGCCGCCGCCGCTGCCGTTGCTGGTGCTGGTGCCGCTGCCGGCGTCGTCGCCCGCCACGCACTCGACAGTCATGCTGCGCACGCTGGCCGGAGAGAAGGTCATCCGCCGCAGTGCCCTGGGGGCACATGGGCGATACAGGTCAGATGGGCTACATCGGGACACAAGGGGCACCTGGGGAAACATCAGGACACATGAGGCGATACAGGTCAGATGGGCTATATCAGGACACAAGGGGCACCTGGGGAAACATCAGGACACATGAGGCTACATACAGATCAGATGCTGGCCATCAATGTGATACACAGCCATCCCCTGGGGCTACATCGGGACACATGGGGCGATGCAGGTCAGATGGGCTACATCAGGACACAAGGGGCGCCTGGGGAAACATCAGAACACATGAGGCTACATACAGGTCGGACGCTGGCCATCAATGTGACACTCAGCCACCCCCTGGGGCTACATCAGGACACAAGGGGCGCCTGGGGCTACATCAGGACACATGGGGTGATACAGGTCGGACGCTGGCTGGCAATGTGACACTCAGCCACCCCCTGGGGCTACATCAGGACACAAGGGGCACCTGGGGAAACATCAGGACACATGAGGCTACATACAGGTCGGACGCTGGCCATCAATGTGACACTCAGCCACCCCCTGGGGCTACATCAGGACACATGGGGTGATACAGGTCGGACGCTGGCTGGCAATGTGACACTCAGCCACCCCCTGGGGCTACATCAGGACACATGGGCTGGAGAAATGACCCTGCTCTGGATTCTCTGGAGATGCTCTGGAGATGCACACCAGCTATCACAATGCTGGTCAGCCCAAAATACAACAAGTATTCCATTATTCACATCTGAAGGTTTCCGATTGGTTGGCATTGCTCTGGGAATGCACATCAAATGCACCAGCGCACACCTGAGGTGTGAACATACATCCCAAATCTGACAAGTACCCTGCCGACACATAAAACCTATTTTCTAGCCATTCTTGAAGGGCTTGAAGATCATCATTTTGCTACACCTACGGACCCAAAATGGATACAAAAATAAGCTACATAGAAATGTTTAATTCTGGCTATTTGAGATTAAAAAAATGAAATGCATTCAGAATTCTTCCCGGGATGGCTTTGTGTACATTTTGATAAGTAGAACTAGTTGCATAGACTCTGACCCCACGACACCCGACCCATGAATTCTAGCTGAATGGCAGGATTTTAACTGAGAGCTGAACATGCTGTCGATGCACCGCAGAGCTGCCCTGCGCTGCGTCTCTGAGGCCTTATCGGGCCAGTTGCCAACTGACCATCCCAGTCTTCTCTGGCTGGGAAACAAACAATTGAGCGGTGGGGCGCACACAAGCCTTTCTGACTGGGCGAGTTTCCCAGTCAGAGGAGCGCCATCTTTCAATTGGGTGGGGAGGGGGGGGGAGGGGGGCGTGACCATAGTGCCCCCTTACATCCACCCCTTGCCGCCAGTATGTGGTGTTTGTAAAGTACCTCTATCTCTGAAACCGCTGCTTGGAATTCGGACCGCTGTATGCTTGATGCATTTCTTCCATTTCTCAGAGACGTGGTTCTGTTCTGCTTAATTTAAATTTGTCAATGTTTCTCATTTCTGAGCTGTGCATAAAGACACAACTAACAGCACATTGTACGAGTGGCAATAAGGTGCAATAAAATATACCTGCTGTTTGATGTGCAATATGCTTTGTTCCTTGCACACATGTCCCCCTGGTATAAGTGTCCCTGGTGATTGATCGTGTCAAGCATGATGTCTTCAGTGTATTGTCGGTGGACAGCAACAGGATATCATTGAAGAGAACAAGAATCACATATGCATGTGCCCAATACTACATGTACAACCCTGATTTGTTCTCTTATTGCCAACACTTGAACCCAGGAGGCTGCATGTGTAACTTGATCATCCTCATGGTCACCATCTCATCATGATCACCCCCATAATATTGACCACCACCATCATCATGATCACCATCATGATTATCACCACCATCATCATGATCATAACCCAATGTCTGACCAGGAGGAGAGGTGACCAACCACCCTCCTCCTCTCTGTTTCTGTGACAGTGTGTATATTCAATAATTGTGCCAATGTACAATATACCAACAATTTTCAAACTCCTTCCATGCCTGTACCATGCACACCTGCTTGGCATAAATCTCACCCCACCCACTACTAATTAGAACTTCAAAACATAATTTTCTGGCCCAACAAAAATTAGTCCATCCTATTTTAAAACGCATTTAATGAGGGACTCCCCACAACATCAGTAGGCAGCCTATTCCATTGATGGACAACTCTGACAACAACATTGACTGAGGACCTGTTGTCACTTGTTGTTATTGGGGTTTAGGGGCGCATCAACTGCCTAGGTTATACAGCACCTGTTGTCACTTATCTGTCCTGCACCACAACTGGTTTAACCTGAATTCATGATTGCTATATACATGATACTCTAAATAGAAAGGCACCATTCAGATTGATGTGATCTTAGCCCTTTAATGCTTTGATACATTTCAATCATATCACCCTTAACACGCGCCCTGGAGGGCCTCTGAAAATTACGCGCACTGGAGGGGGGGGCGGATTCCGCCTCCCCCCCCCTAAGATCTCGGCTCCTATGAAAGCTGGAGGCACGAAATTCGCAGGGTGGATGTGTACGGTAGTGAACTCTATTGTGTGCGAATTTCATGACCTTAGGTCAATATCTTCAAGGTCAAATGAGGTCACATTTGTCAAAACTTTCTTGTTTTGCGTGGCTTGGCTTGTCATTGTTATGGATCGCTATGATTGTGTTTAAATGCTCTAAAATGGGCATCAATGATGTTTTGGACATTACGAATGATGCAATACAGATGCTAGACCCGATATTTGACCTCAGGTCACCTATATAGCAGCACTTTATCAGGTCAGTTACCTGTTCCAGTTACCGGAACCGGGCCGCCGGCCCGACTGCTCCGTCGGGCAGCTCGGCGCAATCGGCTTCGCGAAGAAAGGAGTGAAGTACATGAATAAAGTATGGAAATGCAATGACGAACAGTACAAATGACAAAGAGTAGTGCATTTATGACAACATTCCAGTTCACCAAGTTTGGTTCCATTAACCTGTCATGAACTTGACCTGAATTGACCTCGGTGACCTAACATGACCTTGAAACTATATAGCATATCAATATACATCAAACAAGTTGCTAGTGTTGGCAAGAACACTTCCCTTTTTCAGATATACGGGAAGCGCATCAGCGACGATTTTTGCGGTCGGGCACTACGAATTGTCTTTACTTACTTAATAAACGGCCCCTAACTCAAAAAATTTTCGCTCGATTTCCATTTTCTTACTTTAAACGACGCGCCGGCCATTTCTAAGCAGGTACGCAGAAAATCGCGTATATCGACCGGTAAAATCTGCAGTTATGTACGAAAAACCGGAGGGGTGGGCGGATTTCGCCCACCCCCCCTGCAGTGCGGGTGTTAATCTCCAATACTTCAGTGAGTACATAGCTAAGGCCATAAGCCTTTCTCCATATTCTAGATTACCTAACCCACTGATAAGTCTAGTGGCTTTGTTGGTATTGCAGTCTTTCTAGCATATCTATATGCTTTTCTGAGTAAGAGCTGTTCTTATTCTTTCTATTTGTATTCCTATTCTATTCTACTATTCTTGCATATATTTCTTGAAATCCTTCATTAATTGGATTAAGTTTGTGTATGCTATTTATGTATAATTGTGCTTTAAGGTATTCACAAAACAAGTTCTACACACATCTTACCTCCATGCAGCAAACCACTGGGTTCAGTTTTGTTTTGCTAGTTTTTTTGTTTGTTCCAAGTCCCAAAGAAATTATCCACAAACACCCTACACATGCGCCAATAACTGCCTAGACCTATTAAATTGATCCCACATAACACACACATGGATCAAGTGCCACATCAATAATTTTCTGTATTCTTTCAGTTTAAGGTGGCCACAAGACAAGTTTTACACACATTTTACCTCCATGAAGCATAGAGGTTCATTTTGATTAAGTCAGCTTAGGCTTTTATGCTAAGTTAGAAAAATTGTCAATTTTCATTTCAAGAACAGTTCAGGTTAGCTTAGGTTGGCTAGGTTGTCGTTAAGTTTTTTAAATTGAAAGTTTTTGAGAAATAAAAATGTTTGGAAAACTTCCATTTAAAGAAAACTTGCTTCCCCACATAGAAGGTTAGGCTAGGTTAGCTTAGGCTATGTTACATCCTTTTACTATATTTTGACCATTACTTTTTATGCTGGCCATACCGAGCATACTTACAGTCTGCACTACCGACCATAGTGATAGTATGCACGCTCTGTACTACCGAATGTAGCGACCATACATACATATAGTCTTGGACCAACTTGGGACCCCTGGGAATACAGGCTGGGGTGGAGTGGAGGCTGATTGTGACCTCATTTGACCCTGAAGATATTGACCTAAGGTCATGAAATGCATACAGCAGCGAGTTCACCACTCCCGTAATTCCTCAAAATTGTGTGCTTCTGGTTTCAGTAGTTTCAGAGATCTTAGGAACTGGAAACTGCTGCCCCCCCTCCGATGGGTGCTATGTGAGAGGCATGCTGACCGGGAACATCAGCACTTCCTATGGTAGCATTGCTTGCACTCAAAATGTAACAGAATGTGATGCATATGGAATCAGGCTGTTTAAATAAACAACTGGATATGGATGCAATGTTTTCATGGTGTCACAAACCCTCACTGTAAGGTAGGTGTATGACTCACTTTCATTTGAGGATACCAAAAGTTGAATGTTGGTAGAAAGTGAGAGGTTTTACTGTATGGCAGCACAAAGCTATCATCGAACCATCTCAGTGGATCCAGTTCATCTGTATCCCCTTCAATTGTTTCTGGGATGGAGCAGATGGGGGCATGTGCTTCCCCAGTGTCCCATCAGGTTTTCGGCCAGAGTTGTGCCTTGAAAGAAGTCTGCCCTTCAGTGCTCTTGAATGCCCCTCAGTTTTCAGCCTGAAGCACCCCTCCAGAGACAAAGTTTCACCATAACAATTTCAGATGGCCCAAATGAGCATTCACTCCTATTTACTTTCATAGACAAATATTAGTACATCAAGCAGCTCATATGCTAGTGTAAAATAACCTAAAGTGTAACATTAGGCAACAGCCCTGACCATTAACTGTGTGATCAGGTTGAAAGTGAAGCCACCCCAGGATTCAAACTTCCACCACCACACTCCAACTGCACCAACAACTCATGTGGCGCAGATCAGAATGTGATGTAGAGCATGCAGACTGGAGAGATCTGTATTGTTTTGCTGATCTCCAATAAAGTGGGGTATGCTTGTTACCACCACCTACTTTTATGCTAGTTTACTCAATTTCATTCCCATTTTTGGTCTTGTTTTGCTGGTAAATTTGCAGTTTAGGGTAAATTTCTGATTTCATAGAATTTCTTTTTCTAATGTAATGTTTATGAAAGTGCTGAACATGATATGACCAATTATTTCCTCTGCAAATGCATACTTTTGCAAATGCAAGAAATCAACCTGTTTTTGTAAAAATTGAAAATTTCCAATTTTGTGCTACAAAATGTTCAAATAAAGACCTAACCTAACCTAAGCTAGCCTCAACTATTTTTGAAGACTTAAATTTTTTTTTTTTAAAGACAAAAACCTAACTTACAACAAAACCCTAACGCAACCAAACTTACCTAAATCCCTTTGTATGCTTCATGGAAGTAAATATGTGCAAAACTTGTCTTGTGGTTACCTTAAACTGCAATAATACCATTTTACATTCTAACTGATAAGTACCTATGCATTTGCAAAGAACATGATTGGTCACATCATGTTCAGGGAATGCATAAACATAGTATTAAAAAAGGAATTAAAAAATACCATCAGCTACAAATTTACTTAAATTTTGAACTGTCGATGTCAAATTTCAAATATCAAATTTCAAACCATCTGCTTAAAGGCATACATCTACTAGAATACATCTCATACCATCCACCACAACATTTTTACCTTAGGCTAGGCTATGTTGTTATCCTAGGTTGACTTTTTTTGTGGGGGGATAGTTGTTTGAACATTTTCCTTTTTAAAGGATTGTTTCCTTACATGGGAAGTTAGGTTAGGTTATGTTAGTTAATGTACCATATTCGTTTTTTAGACATTATTTTTGATCATGGGTATATTATCCAACTCCAAGCCTCCTTTTTGGCATTACTTTGCCTGCCAACTGATTGATTTCAATTTGGGTTTCCAGGGTGGGAATTAAGGCACTTCTTAAGAGATTATATCTCTGAAAACATTTTTGCACTCCTGGTTCATACTGGATAGGATGGGCTTCACATGTACTCAGACACAAATGTGGGAACAAAGATATCAATAAAAACAAACACAGAATGACACCAAAAAAAAACACTGGTTATTCCACTTACGGTCACCACTCAAACTAATCAAGTTTTGTAGCAGTCAGCATCCGGACCACAGCTTCACACACTCCATCAATCTCAACCACCGGAATTGCCAACAACAACGCACCAACAGCAACTTGCAAGATGATACGCATGCGCACTGAGAACACTGTTCTCTGGCTCTGGAGCCACATCTCAGAATACCTGTGTTCCTGCCACCCTATAGTGGGAAACTTTGAGTTTTAAGAGACATCTCCGGAGTCCACCGATCAGAATTGGCTGCGTTAGCATTTTCTGTTCTGAAATCTGTCTGTCAACCAATCAATGCAAGGTATTTTGTATGTGATGTCATAACCATTAGCAACTTTGAACACATGGTTAACAGTGTCCACACAAGTTAACAGTAAACACAAGACCTTGACTGATCCTTTGCTTTGATCACATGCAACTGCTTTGTGTGAGGTAGCGGAGTTGCGTTCGTATTACGTGGGAAATTGGCTGCGTAGGTAGGTATGCACTCTGAGCTGAGGGTGAAGTGTGAAGTATTTTTGTTTATTTTTCATATGGCTAGCATTGTACTGAGACCAACAGTGAAAGGAAAACGCATTTCTCCTGTGAGTTATAGGAAACGAAACAGTGCTGATTATTACGGGTCACTGCCGGGCAGTGCCATCCATTGTTCCCTTCTTTGTTCATATGTTTTGGCATTTTATTTGACCAAAAATGAGAATGATATTACTTATGCATATTATGTAGGTACTGATTTAGGTTTTTCCGGTCGGTTACTGGTAAACAGATTCCATGCATAAAAACAATGTCCATGAAAATGTACTCCGGAAGAAATCTGTATGCACTCAGACTCCCAACCCGGAAAGTAAGTTTCCCACTCTGGTTTCAGGATACATCAACTGCACTTGCCTACCAACTGAAAGGTATCCATTTGTAGAGGAAATGAGTGGTCACATCATGCTAACCATTCATAAGCATTGTATTTGAAAAAGAAAGTTCAAGAATGTAAAAATCACCTTAGAAAGCAAATTACCAAAACAAAACAAATCTCCATTTTGATATCAAGTCATCACCACTGCATTAGCACTGTTTTCATCATACATCCAGATAATTCAGTCACCCATAAATCCTGGAGGTTAAGGCCACACTCACCTTGGTTATTGTGATATTGAAGATGAAGGCAATGATTGAATTTTTCTCAAATCGCTACTCCGAACACGTCTCCGCAACCGACCGAAATCACCACGAATGAGAATGAGGAACGAGCTATCAAGCGCTCACGACTGTCAGATGAAAAGGATTATAACCGATCAGATCAGAACAGGACATGAATCTACCTACCGGGGAAAATCAAAATCTTTGATCAAAATCCATCATCGACACCCATATATGTTAAGGGTCTTGATCGACACCATCGACACGTCACCATCGCCGGTGACATACACCGGCATCCAACGTTAAATGCAGAGGACGGGTGGTCTAGGGGTTAGATGCTCGTCTCACAATCGAAAGATTGTGGGTTCGAATCTCACCTGTCGCTACTCTTTGCCCGCGACCAATCGGAGTGAGAGATTGCCGGCTCAACGGTCGACGTATCGTAAAACCAATAACCAACCAACGTTAAGGACCAATTTCGTCTTGTTCTGCGTGTTGTGCGCCACATTCGTTGCAAGGTTACATTTTGCCATCTGTCGAACTCTACTGATATATTCTTAAAATAGGAGCTTCATTCGCAATGCACGCCTCTAAAAATCGCTCTTCTCACCATTCGCAAAACAGCAGATGATACATTTCCGTTACCACAAGTGTGGCTCGAAAGATGCTTCCGAAGGATTAAAAAGGTACGTGGAAAGTAATGCGCCTTGGTAAGGTTGAGGTGGGTCTCTTAACCCGGGTGTCTCACAATACAGCCCACGGTTCAGCCAGGAGGGGTGGCTACAGGGAACTGGAGGCATGTCCCTTGTGAAAAAATTACATGGGATTGGCGTTCATTCACCGTGGGACAGGGCCTCCTCTAACTTGTTAGCTAGGTGGGCTGCGTCCCACCTAGTGCCGTGAAATCTCACCTGGTAGAGTGAAAAATCCCACCTAGTTAGAGGTCAAAGCAATGAGAAAGGCTCAAGTGGGCGGGGGTGACCCAGTGGTTAAAGTGTTGAGTGCTGGATACGAAGGTCCCGGGTTCAACACTCGCGCCACTGGGACATTTCCCAATCCCGCAGCCCACCGGTGAAACGGAGTGGGCGGCGCTATTAACCGTGAGCATAAAGTGCGTGGTGAACCGCCCAATTAATAAAAGGCTCAAATGTCTAATGTTCCACGTTTCACTTTTTCCGGGGGAGGGGCGGGGCTTACCTCTCTATCCTGCCCAAACTTACCACGCCCCTGGTTTGTCCCTGCAATTTCAAAGCCGTGGGTACACCCATGTGTAGGCACCGATAAGACCAGAAGCAAGACGGCTCACAGCTGTAAAAAGATGCAACCCAAGTTTTCCAAATGCGCAAAACCTAGTGAGCGAAATCCGATGAGTGCCCATTTCGAGGAGTATCTGCATTGTCCTTGGCTACTCCTCCCCCAAATCATCTTTAGAGCGACACCCGTGTAAGTAAATGATGAACGGCTTGGCATGAGCTGACAGTCCGCCACGTGCAACGGCCATACCATGCTGAACACACCAGTTCCCGTCCGATCACTGAAGCTAACCAGCCTCGCGCCCGGCTAGTACTTAGATGGGTGACCGCCTGGGAACACAGGGTGTCGTCGTCGCGTTTTTCTTGCTTGCGAGGTGAGGGAAGGGACCAGAGCCCGCATCGGTTAGTAGAGATCGGCTAACCAAGGTGTCGCACGACGTCAGTTTGTTAACGTAACCCACCACCGTGATCGCAAGCCACCCTACCTCCAGGTATTTCTCACGTGGTCGTGCATAATCGCGGGCATCGTGAGCCAGGGCTTCCTCTAACATGTTAACTAAGTAGGATGCGTCCCACCTAGTGGAGTGAAAATTCCCACCTAGTTAAAGGGAGTTGCAATGGAGAAAGCAGCAAAAATAAATATTTATATAGTTCAGGTAGCGGAAGTGACTTTTGCTTAGAACGGTGCATTGTATCACAAAGAAAAGATAGTTGTAAGTTGGCAGCACTTATACGGAGGTAAAGCAACGAGGAAGGCTCAAATGCATGGGTGTAGCAACTGGGGAGGGGGGGCTGGGGGCATGTCCCCCCCCCAATTTCTGAAAAGTGGCGATTTGCCCCCTACATTTTGTCCGTGTCCCCTCAAACCTCAGCTACCTGAGTATCATCGCCGCAAAATTATACTTAATCATTTACAAAGAGAATCACCAAAGATACTAAAAGTCCATCTAGCCAATCAACGGGCTTCACAGGCTATCTGTCGTCACAAAATCTCCGAAAGGTAATTCAGCAAACGCTAGAATTTTTGCTTCCAGGCCATTCTTGATTGACATGAACCTTGACCAACTTTTGTTTTCGATTGGGGGAAATTGCGCTCCGCTTGGCAACAAATTTGCATTATCGCAAGGCTTTATACATCTTACGTTGCATTTCCCTGCTCATATATTGATATATATTGAACAAATGCGACTCTGGGTGTCCTTGGGTAGCTTCAAGACCATTGAGGGAAGTCATGGGCAGCCTTAAGCACGTACGTCAAGTTAACGTCGCATTCGTATTCGTATTCAGCGACGAGTTCGCCAGAGGCGTTTTGTATTGGCGTCGGCATTCATTGACGCAGGGCCTTCTCTAATGAATTTTCGCTGGGGATGATCACTGGGAGGAATTTTCACTGGGTGGGATTTCTTGCTCCATAATCTGCCCAATATGGCGTTATGCACAATAGTAGACGCGGTCGTAAGGCGGTTATGAACAAGCACCGCGTTCCGAAGGAAAAATTGATGTGCCATGCGAGGGCGTTATTTCGTGTATCGCATTTGCTGTCCATGAACCTTCGTGACGAGCAGTGGCGCAGCCAGTATTGTCCTAAGGGGTGGGGCGACCCTCAAACATGGGATGAAATAGAGAAAGCTTCCGGCGCACGACGCGCGCCGAAAATTTAGGGTTTGTATAGTACCTATCTGAAAATATGTAATTTGATCTGGTGTATTTTTGGGTGCTAAGGAGGGAGGGCCTGCCATCCCTTGGCTGCGCCTCTGGTGGCGAGTAACTATTGCGCCTGGAACCCTAAAACTCCCGCCGGGCCCCTAAATCGCGCCGGGCCCCTAATAATTCACATTGAGGGCCCTAATAAGTCGCACAGCCCCCCCCCACAGAAATGGCCCTGCGCCATAAAATATCACCGAGGCCACTTCAAATCACATTGGGGCCACGAAAACAATCGTTCCGGGGCCCATAAAAATGACCCTGGTGGCTCTAAAGAGTGCAACCGTGAGCTCTGGAAATGCTGCCGGGCCCCCAACAAGTCGCGCGCTGAAAATCACGCTGGGGCCTCATAAGTTCGCGTCCGTGCCTCTAATAATCACGCTGGAGGACGCAAAAAGGTCGTGTCGGGTCCTTGAGAATCACGATTTGGGCCCAAAAGGCCAGGTCGAGGGTCCCTGAAAATCACGCTGAACCTGCAAATCCCAAAACGAGGCGTCCGGACCCATGCAATTTACGCTAGTGGCTTGACACGTGCCGCCAGGGTCCTCCCCCAAAAAAATGAAGCCCGGGAAAGGAAAAAACCAATCCTCACATGAGCAATCATTCTGGGGCCCAGAAATCGCGCCAAAGGACCCCAAGACGTGTCGGGCCACCAAAAACGTGTCAAGGTCGCTAAACCTCGCGCTAGGGATCCCAACAAATGAGGCCGGTGTCCAAAAAATCGCACTGGGATCCAGAAAAAGACGACCCGCAGTCCTTGAAAACCACATTGCAGGCCAAAAGGACGCGTATGTGCCCCAAAAGCCACAGCTGGCCCCCAAAAGTCAATTCTTACCCGAAACGTTGACCGAAAATTAACCCATACGATGTGCGTACCCTGTTCAACATGACCGGGGATTGCGACCTGACATCAGGTAATCAAATCTAGTTTTGCATTTTTCTCCTGTACATTATGGATTGCCCATATGTGCTTCGAAACTGTATTCGAATTAGTCATTCCGAAAGTAAATTACAAACATTAGTCTGAAACAACAGTCTCGAGAACACAAAATTATCAATTTGATATCGCCTATGTCAATGACCTTGGATGACCGAAGCTACAATTACCGCCAGGCCATCCGCAGTTTTATTGTAGGAGGGTAGACAAAATGTCATAGCCGCATTTCCAGCTTTCAGCTTTCAGCATTCACATCTGTTAGGAGTCATTCCATTCCATAAAAAGTCTCTCCATATCGAGGGAATTCCTCGAGGGAGAAATATTGTCCCAATTCCCCCCCTCCCTCCCCCAGGACGTTCACGGCTTAATCTGGCAGTTGTTGGCGCACTTTCCCATACGAGGGGCCATCTGAATCCCTCTTGCAACTCCGGAACGAATGGACGCAGCCGAATGAAACCAAGTGCCATATATAGCCCAACACAATTGCATTATCTTGACTTCGAGGTCACCGATGACATCACAGGTCAGATCAATTAGACTTCGAATATTTCTGGAACATCATCTGGCTGCAAGTGTGACGTGTGTCAAGCAGTTGGCATCGGCGAGTATTCACCCAACAGGAGGAAGAGCTGCCATTTGCAGTGGTCAGTGCAGTATAAGGATCGCCCATCAGTGGTGACCCGTTGAGGGCTGTTCGGTCTGCGATATACTGCTCGGGTCGGGTGGCGATAATACTGCTCAGGAATGATACTACTAATAATAATACTGCTCCGGCACAGGCAGGCTGCATGGGGCAGGAGGGCAGACAGGTTTATCAACGGAAACTTCGCAGTGCAAATAGGTATAAAATTTTCACTATTTCCAGCAACGGCAAACAGGTAATGAACTCTGTGGATATGAATGCATGAATAAGTGAAGCAAGGAATGCTATAACACCCCGACATATTTCCTATGTCAGGAATGACATCTTATTCCACGGATCGTGAACTACCAGTCCGATGTTTGTGTGAATGGTAGCACCAACAGCCGGCCTCATTTTGCATCTTGATTACGTCCTGATGTTTGTGTGTTTTGCGCATGAAAATCGCATTTACAATTAAAGGTAAACACGAGCACTTATGACACATGAGGATAAAAATCAGCATGCATGCACACATTTGACCAAACATGAACTTTAATCAAGTCATGAGAGAACGAGATTGATTTGGTGTACCTGAAGACACGGTACCCATACCTAGATGAATTCTCAGCCGCGTGCATCATTCCTCCCCTCGCCTGCAAGTGACCCGCGGGTTAAAGCCCGCAAATATACACTGGAGGCGTGAGCGGAGAAATGCAAAAGTCCTCCGGGCCGGATTTGAACCAGCGACCTATGGATGCCTGTCGAGGGCCACTACAGTCCACCGCTCTACCAACTGAGCTACCAGAGGCACATGAACCACCCATGCCTGGTAAGTGCTCTACTGGTCGAGTTTCCCGAACCACGCCTACCGCGCCACCACTTTCACTTTCCTCCAATTGGTCCGACACAGGCATACAGACGCTGGCCCGTCTCGTTCCACTATATTCTACCGTCTTCACTTTTCACCACTATCACCACTATCACCACTATCTCCCACTATCTCCACTATCTCCCCTATCCAATTCGGCTGCTTAACTGAAAGTAGATGCAGCAGCAATATAACACTACTCACCACAAATCTGAGAAAATGCCATGTTAAATGCCATGTTTAACATGGCATGTTTAACATGAATTTAACATGACATTTAACATGTCATGTTAACAGTCCTTACCGATGTCGAAAAATATGTCCGCAGTGCTAGCTAAAGCTTTGGTTGCACTCACCATTCATTCGTGCTTTCATAACTGCAGCATTCATAGCCGCAGCTTGGTTGTTGCCAGGGGCGTCGATTTGTATCCTTTTGCGGGGGCCATGTCCCCCCCAATGCTGATCTTGGCCCCCCCAATGTTGATTTGGGCCCCCCCAATAACCCATGCTATTTTTATGCTGATAAAAAGCTAAAAGAAAAAACAAAAAAAACACTGTGTTAGGTACATAGAAAACTTAGTTGATGTTAACCAGCACATTTTGTACTGAAAAAGAACAGATTTGGACTAGATAGTGGAGTGAGCAGGGGCGTCGATTTGTATCCTTTTGTGGGGGCCGTGGCCCCACCAATGTTGATCTTGGCCCCCCAATGTTGAATTGGGCCCCCCCAATAACCTATGCTATTTTATGCTGATAAGAAAGCTAAAGGGAAAAAATGAAAAACACCATGCTAGGTAAGTAGAAACATTGATGTTAACCAGCACATTTTGTACTGAAAAGAAACAGATTTGGATTAGATAGTGGACTGACCCTCCACCTTTTGCTGAAAAACGTAAAATTGTGTGCAAAAACAAACAAAATAGCTGAAATTCCCTCCACTGTGGAAGTACAGCTTACATCATAAAATGTCGAGATTAGCGATGCTGATGCATTTTAAACCAGATTGTCTGAAAATAAATATGTTAAGCAACTAAACAACAATTGCATGGTCATACTGATGTTTGTACACACCACCAATGGCAAAACCACATGCATATGGAGCTTGAACATGATTAATTCCATTCTCAATTTCCAGTCATTGTCAAACTTGCATGCAAATGATGGTTATCATTGAGATTGTGGATATACAAACTAGAATTATCTTCAGCAACCTACCCGTCACACCATCAGCTTGATATTTACCAAGGAACATACCAGCAGGGGTGTCGATTTGTATCCTTTTGTGGGGGCCATGGCCCCACCAATGTTGATATTGGCCCCCCCAATGTTGATTTGGGCCCTGCCCTCAATAACCTATTTTTATGCTGATAAAAAAGTGAAAGGAAAAAAAGAAGAAAAAACACTGCTAGGCACATAGAAAATGTAGCTGATGTTAACCAACACATTTTGTACTGAAAGGAAACAGATTTGGATTACATAGTGGGCTGACTCTCCACCTTTTGCTATGAAATTCAAAATTGAGTGCAACAAAAAATAGCTGGATTTCCCTCCCCTGTGGAAGGACAGCTTACATCATAAAATGTTAAGAATAGCTGATGCTAATGCATTTTAAACCAGATTGTTCAACAAACAAAAAATGTTCAGCCACAAAACAACAATTGCATTGTCATACTGATGTTTGTATACACCACCAATGGAAAAACCACATGCATATGGAGCTTGAATAAGGTTCATTCCATTCTCACTTTCCAGTCATTGTCAAACTTGCATACCAGTGAGTGAACCAGTGAACAACAATCAGTTATCATTGAGATTGTGGATATACAAACTAGAATTATATTCAACAGCCCACCCATCACACCATCAGCTTGATATTTACCTGGTGCCTACCTAGGTACCTACATGCCCAGTGACAATGTGGATATTCTTTTACTTTCTGCCATAGCGTTGTTTACACTAGATATGTAACCGAATGTTCCGCATATCGGCAGGAAATGTCGCACTGTTCAAATATACCACTGGATATGGATGCAACGTTTTGATGACGTCACAAACAGTCACAGTGTACGACTTATTCGCCCATCGGGAAACCGGACGATGTTGCAACATTACATATGACTCAGTGCAGCGTGAAACTGCCATGAGACCATCGCAGTGGCTTCAGATCATCAGAACCTCTTCAAATAGATCCATATGCATGCATTCAATTTTGATATGGGGAATCCAAGTCTCAAACTGAACCAACGAGAGCCATCTGTGAGCCAATCTGCCAGCTTATGACACCATGAAAGACAAAACTCAGCAATAAGCTGCATGGACACTGCATTATAATTGATATTCCTGAGCAATATGTACTAAGTTATGGCGCACATGACTTCCAAAGCAAACCTTAAAAGTTACACCAAAGTTAGCCTTCAAGCCTTGGTGACGTTACAGCTTTTTCCTCATATATTGCAGAAATTGGTAGCATCAGGCATGTTTCAATTTCGCTGCGCATGGGGGGGGGA
Organism: Ashinkailepas kermadecensis; assembly: GCA_034440615.1. Taxonomy (NCBI): domain Eukaryota; kingdom Metazoa; phylum Arthropoda; class Thecostraca; family Neolepadidae; genus Ashinkailepas; species Ashinkailepas kermadecensis. The sequence continues at coordinate 26,650 of JAOTOM010004040.1, read as the reverse complement.
GAGTGATTTTTAGGCGTGCCGGACCATAAAGGTCATTTGCGCCGCCTCTAAAGCGAGTACGTTACATGCCTGTCTATAATAGCGAGTGTTTGCTATCAAGGTGCAGGCAGGTGAACATTTACGTTAAGGGGATTTTACGTTATAGTTTGTGTGATATTTTAGGTGCTGAAGGCGGGGGCTGATATTGGGACATGTCTAAATGGTTTTAATTTTACTTTGCTCCTCCACAAAATAATTTGTAGTTTTGGTGGGGGTGGGGCTGCGCATGTGACGGCGAAGCTTATGCATTGCCCATATAGTTTTGCACGTTACATGATTTTTTCTCGACAAAATGGAGGACTACCAGGGGGGGTCGATTTGTATCCTTTTGTGGGGATCATGGCCCCACCAATGTTGATCTTGGCCCCCGCAATGTTGATTTGGGCCCCCCCCCAATAACCTATGCTATTTTATGCTGATAAGAAAGCTAAAGGGAAAAAATGAAAAAATATCATGCTAACTAGAAAGATTGATGTTAACCAGCACATTTTGTACTGAATAGAAACAGATTTGGATTAGATAGTGGACTGACTCTCCACCTTTTGCTGAAAAATGTAAAATTTTGTGCAAAAAAACAAACAAAATAGCAGTATTTCCCTCCACTGTGGAAGTACAGCTTACATCATAAAATATTGAAATAAGCAATGCTGATGCATTTTAAACCAGATTGTCTGAAGAAAAAAATCCGCTAAGCAACTAAATAACAATTGCATGGTCATACTGAAGTTGGTACACACCACCAATGGCAAAACCACATGCATATGGAGCTTGAACATCATTAATTCCATTATCAATTTCCAGTCATTGTCAAACTTGCATGCAAATCATGGTTATCATTGATATTGTGGATATACAAACTATAATTATATTCAGCAACCTACCCATCACACCATCAGCTTGATATTTACCAAGGTACCTACCTACCTACATACCCAATGACAATGTGCATTGATATTGATATGGGGCTACCCAATCTCAAACTAAACCAACAAAAGCCACGTTTGAGCCAATCTGCCAGCCTATGAAAACACGACAGCAAAGTCAGCAAGAAGCCGTATAGACACCTCATTATAATTGATATTCCTGAAGAAAACAATGGTTAGTAAGCTATTGCCACACATGACTTCCTAAACAAACCCTAAAGAGTCATACAAGACCAGTGTCTGGTTGCGGCCAAGGCCTGTAGCGGCATTAAATGCCCCCCCCCCCACGATACTATTACCTTAGAAGGTACACCAAAATTCGCCTTCAAGATTTGGTGACGTCATAGCTTTTTCCTCTTATATTGCAGATATTGGTAGCATCAGGCGTGTTTCAATTTCACTGCGCATGAGAGAGTTAGAGCATTTTTCAATTTCCAATTTTCAAAGTTTAAAGAACTTTACCAAGCCGAACCTAACCTATTTTATGTTGCTGTTGAATAAAAAATGATTGGTAAACTTGCAGTTCAGGGTGATTTTTGTTTGTTCTAATTTTTCTTCAGAATACCATGTTCATGGCGGTGACCAAGACGATGGGACCACTTATTTCGGTGCAAATATATTTAATTTTAATTTGAAAAAAATGACAAATTGTCCAACTGAAAAACTTAAACCAACCTACCCTAACCAATCCTAACCAATTTGTTTGCTTTATGGTGACAAATGTGTGTAAACACTTTTCTTGGTTGGTTGGTTAGTTATTTGGGCTTACGGCCGCATTGACTGCGTTGGTCATACAGCGCCCACAACACTTTCCTTGCTCCTTAAAGCACAATAATACCAAAAAGTTTTTAAAAAACAAAAAACAAACATGTTCAGACTTTTGTTTTCTTCAAAAGCAGCTTAGGTTAGGTTAGGTTGGGTTAGGTTTCTTTATTAAGGTTGATAATTTTCAGAAAATAAATTAAATGACATTTTTATTTTGTTTTTTTTTTGTTCTCAAACGATAGATTAGGCTAGGTTAGGTTAGGTTTTGTTGCATTAAAGAAAAACATTTATGTTTATGTTATGTTACCGAACTCAAAGCCCTTTTTGGTAATATTTTGCTCACAACCTGAAAAGTAAGCATTCACAAAGAAAATAAGTGGATCCAATCGTCTTAGTCACCTTCATAAACATGGTATTCTGCAGAAAAAAAATGTTAAAAAAGGGAAAAAAAGAACACCTTAAACTGCAAGGTTACCAATTAATTCGAAATTTTTGGGGGAAACTTTTTTGGAAATTTTTGAAAAGTTTTCCCACTTGGAAAGCCTAAACTAACCCAATTTAGCCAAATCTAACCCATTTGTTTGCTATATGGAATTAAATGTGTGTAAAAACTTGTCTTGTTACCACCTTAAAGCACAATAATACCGGTTTAGCTAGGTTAGGCTAGTTTAGATGCTGAACTTCGAAATAAAAAAAAAATCCAAACAAAATAAAATCGGAAATTTTACTTCAAAAGGAGCTGACGTTAGGTTCGGTTAGGCTGGGTTCGGTTGTTCAATTTATAACATTTTCGAAATGTACCTCGCTTCATTTTGGTTTCTATTTTTTTCTCCAAAGCAAGGGCGTCGATTTGTATCCTTTTGTGGGGGCCATTGCTCCACCAATTTTGATCTTGGCCCCCTCAATGTTGATTTGCCCCCCCCCCCAATAACATATGCTATTTTTATGCTGAGAAGAAAGTTAAAGAAAAAAAGAAGAAAAAAAACACCATGCGACTTACGTAGCTTAGTTGATGCCAACCAGCACATTTTGTACTGAAATGAAACAGATTTGAATTGGATAGTGGATTGACTCTCCACCCTTTGCTGTAAAATTGACAACTTTGTGGAAAAAAAACAAAGGAGTTGGATTTCCTTCCAATTTGCAAGCACGACTTACATCATAAAAGCAACCTTAATCCTTGGCAACGCGGTACATAGTTTATCGTCGCTTTACCGAGGCTTATTTACTGACGCACCCGAGCAGAAATCGGGCATATTCCAAAGTCGGTGGAGAAATTCGGCGCAGCCTGGCAATCGCACTCGTGACTTCACGGCTCAGAACTATGGGCCTGTGGCGGCTGCAGAAGTGACAAACACCTGCTTGTAAGTTATATAAGGTCAAAGCCCATCACCAAATGTGTCTGGAGAGACTTGATAGACACTTGCGCGCAATAAATGCCACAAATCGTGGTTGGCGTTTCTCAGAACATCCAAATAAAAAATTCCAGTTACAAAAATTCCAGCGCCTAAAGTCTAAATTTCAGGTTGCAGTCGACAAATGTGACGGAGGTGAGACATTCTTGATGCAATTGCGCGCAGTGTTTAATCCGTAGCCCAATCTCATGTGACGTACTGATTCGTTTTTGTACTTCGCACTTTCTGATGTATCTGCATATTGGTGTGATTTTAAATAGTGAATAAATAGCCTGCTGCTATTTAATTCCCAAAGGAACAGTAGTTGAAGAAGTAGGCAGGTAAGCTTGAACAAGAACATCCAAATAAAAAATTCCAGTTACAAAAATTCCAGCGCCTAAAGTCCAGTCCATGCCTTTTTCTGATTTGTGCTCAGGGTTTCCATTTTAATATCACATAACTATCACGTATGTCTTCAAGAAGGTCTGTTTTTAGTTTACTTTTATAAATATTTTCACTCCACTGCACCTGGTGCTTTTTCTGTCCTGGATTGGGGCACCTAGTGTTGCATTTCCGTCCAGGGGTTGGCACACCTTTTGGTAAATTTACAGCTTAAGGCAATTTCTGATTTCTTGATTTGTTTAATGCAATGTTTAAGAATGTGATGAACATGATGTTACTGCTCATTTTGGTAAAGTTGTGTTTTAAGGTGTTTTATGAATTCGTGGAATGTATCATTTCAATGCAATGTTTATGAATGTGACCCAAATTATGGGACCACTCATTTTCTATACAAATGCCTATATTTCAGGTTGTGAGCAAAATAACACCAAAAAAGGCTTTGAATTAGGTGTCATAGGATAAGTTATTCTTTTTAAATCAAAAGAAATGCAACATAACCTAACCTAACCTAGCCTACCCTCCCTTTGGAGAAAAACAAAACCAAAACATCAAGTTGTAAAAATTTCAAGCAATGTATTTTTTACAATAAAAAATGTAACCCAACTTAACATGTTGAAATGTAAAAGAAAATAACATGTTGAAAGTACTATATTTTCAGGAATGGAATCCTGTGCTGATGATATTTTCTGAAATAAATTTGCAAATCAGATCTACATCATTAGTGTTAATAAATATGAAAATTAATAGAAATGCATACACCGTTTTGTGGACAAGAAGTTATTCTGATGATTTCTGATGTATTGGAACATGACAAATGTTTCATGATAGAAGCAGGCAAAGTTAAAGTACTTATATCTCAATAAATGGTCAGTTCACTAACAAGACAGCAAATTCACTCAAATAGCACTCCAAACACCAGGCGGCCCACTCTTTTTGCAAGTTTAAAATCGATGACAGTGCTTTCTTGAATCATGTTTTAAGCACATGAAGGAAATGTATTGCTGACACTTGTAAGGAACTGATGTGCAATCTGCAATCTACTCTCGATCGTGCAATCTGCGGAAAAAACACGTTGAGCAGCCGCAGTGGCGTATTAAAGGGAAATGTTCCCCTCCCTAATGTCGGGCACCAATGAAATACTTTCACCCACCGTCATTACTATTCAGGTCTGCTGTGCTCTGATGCTCCATCAATGCCGGTGTGTTTTAGCCTGCATCTGATCGCTGAAGTATTTTTATTTAAGCCGGTGTGTGTTTGTTGGTGTGTGGAGTGAGGAGGAGGGTAACGGTGACGGTGACGGTGACGATAGATCCGAGACCACTATATGGCACGGCAGTCGCATGCTATTACTCAGAGTTGTTATGTTGACATGTACTGAGCACTGCTCTTTTAATTATGTGACTTCACCAGTTATTGGACGATTTTCCCCGTTGGTGAGGATGCTGAATAAACATAAACATACACATCGTCGAATAAAAATCGGAATTTCTGAGATCCGAAAATATAGTGGGCTAAATCCGACGAGTTTTTTTTTTGGGGGGGGGGGTCTAGTGCGTTGGCACTTCGGCCCCACCCAATGTTTTTCAAAAATCGACACCCCTGCTCCCGGTACATTAATTATCCAAATGCCTATATCCCAACACGAAAGCACCGCACAACTTACATTTACCACAAAATAGCATCTGTGGGCTTCCAAACTCAAAACACGAAGTAATCCCTTCTCAAATGAAGGACGCCTCCATGCGTCTCACGGCTACTAAGGGGAAACTACCACTCCCCGAGTCGGCTTATAAATGTACAAGCTCTTGGACGGGGGAGAACCATGGCTCTACAGCTGCCACTCTTTCGGGAGCTTTTTAAACCGCTGCGAAGAAAGACAATGAATACTTTAATTTGTAATGCTTCCTGAAAGATTAGGATGTGCTGCATCAACTGACGAACTATAAAATGTTTATTTATCAAATTTGAATCACTCCCATGCCATATATACAAAAGATATTAACTGAAATTTGCGCGTGGAAATTGTCCAGAACTGTCCAAAACGTTCTCCAAACCTGCTAAGACTTTGGGACAAAATAGACAACCAAACAACCAGAAATTTCAGTGTCTTTCGTTTTCACGGCATGCATTGGTTCAGAACGCCACGTATTTGTGACACAAATACTGTTTATGTCACTCGAACACGGAGAATCTCGCAGACCGCCCGCCCCCAAAAATTGACTGAATTTAATCCGATTAGCCTACATATATTTTTATCAATAAGAATTGATAACGAATATTATTTGTAAAATTTTTTCGGGGATTGGTTTTATCACATTTCAATTTTTAGCCTTTTTGTAGGTCATAGTTCCTCTCTGTGATGTGCTAATTGCTCCATAATTTACGGCGCCCTCTCTGCCTTCGATCGTGTTCCGCCGTGTGTGGTATTTCCGGTGTTTCTGTCTCGTTAGGTGAGCTCGTTTCCGATTGTTTTTTTTGTCCGGTTGCGAATTGCAAGAAAAGCGGGTGCTAGGTACTGGTGTGACAATTGGGGTAGTGACCGTGTTGTGTTCCCTGTGAGCATTGTAAATTCCAGTTATTCTCGTTAGTCTGCCTGGCAGTGATACATTATCCGTAAAATAGGGCGGTATATACCACTTTCTGAACACTGAATTCACATCCCTCCCAACTGATAATCGACATTGTGCTTCATGGTGAGTAGTTATGACGTCTTCATATATATTTTTAATAGTATTTTGTTGATAAGTATCATGTGGGCAAACACATTTATGACAGATTCTGGTTTTCTAGCTAGGTTAGTTTATATTGTATTATGACATAATATATTTTATATTATGCTGCGTTATTGTTATCTGCCATTCTTACACTGCATATTGTTACTGCATATACTGGAGAACGCTTCCGTGTTCTGCTTATGGTCAAGAGTTCAAAAATTACATATGAATAGATAGATAAATAAATAAAAAATTAAAACCTAACGCAACCTAGATTAAGAACGTAGCATAATATATAACATATGTTATATCATAATATAGTCTGACCTAACCTAACCAGAAAACCAGAATTATCCAAAACAAATTCTTCGGCTAGCACATATATATGAAAAATAAGATAATACAGCATCGCAAGGAACTTCCGGCCTTGGCTCTGGACATGTCGGGTTGTGAGTATTCATTCTCAGAAATAAATGTTGAATTAAGGCGGAAACATAAGGTTTTTGATGTCGAAGAGCATTAAATCGAGTGCATGAAGTGTTCAATGTCTTCTTTATCATGTCTGACACACCAGGTATGGATAATTATGAGATGTGCTATATTTGCAGAGTGAGGATTATGATTTTGTATTTGTTTGCCAACTGAAAAGTAATCATGTGCAGAGAAAATGAGTGGATGCATAGTCATTTTTATGTTAAAATACCATGTATTAATAAAAATTACAAAAAAATCAAATTTTACCTAGATCAACATATATACCCCACGCTTAGGGGAAGAGGAATTAAATTTGTCTTTAACATGTTTTCCTTCGTTTGTTTATTTTCTTCAGCATACCATATTTATGAAGGTGAATAAGATGATGGGACCACTTATTTTCTGTGCAAATGCATTTTTTCTTTTTTTAAAAATGCTGATTTTCGAACCTGATAATCCTAAACTAACCTAACACACTTGTTCGCTTTATGGAGGCAAATGTATATAACACTTTTCTTGTTCCTACCTTAAGGTGTGATGATACTGAAGTTGCCAAAGGATAAATCACTTACATTTAAATTTCTTTTCTTCAATAGCAGCTTCAGTTAGATTAGGTTTGTCTACACTGGATATGTTTCTTTTTTAAGTTTTAGATTTTCAGAAATAAGTTGCTCATTATTTTTTTAAAATTATATCTTCAAAGGTAGGTTAGATTGTTTTTTTTTAATTATTTTTAATGTATTCAATTTATTTTTTGTTTATCATATTGATGCTTTTTTACATTTATTTTATGCTGTTGCCTGACTCAAGGCATCTTGGCATTATTTTGCTCACAATCCAAAAAGCAAGCATTTGCAACAAATAAGTGATCTCATCTTAGTCACCTTCATAAGCATGGTATTCTTAAGAAAAAAAACACCTTTTAAGACATTTACCATTGAGGGGGCTTTCCAAACCCTAGGAACCTGCAACAAGTATCCTTACTGCTGCTGCTTCTGTATGGCAAACCAGTAATTGTATGGTGTTTACCAAATGCAAAAATGAACCAACTATCCATATTCAAACAGTTCCTTTCATTTAAAATCCTCTAACCACTCACAAAGAGCAACTTTAGAACAATTATTTCATAGTAGTGTTCTGTATTCTGAACATGCAAATGTGGTTGTGAAGGATTAATTCACTGTAGCTGTTGTGGTACAGGTTATTAGTAGCCACTAAAAAATACCTGTGAAATTTCAAAAAAAATTGTAGGTAACTTCCTCGTTGTTTTCTTAAGCCAATAGCTTGTACACCTGAAAATGGTGCCTGTGGCCTTTGCTAGCTGTATACAAAGAATCACAAGAACTATGCAATCAGACCATTGTATTTCAATAGAGACCATTCCATTGTTCACGAATACCACAATCGTGTTATTTACACTGAATGTGATGCAGGAGACGTCCAAAGGTAGGTGTTCGGGAGATGGAACTTGTTTGGTTACCCTCCCCTGCTTCCCCTATCTAGGAGAAGAGGCGTGTTTCCAAACACCTAAGTCCTGCAACAAGTAAACTGCTGTTTCTATATGGTCAAACCTGAACCAGTCAAAACTTGTTTTTTACATTATAATATATTAGTTAGATTAGTTCAGTTTGTTAGTTTTGATTAGGTTAGGTTTTCCTATTTAATTATCATATTGTTTGAATTAGTAGTTATTGCTTGTTAATTTCAAGAAGTACAATGAGATTATATTACTTTAGGTTACTTAAATTCAAATACGTTACGCTAGGCTTCCCTGTTTCATTACTATGCCATTAAAATTTCAAGCTCCTGTATGTTAAATAAATATATTCTGGTGGAGAATGGCGGCAGCACATCTGTGCGCCACATTTCTGTTGTGATGTTAGTGACTGCAGACTTGTGCTCGACTCAAATTTTTTGAATTGGCTCACATTTGACTCATGGATCTTGAGATCCGATTCAACTCATGATTCACAGCAGGTTAAAATTATTTGATTCGACTCAATTCAGACTCAGAGCTACAGAGATCCGATTCAACTCACGTAACCAAAGGGACAGGGACAGAGGCTAGCTGGATCTACCCTACCTGATCTGACAGACTACCCTACCTAGTCTGGATCTACCCTACCTGCTGTAGGATAGATCCTGTAAATATATTTCATAATAGGCTGAAAGAATCCCGTGCGGAAAAGACTGATAGTTCAACCAAGAATCTAAGCATTATAAATACACTTTGATGACACCCCTAAAGCCAAATTATTCGCTGTGTCAGGGTATGCGGTACAGATTATGCGTGTAAGTCAGATAAAGTGTATGTGGTGAAGGTCATAGGTCAGCTAAAATGTCTGTGACAGACGTCAAGCGAAGGGCCTGATGCACAGTTCTTAGACCAATGATAGGATCTGCACAAGGAGCCATCATTGCATGGGTGCTCCACCATAGGTCATAGGTCTCCACCATAGGGCATAGGTCTCCACCATAGGTCATAGGTATCCACCATAGGTCATAGGTATCCACCATAGGTCATAGGTATCCACCATAGGTCATAGGTCTCCACCATAGGTCATGGGCGCTACATGACCGATGTAGTCGATGCGCCCTAAAGCCCTAATAACTAACTAACTCCACCATAGGTCATAGGTCTCCACCATAGGTTGGTTATTGGTTTTACGACACGCCGACCGTTGAGTCATGTAGCGTCGCCAATCTCTCACTGCGATTGGTCGCGGGCGAAGAGTAGCGACAGGTGAGACTCGAACCCACAACCTTTCGATTGTGAGACGAGGATCTTACCCCTAGACCACTCGTCCTCTCCACCATAGGTCATAGGTCTCCACCATAGGTCATAGGTCTCCACCATAGGTCATAGGTCTCCACCATAGGTCATAGGTCTCCACCATAGGTCATAGGTCTCCACCATAGGTCATAGGTCTCCACCATAGGTCATAGGTCTCCACCATAGGCCATAGGTCTCCACCATAGGTCATAGGTCTCCACCATAGGTCGTAGGTCTCCACCATAGGTCAGAGGTGCATCCGTCGCGGTGAACGCCCTCGGGGCAGACAATAGGCCAACCGTAACCCTGAGTATCTGGGTAGCCAGGCCAATAATAGGCTCTGAGTTAGAGGTGATAGGTCAATGGTGGGCCCTGAGTTATAGGTCATAGGTTAACAGTAGGCCCTGAGTTAGAAGTCAAAGGTCAATAGTAGGCCATGAGTTAGAGGTCATCGGCCAACGTTAGGCCCTGAGTTAGAGGTCATAGGTCAATGGTATGCCCTGAGTTAGAGGCCAACCGAGGACTGTTGGATGTAGGACCTCAGTTGACCTCTGGTCAGTCACTCGGATAGCCGGGTTCGGTACCAGCGGCACAGGACCGAGGTGTGCCATGGATCCAGGAACAGCAAGGCATTAAAAAGCATGCAGGGAGGTAGGATGGGCCGAGGACAGTTATTGCATCAAAGATCACGGAACGGTCAGTGGTCAGATGCCTGATGGTGTAGCTGTCGCACACGAGGTCCCGAGAGACATAGAACAGATACAAGACAAGACAAAATACCCGACAGACAGACCGGAGGTACTGCCCAGTGTCACAAGCCCAGACGTCAGACGCGAAATTAGTGTAGAAAAGATGGCATCAGAGTCGAAAATTAGCGTGAGAAAAGAGTGGAATAAAACATTTCCGAACAGGTCATGGCTTTCTCGCCAATATCTAGCACACGGGAAGTCAATGGCGACAACAAACACTGTGACACCAAACAAACAAACCTCAACAAACGTCTCAGCGACACCTTTCCCGGGTGGCGGCAGCGCTCCCTCTCCTCCCAGAGAACACCCCCCGCCACTCCACACCCACCTTGTGGCGCTCCTCGCCCTCTGTCGGCGGCACCGTCTCGCCGAACTGCGTCACGAACGCTGCGTACAGCTGGCGCACGCGCGAGTCGCCCACGAATGCCAGCTGATTGCGCTGGCCGAGGAAGTGCATGTAGTGCATGCAGCGGCGCGAGTCGCGTACCGTGTACGAGTGCACCATGCAGCCGTATGGCTGAAACGACGTACATTCGTACATTACATACATTCATACATTACATTAATTCATACGTTACATTAATTCATACGTTACTTTCATTTATAGTTGGTTGGTTCGTTATTTGGGTTTTAGGGTGCATCGACCAGGTTTGGTCATTTAGCGCCCATACATTAATTCATACATTACATTCATTCACACATTGCATTCATCCACACATTGCATTCATCCACACATTACATTCATTCATATATTGCATTCATCCATACTTTACAATCATCCATACATTACATTCATCCATGCATTACATTCATTCACACATTACATTCATTCATGCATTTATTCATACATTACATGCATTCATTCATACATTGCATTCATTCATACATTGCATTCATTCATACATTACATTCATTAATACATTACATTAATTCATACATTACATTAATTCATACATTACATTAATTCATACATTACATTAATTCATACATTACATTCATCATTGCATTCATTCATATGTTACATTCATTCATACATTACATTCCTTCATATCTTACATTCATTCATATGCTACGTTCGTTCATACATTACATTCATTCATATGTTACATTCATTCATACATTACATTCATTTATACACTCATCATACATGCATACAATACATTCATTGTCGCATGCATGTAACAATGTATGCGTTTCGTTACACTTGACTATCTGGAGTTTTTGCCCATCAGGGAGATTTGTCCGTCAGATTTGGGATGCATGTTGACACCTCAGGTTGGTTGGTTATTGGTTTTACGACACGTCGACTGTTGAGTCATGTAGCGTCGCCAATCTCTCGCGCCGATTGGTCGCGGGCGAAGAGTAGCGACAGGTGAGACTCGAACCCACAATCTTTCGATTGTGAGACGAGCATCTTACCCCTAGACCACTCGTCCCCCTCACACCTCAGGTGTGCGATGGTGCAGTTGCGTGCTTTGCCCACTCGCACGCCCTGGATCCGACCCCGGTTCACGCAGCGACGGCATGGCGCACCTACATATCTGTAGGTGTATCTGTATCTGTAGATGTCTGCCGCTACATATCTCGAGTGCTGCAAGACCATGGTCAAACACACAAGAGTCCAGGTCCAGGTCAAACACAGGCCGTCCGCTTCATGGCGGTGCTATGTTCGCAAACACAGCCGCGCGGAAGCCGCTGCGAAACTGAAGAGAAAAAAAACGCGTCTTCCATACACCGAACGACTTTCACCATTGCTCAGTTCAGCAGTTTCCCACCAGCGATGCACCTCCCACCAGCTAGGCCTCGCCGGCATGGTACTCGCCCCTCGCCATCCACCTGCCAGGCCCCCCAGCATGGTACTCTTCCCTGGTCAACCAACTGCCAGGCCTCCTAGGCATGATATTCTCCCATCGCCAACCGCCTGCCAGGCCTGCCCAGCATGGTACTCTTCCCTAGTCACCCACCTGCCAGGCCTCGCCGGCGTGGTAGTCTCCCCTGTTCGTTTGTTTGCTTATTGGGTGGTTCTCCACGCACTTTATTCACGACCACGGCTAATGGCGCAGCCCACACTGTTTCGCCGCTGGGACGCGGGATTAGGAAACATCCCGAGCGGTGCGAGTGCTGAACCCGGGACCTTCGGTACCCAGAGCTCAACACCTCAGCCACTCGGCCGTCCCCGCCGCTGCAGCGTCCTTCCGTCGAATGCGGGACTCGGGCCACGAAGGCAGCTTGTGATGCACTAGTGATCTGAGGCACTAGTGCATCTCGTGCCTCAGAGGCATGGAACGTATAATCGTGTGGAGTTTATATAGGCTATCGTGTGGAACGTATAATCGTGAGGAATAAACGTGTGGAATTAGATGGAACTGGATCGCCCCCGCCACCCTGCCCTGGCCACCCACCTGCCAGGCCTCGCCGGCGTAGTACTCGCCCCTCGCCACCCACCTGCCAGGCCTCGCCGGCGTAGTACTCGCCCCTGACCACATACCTGCCAGGCCTCGCCAGCGTGGTACTCGCCCCTGGCCAGCAACCAGACGCAGCTGTCGGTGCCGTACGCCAGCCGCACCAGGCCGTGGTAGCTGACGAACAGCACCACCAGCGCGGCGGCCACGTGGCGCGCCGTGTCGGCGTTGAACCGGTGCAGCAGCGAGTGGGTGAGGTTGGCGCGCGGCTCGCAGTTGCCGCTGCCGTTGCCGGTGCCGTTGCCGGTGCCGTTGCCGGTGCTGGTGCCGCTGCCGGCGTCGTCGCCCGCCACGCACTCGACAGTCATGCTGCGCACGCTGGCCAGACTGTGAGAAGGTCATACTCCACCGTGCCCTGGGGGCACATGGGCCGATACAGGTCAGATGGGCTACATCAGGACACAAGTGGCACCTGGGGAAACATCAGGACACATGGGGCTACATACAGGTCAGATGCTGGCCATCAATGTGATACACAGCCATGCCCTGGGGCTACATTGGGACACATGGGGCGATGCAGGTCACATGGGCTGCATCAGAACACATGGGGCACCTGGAGCTACATCAGGACACATAATGACTACATACAGGTCAGATGCTGGCCATCAATGTGATACAGCCATCCCTTGGGGCTACAACGGGACACATGGGGCGATGCAGGTCGGACGCTGGCTGGCAATGTGACACTCAGCCACCCTCCTGGGGCAACATCAGGACACATGGACTACATACAGGGCTGGAGAAATGGCCCTGCTCTGGATTCTCACAAGATGCACACCTGCTATCACAATGCTGGTCAGCTCAAAATACAAGCATGCCCCATTCTTCACATCTGAAGGTTTGGGGACGAGTGGTCTAGGGGTAAGATGCTCGTCTCACAATCGAAAGGTTGTGGGTTCGAGTCTCACCTGTCGCTACTCTTCGCCCGCGACCAATCGGCGTGAGAGATTGGCGACGCTACATGACTCAACGGTCGACGTGTCGTAAAACCAATAACCAACCAACATCTCAAGGTTTCCGATTGGTCGGCATTGCTCTGGGAATGCACATCAAATGCGCCAGCGCACACCTGAGGTGTGAACATACATCCCAAATCTGACATGCACCCTGCCGACACATGAAACCTATTTTCTAGCCATTCTTGAAGGGTATTGATCATCATTTTGCTACACCTACGGACCCAAAATGGATACAAAAATAAGCTGCAGAGAAATTTTTAATTCTGGCTATTTGAGAGAAAAAAATTAAATGCATTCAGAATTATTCCTGGGATGGCTTTGTGTACATTTTGATAAGTAGAACTACCGGGAGCTCTAAAAAAAAAAAAAAATACCGGGAGCTCTAAAAAATACACCGGAAGCTATCAAGGCACACAGGGGCCATGCGACCGTACAAGGGCCTAAAAAAGAGGCAGAAGCCGCAAAAAGCAGCATGGTGCCAAAAACGAACAAAAAGACCGAGAACTAAATAAGCAAATCTGGATATTTGAAAGTGCCCTGACACCTAAAAAATTATCGGTGCACAAAAAAGCAACAAAACCCAAACACGAGCAGGGGTTTCGAAAATATGTTCGGCTCCTAACAAAAATGGATTAAAGCCCTAAGACACATCCGTAGACGAAGAAAGACGAAACGGGTCCAAAAAAGAACACTGATGCAGGGCCTCGGTTCGGTAGCCAATCTGGGAGCATATTTAATCAAACATATGAGGTGCATCAAAGCTCAGCGGGTATTCGCATTTCTTATCCACCATAAAATGTTGGAAGTAGGGAACTAGTGATCGAATTTAATTAATCGAATTTTCGCAGCGAACGTCCATACGAAGCATTCCATTTCGTCGAATATGGCGCAAGTCCATGATGTGGCTGCAATTAGCAAAACGTAAGAGGCCTAGCGGAAACCGCAGCATCGCACGAAGTGTGGCGAATGCGCCGAATGCGCAGGGTGGGTGTGCCCGTGCACGAACGTTGGCGTCGTGGCGACCGGGCGCTATGAACCCGGGATGTCTGAAATTGGGAATTTTTACATTTTAAAGTGATTTGTATTGGTATAATTACAGTAGTGTGAGGTGACTTATCAAGGGATACCAAAATAAAACATTATAGCAGGGTGGGGGAGTTAGGTTTCAAAACCGACGAATCAGAAACGATAGTGGTAGATTAGGCCCATCCAAAGGACAATTCAGTTGATCACTAATTATTTTATTTAAAAAAGTCCCCTTTGACAAAATAGTGGTCGAAATCCGAGGACATTATTTAATGGGGTAGGTGGTGTTCTGTGTTGGACTTTCGGTCTTCACTTTGACATCACTAGATACTCTGTACTGGATTCGTGGTTTTCCGGTGTTCAATCTGACACCTCTAAAGCCCGGCGGCTACGCTCGTCTGACCGGCCGGCATGACCGGCCCACTGCCCGGTCGCGCTCAGTCTCCAATAGTCACCCGGCGAGAGCTGCAGCGTTTGTGTCGTGGTACCTCAGCACACGAATCGTATACACATTCCGCACCAAAGAACATCGTAACAGGTGGACCCCCTCCAAATACGTTTCCCACCATCCCCATTGACGCAAATATAAGTACGCCACTGGTCTCCCAATAATTTTCAGAAACATGGAGCAAAGCCAACATTGAGGGGGCAAATTCACCCTCACAAGCATACAAAACAACACCGATGCCCCATACGAATTGGGAGGAATTATGTTTTTAAATGCATTTTTTTCCTACAAACTTGTCTTCAGTGATTGCAACCTGCATGATTAGAGCTTCCCAGCTTCAATACCTTCTCAACGACGTCATTTACAAAACGGTGCAGCACAGCGAAAACCATGGGCACGACGGCGTGAAATTTGAAGGCTTTGCATGATTTATGCATTGCCATTGTTGCATTGTTGCGTTGTCATTAATGCACTGTTGTGCAATGCTTGTTCTTGCCGTGAATTTATTCGCTGATGATTTATTATTTTAGCTTGTGTGCCAGGTGATGATTATTGGGGTTTTAGGGTGCGTCAACCCATGTGGGTTGTACCTTGTGTGCCAAGTGCCTTGCAGCGAGCACCAAATGTTATTAAAAATAAATAAATCACTAAGATGGCGAGAAGAAAACCAATTCAATTCACTTCTCGTTGTCACTTTAGCGAAAGTGTCTTCCTAGGACTGAGCAATGATCGTTTAAGCTTACTTATGACATCAAGCTGGTGGGAATGACTAACAGTAGTTATGATTCTATCGATATTAAGTTAGACTTGTTGGACATAGAAGTGGGTTGATCAATGGGAGATATTTTAAGATATGTTCAGCACCAGCCCCGCCAGCTCGCTGGAATCCAGAGGCCAGCGGGAAGATTCTTCTGGTCGAGAAAGCATTAAGACATTGGTTTCTTTTGGCACTTAGTTATCTATCCACATTTACTTATTTACACCCTGGCATGGCTCAGTTCTGAGCGAAAAAAATTATTATTGCTATTGCGTTTTGCGTAAATTATGCACCATGCCAAGAACAAACAAGACATCAATATCAAATCATGTTTCCCGTTCTTGAACCATACCAAGAGCCTAAAAAGCAATAGGAGGCCCCCTTCCAACATTGCCCCTCCCCCCTGGAAGAATTTCGTGGCGACGCCACTGTTTCCAATGCAATGTTCCTGAATATGATTAAGATGATGGACCACCCATTGTCTGCGGAACTGCTTACTTTTAATCTGTGAGCAAAATAACACTAGAAAAGGGATTTAAATTAGATAACATAGTATAAAAAGTAATGTTTGAAAAACAAAAATGTAACATAGCCTAGCTTAACCTAGCCTTGGCTACATAAAATTTTCCATACTTAACTTAGCTTAACATTATCCTAACCTACCAGTTACCAGTATATTCGAAAATGGTCCAACATGTTGCGGCTTTTCACATTTTCACGTCAGGTGTGTAAAACATTGTGGTATAAAATAAACACGGCTAAAAGTGGTCTAAAATAAGCACGGCTATACGTTTGTTTGTTTGTTTGTTTATTTATTTAACACATCACAACACGCATACAAGATGGCCAATTTTGCGATTGGCACAAAAGACCAAGCTGGTCTTAAATCTAGGTGCCTCTCGAAACAGCGTCTTTAACCTATAAAACGCTTGACCACCGACACGGTGCGACAATCGCTACCTGCTCCCCGCCAGCACGCCCCATCGCCACACAAAGCATGCACTCGTCTGAGTGGTACCCAACACTACGCCTGCACCCGGTAGCACCTGGTTAGTTATGGTTAGCACGTGGCAGTTCATTAGCATTCTCAATGGCACACATACATACATCAATCCATTGGACCAGCGCGCCCTTTCATTTCGTCGACGGTCGTCCATCCTACTATAGAAAAGCACACGACTGATCAGTATATAACAGTGCATCAGTACGTAGCTACATTTATCTACCATCGCTTTCCTACGATTTCCTATAACTGAGGTAAAAGCTCACTTGAAGAAATCACCGAAAATCACAGAAAATCACGCAAAGGACGCAATGAAATCACGTATCATCTACGGATCGTAAAGCGTCCCGAAGCGCTGTCCTAAAAGTCGAGTCACAGGGTTCAACGCCTATTGAATTGAGCAGCGTAACGCCACGATAGCATAGTCGGCGACGGCCGGCTTCCGTGCGAATTTGCGGTAGCGTCCACTGGTCAGCCTGTCGCGTGCCGTAGCCGTGTATTCTGTTGGCGCGCGGTCCGATTGTCCCACTGATGTACACCGGCTCGCCAGTTATAATTGCACGTTGTACAGCAGTTACAGTGTGGAAATCAGTTAGTTGCTGTGCAGTATACCTCCCGAGTCGTCTAATTGCATCGGAAACATGATCATTCCGTCGCCGTCCGGTTACGACTCGAGCGCAGAAATTCACTATTTTCTGCACTCTATGCACTTGGGTGATTCCACATGAACCGTAAACAGATAAACAGTATCGAACAACGGAAAGCACGAGCGCCTCGACGATAACCTTCAGGGCTGGAGCGGGTATCACGTGGCGGGCGTGACTGAGTGCAATCAGTATCCCAGTGCACTTCCGTGTGATGGTGTCTATGTGAGGCTGGTAGCTTAAATGTCTGTCAACCATTAGTCCACCTGCACCTGCAAAATCTGTGCCACGCCCGCGGTCATTTTGCAGCCGTCTGCAGGAACCGGGCGGCGCGCGGTGCCGGCAGCCCAACCCGCGCCCGTCAACGGAGCACCAGCCGCGCGAACAGCGCCACGTATACACGCAGCACCGCTCGCGGCCACCGAGGAAGGCCAGCTTCCAGACCTCGCCGCCGCATGGGAGCAGTCTGCACAGAAGCAGACTACAGTTGGTTATTGTTTTTTTACGACACGTCGACCGTTGAGTCATGTAGCGTCGCCAATCTCTCACGCCGATTGGTCGCGGGCGAAGAGTAGCGACAGGTGAGACTCCAACCCACAACCTTTCGATTGTGAGACGAGCATCTTACCCCTAGACCACTCGTCCCCGAAGCAGACTACAGTGACGACAGTGATGAACTGAAACAGATAGCAGCATTGATGAATGTGTACGTGTCTGACTTCAGGGCATCTCGTCGAAGCGGTCACCGCAGATAAATCTGCAAATGCAACACCGCGACGGACGCAGTGCGATCAGTACCTGGACACCAGATACCGGCGCAGAAATTTCTGCGGTATCGCGAAAGCACGCGGAAGAAATGGGAGTCAACCTGACCCACCTGACTCCGTCTACAACGACGCTCTGGACGGCGGATGGCAGAAGATGCGCTGCATGGGCACCTGCGACCTGACCCTGCAGCTGGGAGACACCGTGTGCACAGTGGAAGTGTCAGTGCTGGTGTCACTCCACTCACCACTCCTCTCGTGGCACGACTGCGTGAAGCTGGGCGTCCTGCCAGCGAATTTCCCGCAGCAGATCTGTCGCCTGCAGACCGGGAAAGCTGCAATTCAATCGGGAAATCAGCGTTCGTCGTCCGCCTGCAGCAGAATCCCCGTAGCGGAAGAGCGATGCAAAACTACGTCCCGCGCACCGGCGCGTTCAGCCACCCGCATGCATAATGTACTGGAGAAAAAGGCAAAACTAGATTTGATTACCTGATGTCAGGTCGCAATCCCCGGTCATGTTGAACAGGGTGCGCACATCGTATGGGGCCAAGAATGATGTTATGACACTTTATCTCTTATTCCATGAACAAAATCCCTAAATTTGTATGAAAGCGACATGCGTCCTGTACACATCTATACGGCAGCATGCTGGTATCAGGTCAGGTTAGCATGGTAGACATCAAAACATCTCCACCTGCACTTCGGGGAACAGCATAAATAACATAACTTGTGTAATTCTTCTATGCTCTCATGACTGTGAAGTTTAAGGTAATGAAGTGTGGGCATGGAAGTGATCTAAAAGAGGCACGAAACATGCTGTGTGAATCTCGACCTCTTCCGATCATTCACAGTTATTTACCTGGGGACATGTTTGAGAATTTGGACGCCAGGTTTATTTAGCTTAGTTTCGGCAGTAGCTTTGGCCGTTAGGCTCAGACTCAACGTGCCAAATTACCTTGCATAACCCCAAGGCACGTGTATAAGGATCGCCCATCAGTGGTGACCCGTTAAGGGCTGGTCGGTCTGCGATATACTGCTCGGGTCGGGTGGCGATAATACTGCTCAGGAATAATACTACTAATAATAATACTGCTCCGGCACAGGCAGGCTGCATGGGGCAGGAGGGCAGACAGGTTTATCAACGGAAACTTCGCAGTGCAAATAGGTATAAAATTTTCACTATTTCCAGCAACGGCAAACAGGTAATGAACTCTGTGGCTATGAATGCATGAATAAGTGAAGCAAGGAATGCTATAACACTCCGACATATTTCCTATGTCAGGAATGACATCTTATTCCACGGATCGTGAACTACCAGTCCGATGTTTGTGTGAATGGTAGCACCAACAGCCGGCCTCATTTTGCGTCTGGATTACGTCCTGATGTTTGTGTGTTTTGCGCATGAAAATCGCATTTACAATTAAAGGTAAACACGAGCACTTATGACACACGAGGATAAAAATCAGCATGCAATGCATGCACACATTTGACCAAACATGAACTTTAATCAAGTCATGAGAGACCGAGATTGATTTGGTGTACCTGAAGACACGGTACCCATACCTAGATGAATTCTCAGCCGCGTGCATCATTCCTCCCCTCGCCTGCAAGTGACCCGCGGGTTAAAGCCCGGCAAATATACACTGGAGGCGTGAGCGGAGAAATGCAAAATTCCTCCGGGCAGGATTTGAACCAGCGACCTATGGATGCCTGTCGAGGGCCACTACAGTCCACCGCTCTACCAACTGAGCTACCAGAGGCACGTGAACCACCCACGCCTGGTAAGTGCTCTACTGGTCGAGTTTCCCGAACCACGCCTACCACGCCACCACTTTCACTTTCCTCCAATTGGTCCGACACAGGCGTACAGACGCTGGCCCGTCTCGTTCCACTATATTCTACCGTCTTCACTATTCACCACTATCACCACTATCACCACTATCTCCCACTATCTCCACTATCTCCCCTATCCAATTCGGCTTCTTAACTGAAAGTAGATGCATCAGCAATATAACACTACTCACCACAAATCTGAGTAAATGCCATGTTAAATGCCATGTTTTTCATGGCATGTTTAGCATGGCATTTAACATGACATTTAACATGTCATGTTAACAGTCCTTACCGATGTCGAAAAATATATCCGCAGTGCTAGCTAAAGCTTTGGTTGCACTCACCATTCATTCGTGCTTTCATAGCTGCAGCATTGATAGCCGCAGCTTGGTTGTTGCTAGCGTTATTGAAGATGGTGAAAATGTTGCACATATTAGCCATCCCTGCCACCCTCATCACCATTTTGTTTACATTGCCAAGGTTTACTCAGTAAACCAGCAGCCTGCCTGTTCGCGTAAGTGGAACGTCACCAGGTGACAGCTAGACCAACCTGCAGCAGGTGACCGATGATGGATAATCTTTAGCCAGCTGGACCAGTAGTACGTCACCAGGTGACAGCTAGACCAACCTCCAGCAGGTGACCGATGATGGATAATCTTTAGCCATCTGGACCAGTAGTACGTCACCAGGTGACAGCTAGACCAGCCTCCAGCAGGTGACCGATGATGGATAATCTTTAGCCAGCTGGACCAGTAGTACGTCACCAGGTGACAGTTAGACCAACCTCCAGCAGGTGACCGATGATGGATAATCTTGAGACAGCTGGACCAGTAGTACGTCATCAGGTGGCAGTCAGAGTATCATTCAGCAGGTGACCACTGATGGATAATCATTAGGCACACGTTTTAGGGTTCGTCCGACCTGATTTTTGACGCATCTGAATTCAGCGGCCATAGCTACTGAAACCAGAGTATACAAACTCGACCTACAACTTCTTAAAAAGGTCCCCCATGTCGCTCACCGCGAATGACTTGAGGAGGTAAAAAATAACTGGTCATGTCCGTGCCTCCGTATATCTCTCCACACCAATACTTCATGAACGTAAACATGAAGTATTGGATTCGGAATCGATTGGTCTCACGTCCGATTTGGAATCGTGACGTGAGACGGTTTCCGGTCGATTTTTTTTCGCGCAAGGTCATGGGTGCGCTGTTAAATTCCCGACGATATTCCGACGATGTTCCGACGATATTCCGATTAACGGAACGCCACGTTTTAGCTGTTTGCAGCACTCATTTAGCTGTTTGCAACATTCATTTACACGACAAATTTTCACCATGACTTTTCGTCATGGGGAAAATTAGGCAAATTGAGTCATGGAAGAATCTCAGCATTTTTGCTACCTCTCACTGTGGTCGTAAGCAGAAGTCGCCGGCACCATTTCGTTTGGCGAACTATTCGCTGTCAGCACATTTGATGCAGCTGGTGCTGCTGGTGGATCCAAGAGTATGTGTGGTGTAGGGAGGCTGGTGCTGGTGCCACAGAGCCCGCTGACGCAGCTGCGGATCCTCGCATACGTGTACACCGCTCTCTACACCACTCTCTACACCACTCTCTACACCACTCTGTACACCACTCTCTACACCACTCTGTAACCACTCTCTACACCACTCTGTACACCACTTTCTACTTATGTGTGCGCTTCCATTGTAAGATGCTCTGAGATGTGAGGCGTTTCGAGCACGTTTCGAGCACCGTCTCTGCATCTCTGCATCCGTCTCCGTATCCGGTTGTGCAGGTGCGGAGACCATTTTCCAGGCAGACATCAGCCAATTGGAGCTATGGTAATGGCTGACCTTTGGCACGTGCCAGGTCAGTTGAAAGCTTATCTGTGAAGGTCAGACCTTTGGCGACCTTTCAGCATGCAATGCAATATTCATTATTTAGTTTTCAGTCTTCAGTCGTCCTGGAGTTCTGCGAGAAGTGCGTTTAACTGGACTTCGAGCGCGACTTCGTCACTGTCTTCTGAGGTATTTGTTGCCGTGCTGCGGCGACTGCCATGTCAGCTCAGCTCAGCTCAGCTCAGCTCAGCTCAGCTCAGCTCAGCTCAGCTCAGTGGGAGACATGGAGACTCGCCGCTCGAGAGCTTCCAGCTCGAGGTACATTTTGATCTGAGGTTCCACTCAGCTGGTCGTCCAGTACCCGGTGCTGGTGCAGAGGTGGTACACACATCCTATTGACAACAAACGAGGGAAACGAATCGGCTCCGTGATCGATGCCGAGAGACGCAACAATCAATCTTTAGGAAAATAATTCAGGCTTTTATTTTACTTTGTGATGGGGCAGGCTACTAATTAACTCAAACGAAGGCAAACATTTCGGTACCCACAACGTGGTGTGGTGCTGGGGACCCAACGCACACTGGAACTTGTCGGAAATCCAAGATTTTCCAGAACCGATCATTCGGCTGCTGTTTGTAGGTCCGGTTAGATTTGTAGTACGGTTATGCTTGTGGCTTGGGCTAGGTTTGAAGGCTAGGATAGTTTTGTAGACTGTTTTGTAGGCTAGGTTTGGTCGGACACAAGTTTCGGTCTTTTTTACTCGTACTTCGTATGTGATACCTCATCGTCTCTGCACATGTTTTATTGTTTACCGGGATCAATCAGATAATCAGATGGTTCTGCAGCATTTTCTCTTTCGCAGCGGCCAGCAATGAGTGAATACATTCGGCCAGATCATTAATTCTACTTCCGTAAGTATTTACTGTTGATTATTTATTACTTGCTTATTTATTAATTTACTAAATTTCTCATATGACGTCGTTCGGGATTGTCTCCAGACGGATGAACTCGGAGTCAGAGCGCAGGGAGCCACACAGCTGGTGGGAATTCTTGGAGAGGCGCCTCCTGATACGGGCGTAGTCTCGCTTGTGACCATGGTTTCGATTGACGGGCATGGTTTCGATTGACCTGCATGGATTCGATTGACGGGCATGGTTTCAATTGGCGAGCCACTGCCATTTGTGGCCGATGCGAACACGTCAGCTGTGCCGATCCACCACCGGTGCGGGGCCGCGGTAGCTCAGTTGGTAGGACGTCGGACTCTCGATCGCAAGATTGCGGGTTCGAATCTCACAACCGACGGCATTTACCGAGTCCACCCGCGACCAATCGGCGTGAGAGGTTGGCGGCGCTGTATGACCTAGCGGTTGAATGCGTCGTAAAAGAGCTCAAGGCTCCACCACTGGTGCGAGACCAGTGGTGACCTCTGGTGCGAGACCAGTGGTGACCTCTGGTGCGAGACCAGTGGCCGCGGGACGTACCGGTGCAGGTGACCCCGACCCCATCCATGGCACGCCATATGGTCGCGCTTTTCTACGCGGCTCGCCACCATTGCTTCGTTAACTTGAAATACAACGCCAAAAGAATCCGGGGAACCTCGCTGTGCACCTCTCCTGCCCTGGAAGGGTTGGGTGTGGAACGAGGTTAGGCCTGAATCAAGCTTAATCGACTGCTGACCGGAACATGTCACTTCAGATCAGCTCTCGATGGAGAAAATGCATGTCGCCCCTCTCTCTCTCCTCTCTTCTGTCTCTCTCCTCTCACTCCCCTCACCCCCACCGTCACTCTCACTCTCCCTTTCATTCTCACTCTCACTCTCCATCTCATTCTCACCATAAATGGCTCACTCTCATTCTCACCATCCATGACTCACTCTCATTCTCACTCTCACGCTCACCCTGACCCTCACTCTCACCTTCATCTTGACCCTCACTCTGACTCTGACTCTCACTCTCTCCTCTTTGTCTTTCTCTCTCACCCCGTCTCTCTTTCTCACTGTCTCCACCTCTTCCTCTCTCCTCCCCTGTCCCCTACTATCACCAAAGCACACCGTCAGAGCGTCTGGATTTGGTGACGTCATTATTAGCAGCGAGCCGGCTTCTCCGCAATCCGGTTGCCGGTTCAGAAGTGGCCATGCATCGGATCAGCACCCCCCCCCCCCCCACCCACCTGCAGGCCGCCGGCAGTCGATAGTCGATAGCCGGCTGGTGACGTCATCAGTCTGTGCGTCAGCTGATGCGGCCGGCTGGTCGTGAAGTCATAAAGTGTTCGGACTTAATAACAGCCACAAGGGCCCGTCCCGGTTAAGTCGGTAATGGGAAGATGCCATAGCCCTGGCAAAAAGACCCTCATCGTTCCAACAAACACCACATCCCTGATCCCAAAGAATCCATCCACCAACATCCCACACACTCATCAATGCCTATCTGCCTTACCTATCCAGCCCTATTCACTCGATCCCTTGTAGCACATTTGGCTTCAGTGTCCTACGAATAATTTTCAGACTCCATGCCTGATTAAAGGGGCCTGTACAATGCACACCCACTTAACATAAACATCACCCCTATCAACCACTACACAGAACTAAAAAACAAGATTTGGCATTCTAAAAAAAGTTGTCCACCCTATTTTTAAATGCATTCATTAAAGGACTCCCAACATGGTCGGATGGTGATGCCACCTGACTGTAGGTCAGCTGATGCCGCAGTGTTAAAATATTGGATTTTCGTTAGGTGTGGGATGTCGAAACGAGTACAGTAGGATGTCGAAATGTGTCATGGAAGCATGCCAATTGAAATATCGTTTCAGTTATTGAAACTCAATTTTGAGCCAATAGTGTACTCATAAGTGCATGTTTTTCATTTAATTTGTGGGACACCTGATACAGGGATGCCTACACTAACGTTAACGATTACGATACCATGGTATCAGCAAATGGCATTGCTTAGCAGACCACACCATAGATGATCTCTGCACCTGGACTTGTGCCACGAGATGCTTGTGTATCACAATCCCCAATGTTGAACATAAGCATGACACGTATGCGCAAAATACGTTTATAAATGAGTCACGCAGACCTCATAGGCACACATCAACAAGCACGATGTCGATACTTCCCTGAAAGGATGTCTATTCAGTGCTAAGTAAGTGGCCTATTCCACCCTATTTCATTAACAATTTAACACTATGCGGCCGGCTGGTCACGTCACCAGCCTGATGGACCTGCATTGCGGGGTGGCCATGGCAATCGTGTTCAATGGACCGACACGTTTCGAGACCTGGCCCGACGGTCAGGCCGGACCTGGCCGGCGGTTGTGACGTAGACCACGACCGGTCTAGTCGGACCGGGGGCCGGGTAATCCTCCAGGGGGTGGGGGTAATCCCCCAGGGGTTGGGGATAATCCTACCTAGTTGAGAGGAGTGGGTGGGTCCCCCCGAACTTGACACTGAGCCGTGCCAAGCCTGTGGTCTGATCCAGGTGTTCTACTGCAGAGATCAGGATGACATACCCCCACATTTTCCGCACTTAGCACTACGCCGCTTAACAATATGCCACAGAAACTGACGTTGCGTGAGAATCGTAGACCCGAAGAGCCCGATGTCTCCCATCATTTCTTATTTTTCGTGGTGATGGAACGCCTGGTCTCCCCCAAAATGTTGAACGGCTAGATCCTTTGAAAACTCGAGTTGTAGTGGCTCGGTCGGAAGGGCGTTTGGCTCTTAATCGTGGCCACCAGACCGACCAGCCCCGCCCCACACCAACCCGGCGCGGCACGAACCGGCGCCGCGGCCGCCTAGAACATGCCGTCGTGCACGCCCACCGGCACCAGCACCAGCAGGAAGCAGACGATGTTGCGCACGCACAGGCGCCAGTCGGCCGGCACCAGGATCGGCGTCAGCGCGTCGGTGATCCGGTGCACCTCCAGGCTGACGCACACGAACACGAAGCTGGTGATGAGCACGTTCAGCACGGGGTAGAGTGGCACCAGCACCAGCACGCCGTACGTGTTGGCCGCCAGCCAGATGTGGTACTGGCCGATGAACAGCTCCAGCGAGATGCGGCCGAACCAGGCGAACAGCGCCGAGTAGCGTGTGCGCAGGCAGCCGACCAGGTTGCGCAGCAGCACGTAGCCGAGGATTGGCACCCACACGATGTACGGGTGCACCACGTTGCAGTCGCGCTTGCTACCGCACATGAGCGAGAAGGCGGTGTAGCCGGCGAGGCCGGCGGCCGACAGCGCCGCCGCCGTCACGGCCAGCTTGCCGGACAGCAGGTTGGCCGGCGACGTGTCGTCCAGCGGGAGGTGGCGGCGCGCCAGCACGTAGCCGAAGGCGAACAGCATGCCGAACGCCACGCTGAACCGGTCCAGCTGCCAGCGGAACAGCCACTGGTGGATGTCGTCGTCCTCGGTCACGTAGAGCGCCTTCCACGGCCGGCGCACGAAGATCGCCTCGAACAGCACCTCGGACAGGAACAGCACGGACACCAGCGAGAAGAACACGACGAACTTGAGCACCAGGTACAGGTACTGGACGTGGTTGTGCTTGGACGACTTGGCCGACACGCGTGGCGGCGCGATCAGCATCAGGTACAGCATCACGTACCAGAAGGTGACCAGCGGCACGAAGTAGTAGAACTGGTACGGCCGGTTCATGCAGAAGCACAGCGTCACCGTCAGC